>JAFEMH010002151.1:0-371604 GCA_022495995.1 Adenophora triphylla var. japonica | reverse complement strand
GGTAATGTTTCACTTTTGGATATGTGCTTCAAGAAGCACAGCCTTAGGTTAGTACATTTGGGTATGGTGCAAAAACTGAGGCAACTAGATGCTTATATGTATATGAGTAGCGCTAAAGTCTTGGAGTCAGTTGAAGGAATCTGAGAACCTAAACATTTTTTATTTTTTTTGTTATTCTTTCTGGATATGACTTCGTGCTATCCTGCATAACTTATTTTTTTCAAATGTGAGCTCTGAATAATATTATCTTTCATCTGTAATGCGGCTATATTAATGAATGGTTATGACACTTTTGCCATATTTAGGTACGGTCAGTTGCTTTTAAATTAATAAAATGAACCGCTACTTTTAGTACGTTGTTTTGGGCATTCTTAGGATGACAAACAATTAAGTTGCTATTTTAACTTTTTTTATCCTTAATTTCATAGATATTATATTAAAGAATAAATAATTTTCATTATTGTTTTTTTAACTTGCCACTTAGATAAAGACGGGCCAAAGTCATTCAGTTTATATGAATATATAACTCTTCTCCTCCTGCTAACTTCTATCTGTTAGAAAAGCACCTCCGTAATGATGTAGCTTATACTCATTGTGCATATTAAGTATCTTGTGTCTTTTGGCTATTGCATTCAGATCTTCAGAAATACAAAAGCTGCCTCTGCCCTGAAATATATGTCCTCCATGCTGGCCAATATAGAAACATTGGCTCAAATAACAGATTCACAGAGAAACAATTATAAAAGCCTCACATTGCTTGAACAGAACTTTACGAGAGCAAAATTTCATGTGCGCTTCAAGCGCATAAATGGACGGGTTAGAGTTGTGGTATTTTATTTTTCTCTCTCTCTCTCCCTCTCTCTCTCTCTCCTCACATACACACTCACCTCACTCACTCATTCTCATATCCTTACTTGAACCTCCTTCCCTTGCATGTTATGAACCTGCTACTTGTCTACTGTCACTATTTGTCTCTTTTCTTTTTAGTCTGAAGAGCTCTATGTTGAGAAATCAGGAATTAAATTCTTCCCTACTTCTTTTGTAGATGGCACGACTGCGCAAAGTCTTGTGCCGAAGGTTAGTTCTTCTTTTAAACATGTAACCTTTAGTTAGTTACATTATATTCATTATAGCATGGAATACATCGTTTGTCAGGTACAATTCAATCTACAACTCTCAGAAAATGAACTCATCGCCAAGGCAAAAGTTGTACTTCCATTTGAGCACCAAGGTATATATGCATATCACTGTGTAGTAAGTAGCATCTCTGGAACTTAAGATTGTGCGGTGTTATGTGTCTTGGAAGGTGTTTGTATATTTATTTGATGACAGTTATGTAAACACTCCCCCCAGGGTCCCGAAAAGATGATCCGGTTTAGTTTTTGATGGTCAACAAGTGATATTTAACCAAACATTAGTGTCAATCTTATTATCCAATGAACTTATAATTTTTTTTATTTATACTGTGGTCTGGGTATTGATGCTTCACTCGCTTCAGGAGATGGAAAGACAATTCAAATTTATGATGGCCGCAAATCTCTGAATAAGGGGAAAGTTGATTCTGAACCCGTGTCTCTCCTATGACTTGTCAAAGTATTTTGTTCGTGCGTTTAGCGCACGGGTGTTATACTAGTTTCTATTAATATGCCAAGTCTCAATTTGTTAGGTGTAGATCTGCTTTTGCTTAGTCTAGATCGAGAGAAATCAGAGATGTTGATCCACAAATTAACGGCCGCGATGGCTGATAGAACGAGGTTGAAGGAGCTGGATAGGAAGGTGAAACGAATGAGAAGAGTATGGAAGAAATGAATGTGAATTTGGGTGGTTGTGCGAAATGTATTGAAGGATTGGAGAAATCAATGAAGGATATGACGGGGTATTGCAGGATATCAAGGCACAAGGGATTTAGGCACAGAAAAGGGTAAGGATTTGTCGACAAATCAAACGGGTAGTGGTTTTCACTATGTAATGAAAGACCTATCAATGAAAAGAATCGAGGTATACTCCTAATTCCACACCCCAAGCTATGATTCACACTATTCATGTTCACGCACAAACACTATACATTACAACTCTCAACATTTGTTAGGTGCAGATTTGATTTAATCAGAAAATGTTGCAATAGGAAATTAGGGACAAAGTATTTGCTCTTTGTGTGTTTTTAGAGAGAGAGAGAGAGATGTGAAAAAAATGAAGCTGAGGGAGGAGGAGAGGGGGAGCCCATGTGCGTTTAGGAAATTATAATCGAGAGATAACCATTTATTTGATACTAGTGGGTAGTCCGTGCTTCGCACGAAAAATGAATTTGCCATTTTTTATATTACTTATTTTATGCTTTTATTTGATAAAGTAGCATGACATTTTTTTGGTGATATAAATCTATTTTATATCAATCAAAATATTTACATTTATAAATTCAGGAGATTTTTTTTCTTTTAGCCTTTGTTGTACATAGTTTGTACTTATTATTATGACAATTGAAATTTGAATAATAACAATGAATTATTATTGTAATTAGTTAACTTCTAATTTTATAGATGATTGAATTAATAATATTAAATATCTTTGATAATTAATGATTTTATACTACATACATATTATGATTAGTAAATATAATTAAAAAATTATATGAGAATATTGATCTGGTATAGTAAGTTTAATACCTAATATTTACCAAATACGAAGTATAGTAACTATTAAATTAAATATGAATAGTTACCATGTGTATGTAACTAATATTGAAGCATTATCTAAGATATTCTAATATATTAAAAAATTAAAGTTTCTAATTAACGTTATATTTAACTAATAATATTAGCTTATATTAAACTAAATGATAATAATTGTCCTATATAATTAATATTATGATTAACTAATACTATTAATAATAATAATAATAGTTAAAACATATTAACTATTGAGTCTTTTCCACTTTCACTTTGCTCTATTAGTTATATATTTTCTTCCATCATATAAATTCATTATTACATAGAGAGTAGATGAAAGTGTATATGATTTAAGTTACTAATCATTAACTATCATTAGTAGAATTTATTATAAATAACGTTTTACATATGTAAACATTTAGGTTAATTGTATTTAGTTAGTGACTTTTTAGATTACATCTTAATATGTGTTACTTATAACTTATAATATATCTTTATTACATATTATCTCTTTGCATAACTATAAGTTATCTACTAAAGTTATTAGCTAATTGCAGGAATGTAAATAGTTGCGTATGAATGAAAAGACATATGGCATGGAAGCTTGAGAAATAAGATAAAGTCATTCGGGTCTTATGTGTCATCACCAGATTTAGTCTACTTTAAAATAATATAGTATAAATTAGTTTCCACTAATAATTACTTGGTGACTTTTTATATTCCTCATCAATCATCTTTATTTAATTTTTTTGTAACTCTTTTTACTAATACCTTTGATTATCTCCATTTATCACCAAATTTGTATTTAGTTTTCATCAATTATTATTTTATAAGATTATTTGAAATATTCGTTAAGTTCACCATGATAGTTATAGTAATTGTTATATTTAACTAATAATATTAGCTTATATTAAACTAAATGATAATAGTTACCCTATATAATAACTATTATGATTAACTAATACTATTAATAATAATAGTTAATATATATAGTCATTGTTATAATTAGCTAATAGTAGTAATAGTAATAGTTAATCTATATAGTAACTATTATAATTAACTAATAATAGTAATAGTGATAGTTAACATATATAGTAATTATTATGATTAAATAATATTATTAATAGTAATGTTAAACTATATAGTAACTATTATGATTAACTAATACTATTAACATTAATGTTAACCTATATATTAACTATTATAATTAACTAATACTATTAATAGTAATTGTTAACATATATTAACTATTATGATTAACTAATACTATTAATAGTAATATTTAACATATATAGTAAATATTATAGTTAATTAATACAATTAATATTATTAATTAACTTATATTGTAACTATTATAGTTGACTAATACTATTAATATTAATAGTTAACATATACTAGTAACTATTATAGTTAACTAATACAATTAATAGTAATAGTTAACTTATATAGTAACTATTATAGTTAACTAATACTATTAACAGTAATAGTTAACATATATAGTAACTATTATAGTTAACTAATACAATTAATAGTAACAGTTAAATATTATAGTTAACTAATACTATTAATAGTAATAGTTAACTTATATAATAACTATTATTATTAACTATTAGTATTAGCTAATAAGGAGAATATCAAGAGTCTTTAGATTTTGGAATGGTGATGATGTGGCCTCTTCAAAAGCAAGAATTTGCCTAAACATGTCTACGTGGCGAATTCTTAGGCCTCCTCACCAAATTTAATATATATACTCCCTCCGTCCCATAAAACATTACTCCTTTTACTATTTTGGGCGTCCCACTTCAAAGTCCCACTTTCCTAAAAAGGAAATTTTTTAATACTTCTTTATTTATGGGACCCACTTGTCATACTCACAACACTTTTCAAATTTACTATTCTCTCCACTCATTCTCTCTTCTCCCACTCACAACACCTACTTTAATAACATTATTTCTTATTTTCCGTTCTCAACAGTAAAGGAGTAAAGTTTTATGGGATGGAGGGAGTATATATATACTCCCTTCGTCCCGGAACAATCTTCACACTTTCCCTTTTGGGCGTCTCAAAACTTACTTCACACATTTAAAACTTACCTAAAATGGAAATGAATCTTTACTATTCCCTCCACTCATTCTCTCTCCTACATTATTTTAATACTCACAACATCATTATAATTTACTATTCTCTCCACTCATTCTCTCTCCTATTTTATTTTCACACTCACAACACTTTCAATATAATACTCCCTCCTTAAAATCAGTGCAAATAGTGTTTGTGAATTATGTTTCGGGATGGAGGGAGTATAGATTTAGAAAAAAAAATACAATCTGAGAAAGGGAGCTTTAGAATTTTTTTCCAAACCTTAAATCGAAACAAAAAAGAATAGGTCAAATAGGGTTTGAATTAACCAAAAAGAAACGACTCCCCGATAAAACCCAAAATCCGTTTCGAAGAACGTTTGAATAATACACGTGGCAAATATTTATATGGCAGCATATGTGTAAGGCCATGATCCAGAGTATCAATTTGTGGGGCCAAGAGAGTACAATCGTGGCATCCCTTTATTATTAAGGAAGCACGAAAAATATTTACGGTGTAATTTATAATTTACTGTCTCTTTGTACCTAAATTGCCCTTCAATGTGACAATTTTTTTTTAATTTTTTTTTTAGCAGGAAATAAAACATAATCTAATTTACAAATATTATTAGCCAAAGGTCATTATAGTAGATGAATATATTCCAATTAATAAGTTGAGGAGTGAAAAATTAAAAATATTTAATGTTATAAATAAATACCGACATCAATTAATGATAAATTTTGTCGATTTGAATTTATGATGTTTTCTATTTTCGCAACTCAACTTTTTATCTTTCTTGTGATCTGTAATAACAATATAGTGGTGATCAATACCAACATAACAAAAGAAATGGAACATGATGCTCGTTTACCTATAATACTACAATTATATCACTTGAAAATTAATTTACGATCCACCAAAAATCGATCACACATACTCCTATATAAAAATATAAGAAGAAAATATTACTTTCTCCGTCCCATTTTTTTAACATCGAAAGTTCTTAATTATCTTGAAAAAACTACTGAAGCTCGAGATATATTACTATAATTAATCGGATCGTACAAAAATTTACAAAATTCAATTTCATACTCTAGTTGATATAATAAATATAATGTTTTTTTATTTCAATAAATAAGTGTTTTTTTTTAAAAAAAAATAATGCAATTTTACTATAATAAATATAATACTCCACTGTTACATTATTTTTTTACAATAATTTAACAAGTTAACTGCGATCATGGAATGAAATGTTACCCAAATAATTTTTAAAAAAATGGAAACTACTAGTAATAATTGGACTAGAAAGAAAAAATATCTAAAGCAAAAAGGTTAAATTAGTCATTTAAAAAACTATATTCCTAAATCTTTTACAGTTCTTCGAGCGTTATATGTGGAGAGATTTGTGAATTGTTTGTTAATTTAGATATGGAATATCAAAGAATAAAAAGTGATATTCAAATATTTGAATTTCCAAACATACTTTCTACCCACGCGCCTAGAATACGAAATTCGAGCTAATTTAATTTTCAGACCCACCCCTATGCTTTGATCCACTTTTGGCCAATGCTTTTTAGTTTTGTTTTTACCAATTGATGCCCCGTTTGTTATACTTATAGTCTATTGGATTTCATCCGTGTTTAACCAGTTTAACTTGATCAAGTTCACTTATACAACCTATATTTGTTTTCAATGTTTGGATTGTCCATAAACTCGTTTGATATCACAAGAGTACCTTCAAATAGACGCGTTCATTATAAATTTTCCTTGGCATTGTCTTTTACCAACTTATTTTTTGTTGGCCGGTAATGAAATCGTCTTTAAAACAGAAAATGATAAGTTTGATTCTTGCGAACATAACCCATTCAAAAATAAAAAAAGGATGACACCATCCCGTCTTTTTCTCATAAGCCTCCATGCATGTTTTATTCATATTTAGATATATAAAGATAGAAATATGAAACAATATCCCCTTATTAGTTAAATCTTAAGCCGGAATGAGGTGTTTATAAAAAAGCTTAAACTTGGTTCACTTAGAAAGTTTGAGCAAAAAGATTGGATTTATTAACGCAACAAACCAAGTTTGACCATTTAGGTCAGACTCGTGAATATATGAACATGATTATGAACAAGTCGCCTATTCAATATTTTACACACAAAAATTGTGTTTATTTTCATGGTTCACTTCATTTGTAACCCTAGTCAAAATCAAGAAATTGACATAAAGGGTGGAAGTCGGACTTGAACGAATAGTCAGGGGCCGAAATTGATATTGACGCAAAACACAAGGAGTGCCACAGCATTTACATACTGTATCTTATATGGAGCGTATAGTGCACACACAGTATGAGAGAGCTGGGATTCGAATTCTTTTTTCTTTTTCCCATTTAAAATAATTAGAAAAGAAGAAAAACTACATAAAGATAAACAGTGGTTTAAGGATTGACGCTCAGTGTAGTGTCTGTTTGCTCCCTTTTGTTTGTGCGTAAGTTCTACATTTTCTCTCTCCTACTTATATCTAGAGAGAGAAAGAGAGTCTGTTCCGTTCTGTTCCTCTCTCTCTCTCCAGCTTTTATGGCGTGAGATCGTACCAGTAGCAGTAGTGTATATACCTATCAGTATGTGTAACCGTATTGCTAACAATCCCCCTTGATCTTTTGCATGTTTCACCAACCTCATTTCCCCGTTTGAAAACCCAAAACCCAAATGAGATTATTTCTCAAATCCAGATTCTAACGCAATTTCACCATCCCAATCAAACACAACAGATTATTGGTATCTCAGGACCAACCCCAGATGGTTAAAAATGGTAAAAAATTTATGGGTTTTTGATATCTACTGTTTTCTTGATCGGGGCGTGTTTTTGATTTGATTGTTTTGTTCTGATTGTGGATTTTCAAAGAAATTTCTTGTTTCCCCTTTGAAAATTTTGTGTTGTTGTATAATTGTTGTTTGTGTGTAATGGTGGAGAGAGTTGGGTGTGAGAAGAAAACTGGTAAGATGAAAGATGATGAGGAGCTTGAAATGTTGTTGGGTGAGATCCCTCATGCAACATCACTTAATCATCATCATCATTACACACAGACCACTAATGGGTATCATGGTCATGGTCATGGCAATGGCTATGGTTATGGTGATGGTGCGTCTTATTTTACACAATCTATGAATGGAATGATGTATGGTATGTATGATGATGACCCATCATGTAGTTACAAGCATCATACATGTGTCTCCCCTGTTAGTGGTTTCTCCCTACACTCTGATGGTTCTTCCTCAAGCTTGTTCTCTGTTAATGGTGGTCAATCATTATCTGATAATGGATCACTCACCCCACCTCAATTTGAAGATCTTAGATCACACTTCCACTCTAGGAGTCCCCATTACCCTAATGGATTGCCGCCATCCGATATAAAATTAGCCGATTCATCATTTGGGAAGAGGATTGCGCAAGAGAATGTGATTGATCAATTGAGGCTATCGAGGAGTCTTAGTAAGATGTATATTAGTGATGAACAAGAGGATGATTCGGTTCAGTTTTGTGATGGTGGACATTACAATGGGTGGATTGATCCAATCAATTTTAGGAAATTTGTTGAGGGCTCTGATAATTATAGCAAAACAATTTCTAATCATGCTGTGGTTCAAAACCCCGTTTCAAGAAGTCCCATGAGTCTGAATGGTGAATTGGGTTCATCATCGTTTGGATTTCAGCAAGGCTATGGGAGTGGTAATTTACTGGGGATGCAGTATGCCCATGGTCAAGCTGATGGTTTGTTTAGTCAACCAATCGGTAGCAATAGTCTTGCGAGTTCTCAGTGCCATGGAAATAAGGGTCGGGATGGGTACTATTATCATAGGGGCTTTCTGGTTCCTAACTTGGACACTCGTGCATCTAGTTCTTCGGTGGCTAATGGTTTATTATCTGCAAGGCGAATTGGAGTTATGGAAGAGTCGGGCTCTTCTAATTTGCCTAGTATGTCTCATTTAACATTTTCAAGGTCTAATAACATGGGCAATGGAAATCAGTTTCCATCTGCATTAAATGCAAGGGCGAAAGCTTCTTCAAGTATACGATCCCCTCAAGGGGAACTTGAGACTCTTAGCTATGAGGATGGTTTGGTTAGTCAAGCGGACAGTCTAAATTACGTGACTAACAGAGGATTTGCTGGTTTAAGGGGGCGATGCAAGAAGGGTTCCTTGCATGATATTGGAGAAGTTAAACCTCAAGAAAAGAGGTCACAGATAGATAGTCTCAACCAGTTTGTAGGAGCTAGTGAAAATGGTAGAAGCTCAAGGATGCATTGCCCTTTCTCTTTGCCAGTAAGATGTAGCACACTGGCAGACGCTCAAGGCTATATATTTTTGATTGCTAAAGATCAACATGGTTGTCGCTTCTTACAGAAGATATTTGATGAGGGTACTCCACAAGATGTGCAGATTATATTCAACGAGATCATTAGTCATGTGGTTGAACTTATGATCAACCCGTTTGGAAATTATCTTATGCAGAAGCTTTTGGAAGTTTGCAATGAAGAACAGAGAATGCGAATTCTACTTGTAGTAACTGAAGAACCAGGGGAACTCGTTCGAATTTCCCTGAACACCCATGGGTAATCCTTTATACATTCATTTTCACACTGCTCTCGTCAAATTATTAACACCTCTTTTTTTCTGTTTTTTAAGCACTCGAGTGGTCCAGAAGTTGATTGAGACGCTCAAAACGAGGCAGCAAATTTCGCTAGTTATTTCTGCTCTTGAACCAGGATTTCTGAACCTTATTAAGGACTTGAATGGGAATCACGTTGTGCAACGTTGTTTGCAATGCCTTAGCAATGAAGATAATAAGGTAAGAAGTTAACTTGTTAATCTTGATCCTGATAGTAAGTGCACATTCTTTTTTGTAACCATCTCGCTTAATCCTGACATCTACTCTCTGAGATATTTCACTAGAAATATAGAAGATGGCAACTCATATCAGGGAGTTATAATCAGAGCCTTATCATTGAATTAGCTTCCCGAAATTGTGAAATTGAGAATGCTTTCAGCTAGCATTTATTTCTTTTACTTGCTGTTGTCGTTTCTTAATTGGCTTTTGCTTCACCTTTGTTCATTTATACTACATTGAACTTGGGAGTTAATGTTACGGTCCTTGAAAACTTATCAGAAATATATTCTTCTCAATTGATAATATTATTAGGTGCTTATTGTTGATTTTTTCTTTTAAGCGCAATTCATGTGTCTGTTAGCTGCTAGCTTTTCTTTGCTGGATCCTGCAGTTATAGTGGATATTGTTTGAGGATTTTCAAGCTGGTAATGGTATTATAGTATCACCAACATTTCTCAAAGAAAAGAATTGATCTCCTTAGTTTAAGTTCATTTGAAAAACAATCTTATGAGGCTCAAACTTATGAGCCTTATCCACTAGGCCGGCGCTTTAACTCTGTGTCTTGGTTCTTAATATGCTTTATTCCTGACTAATTCCACATGTTCCGCGGTTCATACATTGAGAGCTCGTGTGGTACTCTTTTATTCACTCTTGCACACAATGTATCTCTACTCAGTTCTGTCGTGCTGTCATTCCTTCTTGTCGATGGCACCAGAAGTCCCTAAATTTTGCTTTCATAAGCTGTCTTACGTCATAATTTCTAACAGCTTTGGGGAAATACCAAAACCAAATATTGACGCTTTCATTTTTTTCAAAGACTTTTATCTTGTTTAGATATGTGAGGACAAGACAGAGAATTGGGCAGTAAGGCGAGAATATACAAGTCTCAAGGAGACTGGCTATCGGTGAAAGATTGTGAATTTCGACATCAATATTCTAGTGGTAGATATTACTTTGTATGTGTAACATAACTTAAGATGCTTTATTTATTTGTTCTTTAAGAAGAAAAGATCAAAAGAATTACATTGGAAGATAGGATTTGATGGGGACACCAAAATATCTATAATAGGTGATCTAGTTTTCAGATTTGGCATTATAAATGGCACTCTACTGTCTGAAACACACATGTTGCATTACTTGACTGCAACCCATGCATTTGCTGCTGGATATACCCCATGTCAGATGGTAGAGATCTCAAGCTCAGTATTGGGTGATTTATGTTCAAGCCACAAGATTGGCGGAGATCTCACCTTGATTCCTTGTTCATGATCAGAATAATGATATAACCTGAGCGGAGGCCTGGAATATAATAGATAGTCGAGTGATGAAGAACACTGGTATTCCTGTTGTTTACTTCTTGGTGCTAAGACAAACTACGAGGTTCTTTATTGATATTCTTTTTGGTTCTTTCTTTTCAAGAATCTTTAGGGAGAAACAGAACCCAAAGTTCTTATAAATCTCTTATTACCGAGACCAGTTAGCTCGTGTTCTTGTTGTTGTATGATGAGCACAGATGTGAAATATTTGTTTAAATCGGGTTTAACCTATACTCAGGCTTTACTTTCTCAGCTCTCAATAGAGAATCCCAGAGCTTGTTACTTTGGGAAATCACAACTATAATTTCTAAACCTATTGTTCTACTTACATAGTTTGCTGAAAACATGGAGTAATTCATAGTACAAATTTGTTTTATGTTTTCTTAAATATCGTGCTAGAGGAAGACAGGGCAAGAGGAAGAGCCTGTCCTTCGCATTGCATGGTTCCTAACTAAGACAGCCTCCCTATAATGAAATGCTTAATGAACCACAGAAGAACATCATAGATTTGCGACCATAGGGGAACATTGTAGGCGGTAACATGTAAATGAAGTTTGACACGTTATCTGTATGTCTGAACACTTCTGAACACATTAACTGTTTCTATTAAGATCAACAGAACATTTCATTAATTTTTTTCTAAAGAAACACTAATGTTTTTGAATGAAATACATCATCTACTTGTTCGCAGTTTATCTTTGTTGCCGCTGCAAAATACTGCGTTGATATTGCAACCCATCAACATGGGTGTTGTGTATTGCAACGATGCATCAGCCATTCAACTGGGGAACATTGTGAAAGCTTAGTTGCAGAAATTTCTGCAAATGGACTTCTACTTGCTCAAGATGCATATGGGTAATAAGTGAAACAGTTAACTATTATCTAAGCATATTAATACTTGACCAGTCAATTCAAGAATAAAATCATACGGACTATTATTATAATCTAAAAGCTAATCTGTTCTGTTTCAAATACCTTTTTCATAGCTTAAGAACTACTTTTCCATGATCAGTATTTGTGTTAAAAAAGATTTTCCTTTTCACTTGTTAAAGCTTTATCTAATATCACTTGCTTCACTTGTGTTATTACTACTCCCCCCAAAAACAGTCCTACTTTCCTCTTTCATTTTTTTCCCATTTCTAAAAACTGAAAAGCCGTATAACTTGGTGCTATTTAAAATGAGGTACAAACAAGTAAAGCTACTATCTTGAAAAGTTTTATTTTTTTTTCAAATGGGACCCCTTTTGTATATTTGGGTGGAGGGAGAAAGTGTGAAGTCATGTTACCCTCTGACTTTTCTGGGTATTACCTTCTATTGTTTCTTCTATATTTTCTGACTATGGAAATTATTGTTGCACCTACAGAAACTATGTTGTACAATTTATTTTGGACCTAAAAATCCCATCAGCTATATCAAAGTTGATATCACAGTTTGAGGGGAACTATGTGCATCTATCAACTCAGAAGTTTGGTAGCCATGTTGTTGAAAAGTGTCTCTCGGTACTGGATAATGAAGCCAGCTCAATGATTATCCATGAATTGCTTTCTACTAATCACTTTGAACAGTTGCTTCAAGACCCACATGCAAATTATGTTGTTCAAACAGCTCTGCGTGTTGCCGAGGTCTGTAACCTCTCTCTCTCTCTCTCTCTCTCTCTCTCTCTCTCTCTCTCACACTTACATTAACACCCGCACACACATGCCTGATGGATAGTACATTAGATAGACCCAATCTTGTATGTCACGAACCAACTTTTTGGATATTCTTATTCCCTCCTTCCCGAAATGAATGCCCAAATTTACTCTTGATCAAGAGCAAAGTTGAATTTTTTCGGACATTCATTATGGGACGGAGGGAGTATTATATTAAGAAGCATAAGATTCTTAGTATGTTTCACTAGGTGCTTATGTTCAATCTACACATTCTATCTAATCTTGTTTTTTTATTTTTTTGATGAAATTTCAGGGTCCCCTTCACAATTCATTGGTCAATGCTATCGAGTCCCACAAGGCAATGTCACGCAACAGTCCATATTCCAAGAAGATTTTCTCCCAAAAGCTTCTGAGGAAGTGACTCGGCTGTATATTTTGGTAAGTGGTGATGTTGTTGTTCTGGTATTCAGCTTAGAAAGAATTTCTTCTTCTACCAAAATAATTTATTAATGCTCGTATGTCTGTTGTCAGTTTTGCTCCTACGAGCTGTTTTTGATCATTTGGACTTGCTTTTTGCTTGGAAAAGTGTAGTGAGAGATAAAAAGCAATATTTGCTTGAAAAAACACTTTGTATTTATATATTGTTGTTCAATGTATTATCGGATTAGGCAGGTGCTCAAATGAGAACCATAACAAAATGAGAACCATGAGAACCACTTGTATACACTTGTTTACAGTAAATACTTAGCTATTGTATACATATACAGTCTACTGTATATGTATACAGTAGTTAAGTATCTACTGTATACAAGTGTATAACCACACGTATACACTTGTATAAAGTAGCTAAGTATCTACTGTATATGTATACAGTCTATTGTATATGTATACAGTAGCTAAATATCTACTGTATACAAGTGGTTCTCACGGTTCTCATTTTAAACGGTTCTCATTGGAGCGTAACCCTATCGGGATATTTCCTCTCTTTGTGGAACTTTCACTCCATAAATTGATATAGTTTGTTTCTAGTCTGTGACTTCATTGGCATGAGAGTTTGCGGTGACTCACTTGCCATTTTTAGGTTTTAATTTTCAAAACTAAAATAGTTAGCATGGATATGGTTAACACCACACTACCTTCCTATTTTCATCTATTATATAAATGAATGTTCATTTTTGCTCTTGATCGGGGAGTGAGTGATGGAGTACTAAATTTTCTAGTTACCCTTACTAAATTACTCCCTCCGTCCCAAAATGATTGTCCCACTTTTTTTGCTTTTATTACGAAGGAACTTTGAACAATAATTTTAGGTTTATTTAACTATACAAATGAAAATCTAAAACTCATTAATGATACACCATCAATAATTCTATCAATTGCAAATTTTAGATCTTCATTTCATTTGTATAATTAAATCAACCTAAAATTATTGTTCAGAGTTTCTTCGTAATAAATGCAAAAAAGTGGGACAATCATTTTGGGACGGAGGAAGTATTATCTATCGGCATTAATTAGGAAATCTTTTGTGGGTTTAGAAAATACTTTCTCCTTCCCATTTGAAATTGTAAAAAATTGTCAATTTGGGTGTCCCACTTAAATTGCAAAATTTCAAAATGATATGTTTCTAATATTTTTAAATAATGGGGCTCACTTGTCTTACTCATTACAATTATTCATTTTCTATCTCACTTTCTCTCTTCTATCTCATTATCCACACTGACATCACCTTAATATTATACTCCATCCGTGTCATTCGAAAAAAACACAAAATTGATATTGCACGGGAATTAAGGAGAGAGTTTAGTCGAATAAGTGTTGTGAGTGAAAAGTGATGTAGGAGAGAGAATATGGGGTAGAGAATAGTGAGTGAATAGTTATTGTGAGTATGACAATTAGGTCTCACGATTAAAGACGAAAGAAAAAGTATTAAAAAGTTTTTATTTATAGAAAATGACTTTTTAAATGGGACACCAAAAATGAAAATTTGTGTCTTTTCGGGTGAAATGAAAGAAGTATACTCCTTAATCTAATCTGCGTGCACGACGTTTTATTTTATTTTGCAATTTCAAATGGGAACAGTTTGAAAATGCTAGTTTTATAATTAGAGAAATGAGAATAAGAAAAAAAAATCTTGAAAATGCTAAAATTTTGATCACAATATATTTTTCATTTATTTTTGTTGTGGCCGTAACATTTCTCTTCTTGAGTCTATTTGGTGAATTAATAGGACAATTATCTGGTAAAAATAAAGGAAAAAAATTACTGTAATTTTGATACCCTAGCTTCTGATCTGATATCTTGAACATAATATATTTGGAGTAAATGTATTGATGTTGCTATTGCCATTTATCAAAATTATCTTTCTTTAAAAGGGTAAGAAACTCAATATTAGGTGGCCAAAATGTGTAGAAAAATTTAGAAAAAATAGCTCACGTCTAGTTGCTTTCACTAACAATTTCCTGCATTAATTCTTTAAACTTTTGCCAAATATAGTCATACCTCTAACAAACTTTTACTAACTCTAATCATCTAGTACCCCATCAAAATAACTTTCCATAGTCCATTCCTTGTAAAAAGAAAGACATGCCCTTCTCTAAAGTTCTAAATATATTTGAGTCATAAAAATTCATAAATAAGAAGAATAACAAGTATAATAAATACACGAACGCGAAAGCGAAAGCGAAAGCGATTTATTGGTTGTTCAGATGGAACATCGTAAGCGATTTGTTTTTTGGCTCCTTGAAATACCTAGCACCCATCAAAGTAGCTATCCACAGTCCATTCCTTGTAAAAATAAACACATTCCATCTCTTAAGTTTTTAATAGATTTGTATGAGGAAAATTGTGAAAAAAATAATGTACCAAAATGTAAAAGGAAGGCCAAACTGCTTATTTGCTCACTGACAGATGTGGTTTTACCCATTCAATCAAAAGATATGTTTTCTAGCTTATTTGATGTTCGAAACCTTGAAAATTTAATGTATTTTGTAGTGTTTTGAAAGTACAAGGGTTGAATTGCAATTATTGAGAAAACAGATGATTTGAGCTTACTTTGGAAATTCAGGGACCAAACTGAAATTATGAAAAATTGGGAGGAATTTGATTTTATAAAGATCAGGGGCCAAAGTAAAAATATAAAAGTTTAAGGACTAAAGTGAATGCTTGAAAAGTATAGTGACCAAAGTGCGACCGTTCAATTGTTACGAAACCAATCCAAACCAAACCAAGAAGTGGCCGGCCAAAGGGAACAAAATTGGGGCTAATTGCTGAAGGAGGGGGGGGGGGCGGCCAAAGATAGCATGTGGCCGAGGCTGGATTGGGCCAAGGCAGTTTGACCGAAGAATCTGGACTAGGCTGTTGACTTAGCTTGGGCGATCGCTGACTTGCCTTGGGCGGTCGCTGAAGGAGGATTCAAGGCCGAGAAAAAGGCTGTATTGTTGGGCGGTCGCTGGGCCAATCTGGGCGACCGCCGGCCAAGGTTGTTGCAACGGAATTTAGTCCGTCACAAATTAAAAACGAGATTTTCAGCAGATCGTTGACGGATTTTCAGCAGAATTTTATTTTGGCTAGGATTTTGACCAGATTTTGATTTTCAAATAGGATTTTCACCTCCCTCCTCATATAAAAAGAACCCTAGACTAGTTTTTGGATCTCTCATTCTCTCTCTATTTTTTCTTCCCCCTTAACATAGATTATGGTTTTTATTTATTTTTGAAGATTCAAATACAAGATTTTATTTATTTATTTTAATGGTCATTTCAAGGCTAATTTATTTGATTCGTGGATTGAGGTAAGTAACAATTGGATCTTTATGCTAGGATTTTAATTCTTCCTATCTCTCTTTCGTTCTTGTTCTTCTCAACATTCTAAACTTTTGTTCTTGAATAATTTTGGCCGTGATTGGGACATTTCTAGAGGCGTGGCGAAGGTGATGACGTGGATTGACCCAAACATAACGAAGTTAGGGTCATGTTAATTTTTAGGTTTGGTTCATTAAGTTTTTAACTGGGGTTAGTTACGTGACTGCACATGACCTAAATCAGTTAAAAAACTAACAACTTCGTCAAGGGAGTGAGTGCATTGAAAAAATTACGTACTTTGGTGAGGAAATTGGACCAAAAATTATGTTAGCACATTGTAAAAAAGTAAAAACTTATGTGAGTAAAGGAGCAGTTTGGCCTAAAAGGAAGGCAGTGCCCAAAAGTTGCTGCCATAGCACAACAGAGGCAGAGAGAAGAAGAGTTCAGAAGCCTCTAGGGTTCTACGTGGCAGTATTTATTGTAAGATTTGAGAAAAACTTAATTTGTGTGTTGACTAGCAATGAATTTATAGTACAATAGGAGGAGTCCTTTCTATACAAGGATTTGGAGACCTAAACTATACAATT
Organism: Adenophora triphylla var. japonica; assembly: GCA_022495995.1. Taxonomy (NCBI): domain Eukaryota; kingdom Viridiplantae; phylum Streptophyta; class Magnoliopsida; order Asterales; family Campanulaceae; genus Adenophora; species Adenophora triphylla. The sequence goes on along the minus strand of JAFEMH010002151.1, from coordinate 354,618 downwards.
GAATTATTTTGTTTCCTAATATTACAAACTACTAAATATACATCATAATAAAGAAACCAAATCCAATTAGGAAACATCCAGGCATTGAGGCGACAGACGAGGTGGTCGCCTGATACTACATGAAATGGGCGCCTGAAGGACAGCAACATTGGCCGAGGCACGTTGGGACTGAGGCGGGCGCCTGGCCTGGGGCGAGGCGAGCCCCTGGCTTGTAGAAGATTCAGCCGTGCTATGTTGGAGATGAGGCAGCCACTTGTGCTTGGGCGAGGCGTGCGCCTGAGGAACAGAATGATCAACCGTGGGTTGCTGCAGTTGAGGCTGGCGCCTGACCTGTGATGAGGCGGGTGCCTCATGTGCTTCTGATGTATCATCCTTAATACGACCCCGCAAGATGGACGATCCGAAGAGAATGCCAATCTTGGATGTAATTTGTTTGAAGCGTATGCGAGGTAGTGGCTTTGTCAGAATATCTGCCAGTTGATCCGTACCAGAAATGTGTTATACACGGAGAGAACCGGACTGGACTTGTTCACGAACAAAGTGAAATGAGAGAGCCACATGTTTCATCCGAAATTGGAAGACCGGGTTCGCAGAATAGGTTGTGGCACCTAGGTTATCGCAATAGACCACAGGTGTAGTTGGCAAGGAGAAGCCAAGCTCAGTAAGTAAGTTACTAACCCAAGTAAGTTCAGCAGCAGTGTCACACTACTAGAATAAATTATATTAAGAACGGATAAAATCGTTTCTAAATGTATAAAGTCGTCCCTATTTTTCTATTTGGGGATCAACATTTTGGTTGCCAATTTTTGGTTGCTAAAATTGACCAAGACTGTTCATCTCCATTTGAAAACCACCTGTTGGTTGCCATAGGAATAGGTCATCCCTATTTAAGGATCAACAAATGGTCACCAATTTTAAATTTGGCACAAACAGTTCATCCCTATTTTTTCGTCCCTAAAATGTTCGTCCCCAACTGTTGGTTTTCATTTTCAAATTTAGAGACCATCTCTTCGTTTCCAAATATAGAAAAAAATAAGTAAATATAATTATTTTTAAAATATTTAATTTACTGATTATATATATTTTAACAATAATGAGAAATATCACAAAATAAAATTAATCGGACAATAAACTAAGCTTTTATAAACACAAAATACCTTTATCAATTCAAAATAACATCATCCAAAACAACTGAACATATTAATTACAAAATAAATTTAATATTTGTTTCTAAATTTCTACTCAATTACCACTACCAGCAGTAGAACCTCCTTCTCCTCTAGTATCACAAACACCTCCACCAACTCTTTCATTACCACTAACAGCTCCAACAAAATTAAAGTTAGGATCCAATAACATATCAAGTATAGGGCCAGTACCAATACCGATACCTGTACCACCAGCACCACACTGATTGGAGCTCGCACTATGACTAATGTGTTGCTGAAATGACTGTTGTTGTGGTTGTAATTGTTGTTGTTGTTGTTGAGAAATGAACATACCACCAGGAAGGATACAACTCATGAATCCAGGGGAGCTCCAATTCGGATTGAACCTTTGTTGATTTTGATAGGGACCGCCACCACCGCCCATCATTTGTTCAATGTGCCACTGCTGGTACTGTTGTTGTTTTTGTCGTTGCTTCTGTTGTTGCTGCTCGCGCTGATCCTGCTCCTCCGGCTCCATCATTTGGTGCATCATTTCTTTTAGACTGCTAAGATTGAATGTGTGATAATAAAAAAAATAGTACTTCCTTACTTTTTAATTTTTTTTTTTTAATTTTTTAAAATTTTTTTAATAAATAAAACTATTTGAGATGTTATTTAGTAGGGAATTTTTTTACAAAAAATTATAAAAAAAGTTAATATTTTTTAAAGAAATGAAAGAATATAATAGAAAAAAAGAGGGAAGGACAATAGCATTTACTTTTTAATTTTTTTTAATAAATAAAATTATTTGAGATGTTAGTTAGTAGGAAATTTTTTTACAAAAAGTTATATAAAAAAATTAATACTTTTTAAAGAAATGAAAGTATATAATAGAAAAAAAAAGTGACGGACAATAGCATTTACTTTTTTATTTATTTATTTTTTTTTGAATAAATAAAACTATTTGAGATGTTATTGAGTAGGGAAATTTTTTACAAAAAGTTATATAAAAAAAAATTTAATAATTTTTAAAGAAATGAAGTATATAATAGAAAAAAGAGGGACGGACAATAGCATTTACTTTTTTAATTTTTTTTTTGAATAAATAAAACTATTTGAGATGTTATTTAGTAGGAAAGTTTTTTACAAAAAGTTATATAAAAAAAAGATAATAATTTTTTAAAAAATGAAAGTATATAATAGAAAAAAAAGGGACGGACAATAGCATTTACTTTTTTAATTTTTTTTTTAATTTTTTTAATAAATAAAACTATTTGAGATGTTATTTAGTCGGGATTTTTTTTACAAAAAGTTATATAAAAAAGTTAATAATTTTTAAAGAAATGAAAGTATATAATAGAAAAAAAGAGGGACAGACAATAGCATTTACTTTTTTAATTTTTATCTTTTTTTTGAATAAATAAAACAATTTGAGATGTTATTTAGTAGGGAAATTTTTTACAAAAAGTTATATAAAAAGTTAATAATTTTTAAAGAAATGAAAGTATATAATAGAAAAAAAGAGGAACGGACAATATATAGCATTTACTCTTTTAATTTTTTTTTTTAATTTTTTGAATAAATAAAACTATTTGAGATGGTAGTGGTTGGTCTCTATTTTGTTGTTGGTCTTCATTTTGATAGCAAATAATATTGTGCATCATGGGAACATTCTGGCGGTCCCTAATTTTAATATGTTTGTCCCTACTTAGCTACTAACCTTGGTCATTCCCATTTGCCCCAAGTTGTCTGGCCCTACTTCAAATTATTGGTCTCTATTTTTTTGTTGGTCTTCATTTTGATAGCAAATATTATTGTGCATCATGGGGACATTCTTGCGGTCCCTAATTTTAATATGTTTGTCCCTATTTAGCTACCAACCTTGGCCATTCCCATTTGCCCCAAGTTGTCTGTCTCTACTTCAATTTATTCTAGTAGTGTCAGCAATAGCCCGAAACTCAGCCTCAGTAGTGGAACGAGCAAGAGCACGTTGTTTGCGGGATGACCAAGTAACCGGGTTGTGCCCAAGATAAACAAGGAAGCCAAAAGTGGACACAAAGTCGTCTTTGTCACCAGCCCAATCCGCATCACAGAAGGCATGAAGGGAGGGAGGAGACTTTGAGAAGATCTGAAGACCTAAATGCATGGTGCCATGAAGGTAGCGGAGAAGGCGCTTGAGTGCAACCCAGTGAGGAGATTGGGGGTTTTGCATGAACTGAGCAAGTTTGTTGACTGAGAAGGCAATATCAGGACGAGTGAAGGACAGATACTGAAGTTCACCAACAATAGCACGATAGGGGGTAGGGTCAACAGCGGGAGTGGCAGTGGACCGAGAAAGAGGTGGTGATGTAACCATGGGAGTTGGAAGTGGTTTGGAGTCTATCATGTTGTGACAGGTGAGAAGATCATGGATGTATTTTGTTTGGGAGAGAAGGATCCCATTTTGATTTGGGACGACTTCGACACCCAAGAAGTAGGATAAGGGACCAAGGTCTTTGAGAGAGAAACATTGTGACAGACTGGTGATAAATGACTGAAGGTGAGAAGAAGAGGGTCCGATGACAATGATGTCGTCGACATATACTAACAAATAAATCGGGGATGGAGTTGTGTTTAGTATGAAGAGGGAGGGATCGGCTAAAGAGGGGTGAAAGCCATATATGGTGAGGTAGGCTTTGAGTTCTTGAAACCAGGTACGAGGGGCCTATTTGAGACTATAGATGGCCTTGGAAAGGCGACAAACAGAGGAAGGGTTGGCGGAGTCCTCAAATCCGAGGGGTTGGGTCATAAACATAGTTTCAGAGAGGTTACCTTGAAAGAAGGCATTGTTGACGTCAAGTTGGCGAAGAGGCCAATGATTGGTGGTGGCAAGGGAGAGAAGAAGTCGAACAGTGGCAGGTTTTACAACAGGACCGAAGGTTTTGGTGTAGTCAACACCGAATTGTTGGTGAAAACCCTTGGCTACAAGCTGAGCCTTGTATTTCTGAATTGTGTTGTCGGGATTGTATTTGATGCGAAAAACCCATTAACATCTGACAATGTTATGAGCTGTGGTAGGAGGAACCAAAGACCAGGTGTAGTTGCGGGTTAGGGCCTGAAATTCTTCAATCATAGCATTACTCCAATGGGGAATGGATAAGGCCTGTTTGGTGGTGGTGGGAAGGCTAGTGGGAGAGGTGAGAAGGGAAAGGTTGGCATACTTTGGATTAGGTTTGGTGATTCCATGGGATAATCTTGTGGTAATAGTATGGGTGGAAGGAGGAGGAGAGGTGGGGTTGGGAGTAGGTAGGGTTGTTTCATGCTGAGGGGGGGATGAGGGTTCATTTGGAATGGGATTAGGAGGCAGGTTTGGGTTGGGGGAAGGATGGGTTGGGGAGGGAGGAGTGGGGTGGAGGGATGGGATTATGGGGGAGGTGGGACAGAGGAGGTAGTGTTTAGGATAGGGAGGAATAGGGTATGCCAGTCAGAGGGAGGAGGAAGTGGTGGTGAGGGAGTTGTATGGGAAGGTGGTTTCAACAAAGCGGACATGACGGGAGGTGTAGACTCGATGGACGGTGGGGTCAAGGCAGTAATACGCGCTTTGCGTAGGTGCGTAGCCAACGAAGATACATGGGATGGATTTTGGGGCTAGTTTGTGGGGAGTGTATGGGCGAAGCCAGGGATAGCAGAGACAACCAAAGCTACGTAACTTGGTGTAGTTTGGAGGGGAGCGGAAAAGACGGAGGTAGGGGGAATCATTGTTTAGGGTGGGAGCAGGCAATATGTTTATGAGGTAGGTAGCACTAGTAAGAGCATAGGCCCAAAGGGTGAGGGGTATGTTGGCATGGGAAAGGAGGGTAAGACCCCTTTCAACAATGTGATGGTGACGACATTCGGCATACCCATTGTGTTCAGGAGTGTGAGGGGGATGGTAAGGTGGGTGATACCGTTTTGACCTAGAGTGGGTATGAGTTTGAGGTATTCACCCCCATTGTCAGAGTAGACTTGAATGATGGGGCGTTTGAAGTATTTTCCGACTAGTGTTTTGAAGCGGAGAAAGGTGTTGTAAGTGTCAGATTTGTGTTTAATAGGGTAGAACCAAATATATTTGGTGTAGTGATTGACAAAGATGACATAGTATTTGAAATTGTCAAGGGAGGAGATTGGAGAGGTCCATATATCGGAGAAGATTAGATCAAGGGGAGCATTTGAGACAAGAGAACAAGATGCAAATGGTAGCTTGTGGCTTTTATTAATAAAACAAGAATTACATGGAGGTAAGCTAGAGGAAATAGATAAACTAAACTTTCTACGTAATAAACTAAGAACAGGGGAAGCGGGATGTCCTAATCTATGATGCCACAGCTGTGAAGAGAGAGAGCTTGAATGAGCTTGAATGGGCAGAGGGTGCCAGATGTAGACGCCATCCTCAAGGTTTTCATGGATAAGGGTTTGACTCGTGGCTTTAACCTTGATAAGAAAGGAAGAGTGTGAGAATTCAATGATAGCATTAATGTCACGACAAAATTGAGACACAGATAGAATATTACGAGTAATAAGGGGAACATGTAAGACACTATTGAAATGAAGAAGAGAAGAGGGCGTGGAGAAAGAAAAAGAACCTTTGTGAGATATAGGAAGAGAGGATCCGTTGTCGATAATGACGTCGTCACTGCCATTGTAGGGTGTGTGTAGGGCAAGGTTGGAAAGATCATTGGTGATGTGATTGGTTGCACCACTGTCGATAAGCCAAGAGGGAGGGGGAGGGGGTTGTGATGGGATGCTTTGTGGGCTTGGGGGTTAGGGTTTGGATTTCGGTTTTGGCGATGAAGGGGGGGAGTTTACGGTGGGGTGGTCGCGCTTGAATTGGCGACATTGGAAGATGACATGGCCAATGTTACGACAGTATTGGCACTTGCCTTTAAAGGGGAGGGGTGAGGAGTTCGAGGTAGGGGATGGGGAGGGATTGGTGGTGCGGTAAGAGTTATGGTTGGGTGATGGACGGGTGTGGGCGGTGAAGGTAGTAGTGGGGAGAGGAGTGGTGGTGGTGGATTGTTTTAGGGTGAGTTCATGTTGAATGAGTATTTCGTGTAGGGATTCAAAGGAGATAGGGTTGTCTCGGGCTCGGGTGGAGTCTATGACGGGTTTGAAGGTTTCATATCCAAACCTTTTAGGATGGTGTAGATTATATACTCGGAATCCATGGGTTTGCCAAGGTTGGCAAGCTTGTCGGTGTAGGATTTGACAACAATCATGTAATCGAAGATGGATAGTTGGTTTTTGGTAAGGTTTGCAAGGTTGTCTTTTATTTGAAGGATGTGGCCACGGGAGGGGTTGGCATAGGTGGTTTTGAGGATGGTCCAAGCTTCGTGGGAGGTTTTGGCTTGGTGAACTAGGGGAGCAATAGCGGGATCTAAGGTTCCTATGAGGGCTCCAAGGATAAGGCAATCTTGGCGAGACCAAGTGATGGCTGCCGGATTGGGAACAATTGTGGTGGTGGCCGGTTTGGCCGGTTCATCGTCCGTTTCAACGATGGCTGGGGTGGTGGTAATGATGTTATCCTCGGGTTTTGGTTGGGTGCCATCGACAAGCTTTAAGAAGTCGGGGCCAAAGAGGATAGAGGTTATTTGGGATGCCCATGTGAGATAGGTTAGGGGTTGAGAGTGCGGCAATAAGATAGGTTGACCAAGAAGAGGGGTTGGTCGGGTTGGACAGGGTTTGGAATGGTGGAGGAAGCTCCGGCCATTGTACGGGTAGGGAGGGGCTGCCGAAAAACAGAGAGAGTTTTAGGGTTTTTGGTTTTGAATCTTAATGCTCTGATACCATGTAAGATTTGGGAAAACTTAATTTGTGTATTCACTAGCAATGAATTTATAGTACAATAGAAGGAGTCCTTTCTATACAAGGATTTGGAGACCTAAACTATACAATTGAATTATTTGATTTCCTAATATTACAAACTACTGAATATACATCATAATAAAGAAACCAAATCCAATTAGGAAACATCCAGGCATTGATGCTACATGAAACGGGCGCCTGAAGGACAGCAACATTGGCTGAGGCACGTTGGGACTGAGGCGGGCGCCTGGCCTGGGGTGAGGCGAGCGCCTGGCTTGCAAAATATTTAACCGTGCTATGTTGGAAATGAGGCGGCCGCTTGTGCTTGGGCGAGGCGTGCTCCTGAGGAACATAATGATCAACCGTGGGTTGCTGCAATTGAGGCTGGCACTTGACCTGTGATGAGGCGGGCGCCTCATGTGCTTCTGATGTATCATCCTTAATATTTATGTCGGGGGTTAAAGGGTATTAATAGGAAAATTTTATTTGTTATAGTGTCCATGTAATATCGTTCGACCTCGCCGCTATTATTTGGAGCGGTCAAAAAAATTCTAAAATTTCAAAACGCATCATTTTAAAATTCTTTATTAATACGCTTAATTGTTAAACTTCAGCTTTTTTTCCACATTTTAACCACAAACGTACGAACAGACGGGCACTACATTTCTTATTACATGTGACGCGTTTCATTGTCTATAATTATTGAAGTACCATATAAATTTATTTTGTATCCAAGTTATTAAATTTAGCATTTGAGGTTTGTTTTGTAGTAACAATAAAATATAAAGTTGTGTTGTTAAATAAGAGATTTATTCCTTCATTTGCATACATACTTACAACATACTCCCTTTTATAAATTTAACAATGAGTCATTTACAATTGAAGCACCGTTTAATTTGGTTTGGATGCTTTGACAAATAAGTCATTTAGCCAAATAAATACTATCTTTAAGTAATGACATTTTCAAATCTCGTCAAAAAATCCCTAAACCATTCTGTCATGTAACGCACGTTTTGTTATTGAAAGTCAGTGCTAAGCACTTCTGCTACCCGCGTTTACTTCTTCTCTCCTTACTTTCTCTCTCCTTTTTCTCTCTTCCCTTTTTTCACCTCAAAAATTTAAAGTGCAATATTTAAAAATATAGAATCAGAAAATAATCTGAAATCACCGTTGTAATCGTATCGTTAAAAGACAAATCAAACAAGTAAATTTCATTTTTCACTTGTAAAAAATTGAGAAAATCATTTTTCATTTTTTCACACCTAATTATAAAAACTAATAAATTCATCTCTCATTTTTACAAATGATACACAATTTCTGAGATATACATTTATCATTTGTTCACACCTAATTATAAAAACTAAGACTTTCATTGCTTATGTGTTCATGAATATAAAAACTGATAAATTCATCTTTTAATTTTTTTCACAATTGATATTCAATTTCTCAGATGCTTAACGGTTGTTCTCACATAACCTTAAAATAACATAGATAAATTGATTTCATGGTTGTGTGATTTCACAGTTGTTAATGTCATATGCCCTTTAAACAATTGAGAAATCAACTTTCCTAATGTTTAAGGTTAAATATTTAGTTAATAAATGCATTGTCACGTACCTTAAAACTGATAAATTCATATCTCAGTTATTCAAATTACACAAAAAATAAGCATTTTTCACCTGTAAAATTGATAAATTAATTTCTCAAAATGATAATAATTTGTTTTCTCACTTATAAAATAAAAATCTGTTGTCACATTATTTTTGAACAACTGATAACTCATTTTTCAATGTTTAAAGCTAAAAATAATGCTCATATATGTTTTCAATTGATTTCACAATTGTGTGATTTTGCAATTGTTTATTATCATATGCACTTTATATAATTGAGAAATCAATTTTACAGTTGTTTGATGTTTAAATAAGACTAGCTATTTACTTTATAATTATTTTCCTCGAGGAGCTATGAATTATTAGAAAGATTTTCAATTTTGTGAGCAATGGAAAACCTTAATTCTGAACAAGGACACAATAGCATAGCAATATGTCAGCACAATAGGTGGAGGGGCCTAGATTCAAGATTCTTAGGAAAATACACAGGAGTCCTCCAAATCTTTTTATTTGTATGTCTAACCACCAAACTAAGGATAGATCATTATTCTTGTTAGGTTACAGGAAAACACAACAGCTATTGTACGAATTAATACTTCCAAATCACTAGGTCAGTAAAATCAAAATTTCTCATGAAACTTATGTTGGAAATGGATAACGGAAAGTTAAGTTTAACTTAACGTTGATCTAGTTTCTAACGGAAGTTCGTTATTTGTTAACGAAACTTGTTACAAATGGTAATCTACATTTGTTGTAGATTATATAACTCATTTATTGTCTCAAAACCATTTCCGGGTGAATGAGAAATTAATGACAAATGATTTGTAACTTAAATATTGGGTCAAAGTTTGATTTGGGTTGGTCCCAAAATTGGGGTGGACTTGTTGTGGCTAAAGGGCTGACGAGCAGGCTGAAGAAGTGTTTGCACGGCCGTGCACGTGTCTAGGACACGGCCGTGCACCGTGCCTTGGCTTGCCACTCGACCGTGCTGAGCCTTGAACTCGACCGTGCATATTGCCTTGCACGGCCGCGCAGTTCATTGGACACGGCCGTGCAAATGCTGTTATACCCGAAAAGTTGTGACTTTTCAAGAGAAAAGCCACCAAACCCTTTGACTCTCCTTATATACTTCCCCTCCGAATTTCAATTCACTAATACTGTATTTCTACCCTTCCTACCCTCTAGTGAGATAGATAAATATACCCAAATCATTGGCATCTTGTTGCATCAAATCTTTCAAAGTCCAAAGTTCTAAATAGTGAGTAGTTCGTAGAGTTACCAATTTGGAGTGCTCCTATTGGTGATTATAAGTCGTTTTATCTCACGAGAAGTTTGCCATTTAAACCGTAAGCACCTGTGCGGGGCAAATACTTCTTACGGAAATTGTGCTACACAAGACTCGACTTCCTAAATTGTTCTTCCCAATTTCCGTTAGTTTTTCTGTCAAGTTTTCCGTTAAGTTTGAAGAAGCCACACATAAGTTCCAACAATCGTAAGAAGTATTTTACGCTTCTTCAAGATCTTCAAGATGGCAAATGAGAAAGACGTCTCCTCCTCCAGTCAAGGGAATGTTACGCCTCCTTCTCAAGGTGACGCTACGTTCAAAAATGCTACACCGTCTCACCCGGTTCATGGTAAGAAACCTCCTTCACGTACAACCTCAAGGGTTGCATCTCTTAATGCTCTCCATCCGTCTCATGTATTCGTACATGCGGAAAGACCGGGTATTCTTACCGGGATGAACTTTAAGAGGTGGCAACAAAAAAAATGTTGGTCTATTTGACAACATTAAAATTGGTGCAATTTCTTTGGGAATATCCACCATTGATATCCGACGAGGATGAATCCAAAGCAAAGAATGAGTTGGATACATGGAATCACAACGATTTCTTGTGTCGCAATTATATTCTTAATGGTTTGGATTATGCACAATACAAAGTGTGTTGTGGCATAAAGACCGCGAGAGAACTTTGGTACTTTCTCGAGATGCACAATACTATATGTATTGTGACTAAAAGACCGCAAGTAAACTTGGTGGAAAGAAGTACCGGAAACAAGAGAAAGAACACTGGGAAAGTGAAGAGGACCGCCAAGAAGGTTAAAGGTGGTTGTTTTAATTGTGGCAAACCCGGGCATATGGCTAGGGAATGTCGACATCCTAGAATCAACAACCAAGATGGAAACCCTCTTCAAGCCAATGTGAATGAAGATAGAAATGTTCCATTGAAATTCGAGCAACTTAGTCTATCGGGATAAGTTTGAACTAACCAAATGTGGTTATTATGTTAGTAAAGGGTACCTTGTTGAAGGACTCCTTAACTTAAATTGTAAATGTTTATCCGCCTAAGTGCGAAGAATAAAATTTCAAATTTTATTTACTTGGTTTGAAGTGTTCCAATTGTTATGGCGTGTCCATTTAGGTCGTGTAAATTTAAATTCACTAAGTCGACGAGTTAATTTCAAATTTACTACCTAAGATGAAATTTGATTCGCAAATCAATTGTGATTTCTTTTGTAGAAATCAGTTCAAACCAGAGATAGTAAATAGATAGTTCATTACTTCTATTTGTGATTGCATTTGATAATGCAAAGATCATCTTTTGGAAAAGTAAAAGTAAAACCTTAAAGTTTTAAGTAAACAATAAGGTTTGTGATTCATCTTAATTAACAATTAAGAATTTCGTAGTGATAGAGGTGGTTAGTATGTAGTACCGTTTGAAAAATAATTGTTGGGACGCTAACACTTATTTATCAAACGAATGCTTCTTACACACTCAAATCAATTGAATCACAGAAAAAAAAAAAGGAAAGATAGAACTTTTAAAGGAGATGCATTATTGATAAGTTCCGTCTTATGTGGGTATACCTAGCAAAGGTAGAAATATCTAAACCTAAAGAGGTTAAGATAGGACCCAAAACCATGGATTACGTTTCCATTGGATATGCAAACTAACAGTAGTGCATATAGATTTGTGAAGAACAAATTTGAAATGAAAATGCGGTATTCTTCAACATAGTTATGACTATGTCGTCGGTTCATCTCAAGGAGTTGAAATACATTGTAGATAACATGGTTATTACAATTAAACGACTCCACACAAAGGAGAATATTAAATATGAAATATTTGATATGTGGAGGTACACCTCCTCAAGTGTGGGGGTACAAGCTAAATACATAAGTTCTATTGATATGAACTTCTAGTATTAACAGAAACTGTTAAACTGTTAACAGTTAAAAGAATGGATCATCATATATTTGGAAGTTATTTGATCTTCCTCCATAATGCTAACCATTGGGTTACAAATGGATCCTTAGAAAGGAAATATTCAATGATGACGAATTATGAAATATTCATAAGTCGTTTTATAAATACCTCAAATGTGGGGGTATTTGGCTAAAGTAGAAATACTTAAGCAAGACACTTTATATTCTTTGAGAATATACTTCCTTGAAATGATAGAAAATTTATAGAAACTGTGGTGGTCTTCTTAATAAGAAGAAGAACCAAGATGTAGTTGGAGGACAAAAGTTACTAATTCTTTTGGTTCTATTTGGTAACAGTTAATAGTGCATCCTATTCTATTTTGGAAGATGGTTGATCTTCCTATGCGAACCGTTGGGTTGCAAAACCTAGATGTGCCAAGGATGAAACCTTTAAATATTAGACTACAAAACGGTCCATCTCAAGTAGAAGATGAAGGACCTAGACGTAGTAAAAGGGCAAGAGTGGAAAAGTCTTTTGGTCCTGATTTTCTATCATTTATGTTGGAAAACGAACCAAAGAATGTTATGGAAAGCGTTATCTGGTCCGGATAGTTTGTTCTGGAAAGAGGCTATTAACAGTGAGACAAAATCCATAATGCTTGGGAATTGGTAGATCTCCCTCCAAGTTGCAATCCATTAGGTTGCAATTGGATTCTTAAAAGAAAATATAAAGCCTATGGATCTGTCGATAAATATAAAGCCAGGCTAGTTGTCAAAAGGACATTATGATTCTTGCAAGATTATCCCAATTGACACAACAGAGCGTTCTATGTCGCACAACCGTGTTGGATCTACTTGTGTATTCATATGGACTAAAACAAGCAACTAACTAGTGGCATGAGAAGTTCGATAGAACTATGTTATCAAATGGATTCAAGATTAATGAATATGACAAATGTGTCTACATTAAAGTAACATCTGAATCATTTGATACCAAAGACATGTTAAAGAAGAACTTTGACATGAAAGATATGGGATTAGCCGATGTCATATTAGAAATAAAGATTTCTAGAACATCAGAAGGAATAGTCCTATCAAAATCCCATTATCTTGAAAAAGTACTTCGAAAGTTCAAATAGATTCTTGAGAGGTGTACTCTAGTAAGGTAGAATCTTGAGAGGTAATCTCTGTAAAGTAGATTCCTGAAAGGTAGACTCTAAGGAGGTCAAACCACTTAGAGATACTAAATACTTGGGAAGTCGAAACAGTACAGAGATAATAACCACTTGAAGAAACTGACTGATAGAAGAATTTGATCACTCGAAGGGACTGATCATTCTAGATAGACTCAAGGTCTAATTGTAATTGTAATCAATCACCGGAATAGTATAATCATAGTACTTGGTGTACTCAAGATATACTTATGATTAAAGATTACAATTCCTATGTAAGTTGAATGGTCTTGGAAGATATTCCTTTGTGGAATAAGTTTGTGTCTACATAACCTAAGGCATTGTGACGACAATGGAAAATAGGAAAAGGTGTAGAACATAGTGGTAAGTCAAGACACAATGGTCTTAGACACACTACCATAGTACAATTGATCTCAAAATGCGACTGTCACAACTAGCCATGTGAAGTCAAAATCGGATCCGTCTACCTAAGGGTAGTAATCGAGATCAACTGTATAAACTGTTATGGGGAATGAGTTTAAAACCCACAACAAAAGAACTTATAACGGACACTCAACCTTGAGAAATGGAGATCCCAGGCCCTTGGTTCAATGAGACAACCAAGTTATAAGTTCTAGTAGAGTTACTTGGAAACAACAACTCGGTTTATTAACCCGGAGATGTTGAATACTCATTCCCAGAACATCCAAGTACAAGCACATGCAGCAGTGGTAAGGATAAGTTGAGAAAACTTTTAATGATTTCTATACCTTCGGGTGGAGTAGTGCATGATACTCCTTATAGTGAGAATCACCTATATAAAGCGAGAGGTAATTAGGCCGCCTCTAAATGAACGCTTATGAATGAGATACGGTCCAGGGCCGAAATGGACAAAACCGTGAGAATGAAAAACTATTAGAGCTATTATTATGTGAGTATTATTGTCTTGGTATACAACCTACAGTCACTGGTTCAAAGCGACTCGCTACCAAATGGCTAGTATATCCGATAATATTTCACTAGGGAAGATTCAAGGCCACAAGCTATCTATCCCGATGTAATAATAGTTTGCCGGAACTTTGGACGAAATTGCATACATGCATTAATTGTCATTCATGTGGGGGATTGTTGGAAATGGATAACGGAAAGTTAAGTTTAACTTAAAGTTGATCTAGTTTCTAACGGAAGTTCGTTATTTGTTAACGAAACTTGTTACAAATGGTAATCTACATTTGTTGTAGATTATATAACTCATTTATTGTCTCAAAACCATTTCCGGGTGAATGAGAAATTAATGACAAATGATTTGTAACTTAAATATTGGGTCAAAGTTTGATTTGGGTTGGTCCCAAAATTGGGGTGGACTTGTTGTGGCTAAAGGGCTGACGAGCAGGCTGAAGAAGTGTTTGCACGGCCGTGCTCGTGTCTAGGACACGGCCGTGCACCATGCCTTGGCTTGCCACTCGACCGTGCTGAGCCTTGAACTCGACCGTGCATATTGCCTTGCACGGCCGTGCAGTTCATTGGACACGGCCGTGCAAATGCTGTTATACCCGAAAAGTTGTGACTTTTCAAGGGAAAAGCCACCAAACCCTTTGACTCTCCTTATATACTTCCCCTCCGAATTTCAATTCACTAATACTGTATTTCTACCCTTCCTACCCTCTAGTGAGATAGATAAACATACCCAAATCATTGGCATCTTGTTGCATCAAATCTTTCAAAGTCCAAAGTTCTAAATAGTGAGTAGTTCGTAGAGTTACCAATTTGGAGTGCTCCTATTGGTGATTATAAGTCGTTTTATCTCACGAGAAGTTTGCCATTTAAACCGTAAGCACCTGTGCGGGGCAAATACTTCTTACGGAAATTGTGCTACACAAGACTCGACTTCCTAAATTGTTCTTCCCAATTTCCGTTAGTTTTTCTGTCAAGTTTTCCGTTAAGTTTGAAGAAGCCACACATAAGTTCCAACAACTTAAAAGCAATAGTAGAAATCAAGCTGCCATAAATTCAAATAATCAAATGCCAATAACTAATCCAGATTGATCGAATTCATCAAATACACATCGAATTATTAGCTTTACTTTATTACGTACAATATGAACTGAATCTAGCGAAGCGTATATATAAAATCTAAAACAAGGTGTTCACTTTAGAGTGAGGAGGGCGATCTAAGAGTGTGGGTATGGGTTATGGCTACTAGTTTTGAAGGTTCGTTATAGAAGGAGGAGGTGGAGGAGTGTGGATGGTTTGGGGGTGGGCAAGAAGGGAAGGGGGAGGGGAGAAAGGGAGAAGCTTTTTAGGGTGAGATGGGCGTCCATAATTTGGTATTTGAGAAGCTGTTGGTAAGGGTGAGGATGACTGTCGGAGGTAGGAATGTATGTCGGAAAATAAATTAGAGATGAGGAAGGGAGAGAGAGAAAGGAGAGAGCGAGAGAGGGAGTATTCCCGTTTTATGATGGGGTTTTATTTTGGGATAAGGATAGTTTTGTCATTTAAAATTATTATAAAGAGAGTCAGGACTCTACGGGAGTTTTGATTTTGACCTATGAATCTTAAGTTAGAATTCAAAATGTACTGTTTTTATTGTTAAACTAGTGGGTAGCCCGTGCTCCGCACGGAAAATTAATTTGCCATTTTATATATTACTTATTTTATGTTTTTATTTGATAAAGCAGCATGACATTTTTTTGGTGATATAAATTTATTTTATATCAATCAAAATATTTACATTTATAAATTCAGGAGATTTTTTTCTTTTAGCCTTTGTTGTATATAGTTTGTACTTATTATGACAATTGAACTTTGAATAATAACAATGAATTATTATTGTAATGAGTTAACTCTAATTTTATAGATGATTGAATTAAGAATATTAAACATCTTTGATAATTAATGATTTTATATTACATACACATATTAAGATTAGTAAGTATAATTAGAAAATTATATGAGAATAGTGATCTGGTATAGTAAGTTTAATACCTAATATTTATCAAATATGGAGTATAGTAACTATTAAATTAAATATTAATAGTTACCCTATGTATGTAACTAATATTGAAGCATTATCTAAAATATTATAATATATTAAAAAATAATGTTTCTAATTAATGTTATATTTAACTAATAATATTAGCTTATATTAAACTAAATGATAATAATTATCCTATATAATTAATATTATGATTAACTAATACTATTAATAATAATAATAATAATAATAATAATAATAATAATAATAATAATAATAATAATAATAATAATAATAATAATAATAATAATAATAGTTAACATATATTAACTATTGAATCTTTTCCACTTTCACTTTGCTCTATTAGTTATATATTTTCTTCTATAATATAAATTCATTATTACATAGAGAGTAGATGAGAGTGTATATGATTTAAGTTACTAATCATTAACTATCATTAGTAGAATTTATTATAAATAACATTTTATATATGTAAACATTTAGGTTAATTGTATTTAGTTAGTGACTCTTTAGATTACATCTTAATATGTGTTACTTATAATTTATAATATATCTTTATTACATATTATTTCTTTGCATAGCTATAAGTTATCTACCAAAGTTATTAGTTAATTGCAAGAATGTAAATAGTTGCATACGAATGAAAAGACATATGACATGAAAGTTTGAGAAATTAGATAAAGCAATTCGGATTTTATGTGCCATCACCAGATTTAGTCTACTTTAAAATAATATAGTATATATTTAGTTTACACTAATAATTACTTGGTGACTTTTTTTATTCCTCATCAATCATCTTTATTTAATTTTTGTGTAACTCTTTTTACTAATACCTTTGATTATCTCCATTTATCACTAAATTTGTATTTAGTTTTCATCAATTATTATTTGATAAGATTATTTAACATATTCGTTAAGTTCACCGTGATAGTTATAGTAATTGTTATATTTAACTAATAATATTAGTTTATATTAAACTAAATGATAATAGTTACCCTATATAATTACTATTACGATTAACTGATACTATTAATAATAAATAGTTAACATATATAGTCACTATCATAATTAACTAATAATAGTAATAGTAATAGTTAACTAATAATATTAATAGTAATTGTTAACATACATTAACTATTATAATTAACTAATACTATTAATAGTAACTATTATAATTAACTAATAATATTAATAGTAATTGTTAACATATATTAACTATTATAATTAACTAATATTATTAATAGTAATATTTAACATATATAGTAACTATTATAGTTAACTAACACAATTAATTTAGTTAACTTATATCGTAACTATTATAGGTAACTAATACTATTAATAGTAATAGTTAACATATATAGTAACTATTATAGTTAATTAATACAATTAATAGTAATAGTTAACCTATATAGTAACTATTATAGTGAATTAATATTATTAATAGTAATAGTTAACCTATATAGTAACTATTATTATTAACTATTAGTATTAGCTAATAAGGAGAATATCAAGAGTCTTTATATTTTGAAATGGTGATGATGTGGCTTCTCCAAAAAGCAAGAGTTTGCCTAAACATAACTACGTGGCGAATTCTTAGGCTTCCTCACCAACCTTTAATATATATATATATTGAGTAAAAACCCCTTTGTTTTATACTCAAGAAATAAATTTTTAACATTTGAAGATTATTTTGTAGTAATAATAAAATCTTGATTTGTGTTGTTAAATAAGGCTCCGTTTGTTTGGGGGAAAATATTTTTCGAAAAACATTTTTCTCATTTTCTGGTGTTTGTTTCGCACCAGAAAATGGGAAAAACTTCATTTTTATCTTATTTTCCGGAAAACATTTTCATTTTCCGGAAAATATTTTGCCGGAAATCATTTTCCGAAATATGTTTTACGCTAAACAAACGGAGCCTAAGAAATTTATTTCTTAATTTTAGTACATTTAAACTCTATTTTTAAATATTAACACAATGAGTCATATATGATTAAAGCACCATATAAATTTATTTTATGCCAAATTAATTAAATTTTAACATTTAAGGTTTATTTTCTAGAAACAATAAATATCAAGTTGTGTTGTCAAATTAAAAATTTATTCCTTCATTAGTATACACTCATATTCATTTTTCTAAACATTAACAATGAGTCATCTATAATTAGAGCAACGTAGAAATTTATTTTGTACCTGAATTATAAAAGTTTAACAGTTGATATTTACTCTATATGTCTCGCTACAATCTACACACTTTTTTCATTGAACATTTTATTACAAACTACACATTTTCTAAAATGAAAATATTTTATTACTTTTATATTAATAGGACTCATATGTTATACTCAAAACAACAATTCAATTATTATTTTATACTTCACTTTTTCTCTCATACCTCACTTTTCATATTCACATCTATTCTACTGCACTACACTTTTATTAATTTTTTTACAAACTATAATTAGGAAAGTTGTAGTGGTGCGGAAGGAGTATCTCATAGCAACAATATAATTTCAAGGATTGTCAAAGGAGATTTATTCCTTCATTTTCATACACCTATACTCTATTCTTCAATATTAACACTGTGTCATTTATAATTGAACCACAATATAAATTTATTTTATATCCAAATAATAAAATTTTAACATTTGAGGCTAATTTTGTAGTAACAATAATATCTTAAGTAGCAGGGCTGGCTCTTAGGCTGTGCAAAAGGGCCAACAGCACAGGGCTCATTTTTTTCTAGGGTCCCAAAATTTCCCCCAACCCAATACTACATAGCCCAAAAGTAACACCAGCAGAAAGAAAGCAACGCAAACGCAGCCAGCAAGAGCAACGCTGACTGCCAAAAGAAAAAAAAAGAAGATTCATGAATCATGGCTCGAAAATTACGCAGAAGATCAAACGGCAACTCGAAAATCGCGGCTTGATTGAATTGAAGAGGCGACGACGATTGCAAAACAACGATAAAATTCAATAATCTCTATATTACTCATAATCGTAATTTAGGAAATCACTTTTCTTCTTTTCTTCTCCGATCAATTTCTTTTCTTCTAAGATCAATTTCTTCTGTGCAATTGTCAATTGTGCAATTCTCATTGGCGTTTACTTATCTGATCACCCATTTCATTGTTCATCAGTTCATGTAGATTATGTGTTTGTTAAAATGCCCGTGAGAGACTGAAGAGTCTGAAGAGTGAAGACATTGTATTTGTGACCTTGTCGGCTGCTGTCTTGTGCCTTGTGGCCTGTGGGTCAGTGGGTGTGTTTGAGAAAGCCAAAGAACTGAAAAAGAAGTCTTCTAGAAGCCTCCAGGTTTTTTTTTTCCTTTTATTTGCACTTTAATATTATTATTAAAAGTGTTACATTTTTTTTTTTGTAAAGTGTAGAATATGAAGAATTGATTGATGATTTTGCTTCAAAGAGTGTCCGAAGGATGTTTTTTTTTAAATAAAATATTTAAGTTGTGTATTTTTATACTCCCTCCATCCCGCTTGAAATTGCACACTTACTGTTTGCGCATAGATTAAGAAAAAAAATAATGATATAAATGTTGTGAGTGTAAAAGTAAAATAGGAGAGAGAATGAGTGAAGGGAATAGTAAATTATAATGGTGTTGTGAGTATTAAAATAATGTAGGAGAGAGAATGAGTGGAGGGAATAGTAAATATTCTTTGCCATTTTAGAAAGTGTGCAATTTGTAATGGAACGCCCAATTAGGAAAGTGTGAAATTTGTAGCGGGACGAAGAGAATATATATTAAGGGCCCATTATTTATATTATCACATAGCCTCAAAATTTATTGAAACGGGCTGATGATAAGTAGTATTGTAAAATCAAAATCAAAGATTTATTCACTCATTTGTATACAACCATACTCCCTTTGCAATAGTATCAACGGCTTATTAAATTTAATAACATATAATCTATGTAGACTCGCGTAAATTGAATTAATAACATATAATCTATGTAAACAATGTAATATGATTTGTTTAGTATCAAACGACATATAGATTTTAATATACTTGTGAACTTTTATTATGAATTTGTTCATTAATAGCTTTCAGTAAAGAAAATACTTTCATTTTAAACCTTCTGGAGTCTTCGACATTGATTTCCTTCCTAAATATATCTCTCCAAAAAAACTCATTGATTCTATCCATGATTGTGAATCATTTTCTTGGTACAGGCACACCATTTTAAACTCAATATCTATATATGATTACACTATTTATGATCTCATTCTTGTGTTTTGATAAATCCTCATTGGTTTCGTCATGTTTCGTAAGATTTTAAATAACTTCGTTAGTTTTGAAATTAACTGAATAACAGAATAACCGTAGAGGATAAAATAGTCAATCTGACTAGTTGTCTGATACGAGACTACGTGTCTCGTACGAGACAACCTCTGCGAAATGAGCAGATTCACTTTCCTTTTTGGTTTCGATCTTTTCCTTTATCTCTCCTATTCTAATTCGGGATTTAACCTAATCTATACCTTTCTTAAACCTTAATCAAGGTTTCCTACCATAATTGTGTTTCCTATTATTGGTAGACAAGTAATTCTTACCTATAAATACATGGTTTCTCCTCCTTGTTCAAGGACCTTTGAAATTGTTACGACCTGAAACACAAGTGATATCCAAGGTGATAACAGCACCAATGATAGCACACACACACTTCGAAAATAAAAACAATTTTGAAAAGAGATTGCAGCGAAAAATAACACCAAAATTGTTTTTCTGATATATAAATTATATAACTTGAGGATGCCTCTTAGGCAAGACTTTATAATCACTTTATAAAAATAATTACAAAAGCCGAAATGTTCCCTATAACTATTACAATGTAATTTCTATGAAACAAGAGATAAAGAACGAATTCCAATCCTAGCCAACACATAACTTGAAACCAAGGTAATCAAGTGTGAAATTATATGGGAGGATGGATAAAACGAACCAACAAAGAGCTCTATCTCTATATGCTTGAAGGTGTGTAAAATTGGCATATCTTCAAGTGTCTCCTTCAATGCATATTTATAGTCTTCAATGTCTTGAAGGCTACTCAATTTGTAACAGCTTTGGGGTGTCTTGATCGTGTAGAGAGAGTGGAGATATTGTTGGGCTTGTTCCTCACTTCATGCGTCAACCTCCCACAATTGTAGCAACCGTATCTTGCTCTCCAAGTCCATGCTATAAGACCTTGTACTCCCAAGCTTCTCTTATCTTGTACTCTCCTAGAATCAGCAACAACCATCTTGACTTAGTCTTTCCACGTTTTTTATATTTGTTGACACAAAGTAACTCTTAAAACGCTTATGCACAAAACGTTATTTATGCATAACTTTCTCTTTTCCAAATTTCTCCACGTTTCTAGCTCATTCTTTCATCATAGTGCAACCTGAAATATGGACTTACAACATATACTAAACAAATCATATTAGCACATTAGTACATAAATAATTAATCAAGAAATGTACAACAATATAAATTCCAGCACAGAAAATCATCTGAAATATCATCTGGAATATGGGAAATTATTCAGGATATCATCTGCGTTTTACACTAACAATCTCCCCCTTAGTTGGATATTTCTTCTCAAACTTAATGTGCTGCACACCTGCAATTTGTTAGTCCATAATTCTAGACAAGGCATAGAGCATAGAATCAATATAACATCTCCACGGAAATTAACTCTCCCTTAACTAAGGAGTCAATTACCCAAAATGATTTATCAAAAACTAATTTATTTCAAACTTAAACAAGTTTTCGAAATAAACTAGGCTACTAGTAAAAATGATAAACCATTGTACCAAAACATAATCCAAGCAAGCAAAACTACCTAACGATTAATGTTTTAAACAAACCATCTAAAGTGTTTTGCAACCAACTGATTACCACCATAAACAAAATAAAAGTAAATTGTTTAGAACCACATATCACCAAATAAAAAGAAAATTGTTTTAGGACACCACATCAAATCCACCAACAAATTAGTGGCAACATCAACCTTCAGGTTCAACAACCTTTAGGTTTTCAAGCTGCTGCTTCTTCTTCTTCTTCTTCATACTCCTCTTCTTTTTCTTCCTCCTGATCTCCATCCCTGTCACCTCCACCATCATCTGGGCCAGCACTGGCGGTAGCACCTGAAGTAGTACCAGCTCCAACAGCTCCAGCAGCACATCCTTCCCCTGTTTGGGAAGAAATTTCCTCAATAAACTTATCAGTTTCCTGCTTAAGATTGGCCCACCCATCAACTAGTTCTCCAATTGCACTTGACTGCTTGTGTAAAAAATTATGAACCGTAGTCTTTGGGATTGAAGATGAAGTGTTGCCCAGAAGATTGAACACATTGGAAAGTATACTTGCAGCATTAGTTCCTGCAAAAGTACTTGGTGCAACACCTGTGGAAGCACTTGGGATATTACCTGAGATATTACCAGGAAGAACAGAAGCTGAACCAACATTTTCATTATATTTTTTCCAGGGAAGGTCCTTAGTATATACCTGTTTCCTTTCTTCAATTGGGAATCAATGGTATAATATTCAGGCTCATAGGTAAATGAATCAGAGGCTTCAATAGGCAAGGATTGGAAAATCAAAACCTTGAAGATCAAGGAAGGATAAGGGAAAAAGGAATTATTCATTTCTTTCTTTCTACCCCAAGATGCCAAGTGTTTAAACACTAACCTTCCAAAATTAATCCTATGATTTTTACCTAATCTGTACAAAACATTCGCATGCTTCAAGGTAACAATAGGTTCATTTGTAGTAGGGAGTCATTGAATATGCGAAGCTTGTGCAGTACAGAAAATAAAGAGGTAAGCCTAGAAGCATGAAGCTTTTCTTTTGAAGGCCAAGAATAAATTTTGTTGTGGGTGAGGAACTTAACTATTTCATCTCTATTAACCAGAATGCTCTCATCATCTAAATTCGGCAGTCCTAAGGCTTTGTTTATGATGGCAGGAGTAAAAGAGTAAACCCTACCTCTCACAAACACTTTTCCATATTTTTCAGACCCCTCATTGTCTAACTGAGCATCCAAGTTAGCAAAGAAACTCCTAACCACACTTTCAACAAAAACCGAAGCATGATTATTTGCCTTCAAAATTTTATGTCCTCTAAAAATTGAACAATTCCTTCTTTACCAAGTTGTTCCTCATCAATGTGCTTTTCTTTCAACACTTTCTTACTCAAGTTATTAAGCCAAAATTCCATATTTTATTTCTTATAAAACTCCAAAGTAAGAAAAGGTTTAGGAAAAGCATTATCTTCCTCATTCCATTCTGAACAAACTCATCACTAGATAAATCACGATCACTAGGAAAAGACTTCGAAGGAGCATTAGAGGGGGCAGGTGTTACCTCAGATGATATCTTGCCCTTGGTAGCACTCGCTAAACCCTTGCCCTTGGCCTTTTTCATCTGAAAATCAGCCAGAGTTTCTTCATCCTCAGCATCAACTCAAGCATCAAGCGAGTCTTCAGAAGGTTCCTTCTCCTTGTTGGCATCAAAATTTTCGTCACTCACATGGGCAGACGACAATTCTAAGGAACTTTCTGACACTTCAATCGGATAAGAGGAGGTATTGGAAGTGGCCTTTGACCTGATTGATCTGATTCGGTTAGAAGATCTCCTCTTTGCAACTTGGGGAGATAATTTGGCGGAGGGAGCTTTCCTTTTCTTCTTTTCTTTCGATTCGATTGGGATGAGAGTGACTTTAGGAACATCTTGAGCTAAAGACGAGACAGGAGCAGCAGCTGGAACTATGGTCATTATAGGAGGAGGAGAAGCAGGTGTTATCATGGGAGAAGTATCCATGGCAACACGAGAAGCTGCACTAGGTGCAATGCTAGGCGATATATCCATGTGGTCGGTGTTTGAGGGTTCGGTATTTGTTTTGGAAGGAGATGCCATGGACGATTTTGAGGAATTTTGGGAACGTAATTGATTTGATATCTTAAACCCTAGTCTAGTAAATAATTTAACAACCTCTACTTATAAACTCCTATTTAATCTAAACCACTCACTCTAATATTTAATCTAAACCACTCACTCTAATAAATCCCAACAACCAAAACAGTACACGGCTGTTTTTTTTTTAAAAAATAAATTTTTTTAAGTAAAACGAAAACAAAAAATAAGTAAACAAAATTTTGTAACAATACTCGAGAATGATGTGAACAAAATCAACATAATATGGGATAGTTACTTAATAAAGTTTACCAAAAATAAAGAAAATTTGTTGAAGACGTTTTCAAAATCGTAAACTCTATAAACACAAGGCTTTCAGATTTTAAAAAATTAATCAATAATTTTTGAAACTAAAAAACTAATATAGCACACACTAATGTGTTAAGGCAGTGATGGTAACACATAGAATAACATATAAGATAAACATCCCTTGATAAATAAATTCATTTTCAAGCACTTGAGGCATAACAAGCTTAGCAAATTTCAAGCACTTTGGGCATAACAAGCCATTTTCAAGTACTTTAGGCATAACAAGCCTATTCTTTTAAGTACATCGCTTGATATAAAAAATCAATACACTTCTTTAAACAAGGAAGCATCCTAGTAACGAGCTCCATGCGCCGAGTTTTATTTTAAATGTAAATATATATTGATTTATGCCTTTCAAGTAGGGTACACTGTAGTAGCGAACTCCATGTCCCTAATACTAAGCATAAATCACTTCATACATTCTCATTGGCAAGAGTACATCATCGCAGTGAACGCCGTGCCCCGAGCTCGAGAGAATAGTATGGAAAGAAAAATAGCCTCTTTGCCTTTTATTTATCACATAACATCATTAGTAACTTCGTCACTTTAAGCATAAGAAAGGAATGATATCAGACATATTAACCTAGGTGATAACCTACTGTAAAGACCCGAAAATTCCTTCTTTTATTTTTAATAGTATTATTTTAATTAGAAAATAAAATAATACTTGATTATTAAATTGTTTTGGACTTGGACTTAATTAAGTGGGCCAAGTTAAGGAATGGTTAAGTGGACTTTGTAGGAATCCAAAACCCAATAGGTTTAAGAAAGTCTTTTTCTAAATGGATTAGTAATATTAAACCTATCCTATTTAAACCCCAAAACCCTTCCTATTTTCCCATAATTCTCATTATTCACAAAAAAAAAATATATATCAAGAGGTAGAGAAGAGAGGGGGGCGGCCGAACCCTAGAGAAGAAAAGGCAGAGAGGCCGAGAGAAGGAAAAGAGGAAGAGGGAGGAGGAATTCAAGGCTTTGATCTTCAAGGTAATCCTCACAACCCTTAATTATTGTCTTTTCATTTTGGTAGAAGAAACCCTAGAAAAACCTAAGCTAAGTTAATGGAATTAGGGTTTTCTAGTTATTGATTTGATATGAATATATTAAAGGGGATGATGATTATTATAAGTAATTAATGAATGTCATGGGTTTTGATTATCAATTTTGCATGTAATTATGGGAGTGAGAAATTAGGGTTTGTAATTGTAAGTACCCCAATCTGGATCACCCTCTTCCAAGCACCCGGGAAACACCACAGACACACACAAACGCAGTCTCGAATACCCGTAACCCTCAAAAACCACAAAACCACCAACCAAACCAAGGGAGGGACCTTTCTGGAACAAAAAGGGACAAAAGAACCTTTGAGGAATTATGTAAAAATGCAGAACTGGTCCGTACGGACCTCTTTGTTGCCATGATTACTGAATCCTCTTAAAGTCCAACTTATTCCCTCAAATCCCGGGAAGCATCATTACTCAGCTTCATGGGAGGTCCGTATGGACCTTTATGCATGCAAGTTGGTCCGTACAGACCTTCTTGCTACCAGACACCATCATTGCTGAATCTTCTTAAAGTCCACTTATTCCCTCAAATCGAGGAAAACCAAAATCCTGGATTACATGGAAGGTTCGTACGGACCTTCTTGCACGAAATTTTTTACTATAAATAAAGGGCTCCCCCTCCCTCATTTCAGACATCTCCCTCTTCTCTCCTCTCCCCCCAGCCTTCAGGCACCCATCTAAGACCCTTCGGGGCAATCCCGGCCCCTTTCGGATCCTTTCGAGGCCTTTCGAGCTCCCTTGTGGTGCTCCAAAGCCTCTCCGAGGGCTCCCGCGCTGCCCCGAGGCACTCTCGAGTTACTCCGAGGCCTTGCCTGGTCTTTCCCGAGGCATCTCGGCTCTTTCCGAGTCAAACCGGCAATTCCGGCCCACGCCAAACCTCTGCCCGAATCCAACCGACGATTCCAACGCACGCCGAACCTCTGCCCGAATCCAGTCAAAGATCCCTGCGATCCCAACACACGCCAAAACTCTGCCCGAGTACACACTTGAAAATCCCGAGGCACGCCGAAGCTCTGTCCGCAGACAACCGGCACATCCCGAAGCAATTCCGGTCCGTCCCGAAACACTATTTCATCCTCAAATACTATTTCCAGCGGAAGAAAGACACGAACCAACATTGGTAAGGCTTCCTTCCTACACTATTTCAATACATTTCAATAAAGTAGTGTACAATGTAGACATCCGATACAGCATGCATTTTTAAAAAGCACATACACACACACACAACAGTTAAAGAATATAAGGGGTACCGAAAGACTCATTTTTACGAGGCGACTCGGGTGAGCTCTAATATTCTAATATTCTCTTCCCGAGGAGTCATCTGACCTCCGAACCTAAAATCTCATCACAAAAAAACAGTTTATTTTTAAACTGATGCCCTTTTTCAATGTTTTGGGCTTAATAAAAACGGCGTGGCGACTCTACAAAGCAAACACACAACGAGACACCTCCAACGCAAATGGAATAGCCAGATGCCGGGGCGCGATCGCGCTGCCTCTCGGATCCGGGCGACTCCCAAACGCGAACAAATGCGAGATGCCGGGGCTCCGCGCGTGAGCCGGATCCCGGGTAATTTCAGTTGGTGACTCTGCTGGGGAATATTTTGTTTTTAAAAAAAAAACTTTTAAACAAAACAAAAGATTTTTAAAACAATGATGAGGGTCAAACTTTCATTTTACCCCCCTTCTTTAACTGTTGTGTGTGTGTGCATGTGCTTTACTTTTTATTTACAAAAAAATAAAAATACAAAAAAAAAATGCATCAATATACATCTGTGTACATATATTTAAAATTCTTCAAAAAAAAACTTCTGTTTTACTCAGAAAAAAGAATTTTAGAGACCACACACTACTCGCACTGCTGCCTCGGTTACACCGCACGCTACTCGCACTGCTGCCTCGGTTACACCGCACGCTACGCGCACTGCTGCCTCGGATACACTGCACACTACAACCCTTAACCCGGAGTGGTCTCAGTTGCAGTCCGTTTGGTCTTCCTAGACCTCTTGGATGCGCACGGGATCATTCCAAACATCCCATCCTAGCCAAGCGTCAACCCTGCACGTTTGAGTCTTAAGTCACACTCTGTCCAGACTCGGTTGGTTTTTACCCAGTCCGTGTCATACAGCCTGGATACATATCCCATGCCGGCCATTTTCTGAGTCGAAGCTCGAAACTCAAGATCTCTTGCGCAAGCAAAGCGATGAAAGGTCATGCTAAAATCTTGACCCGATCTTGATTTCCGAAGCTACACCCAGACGATGTTCCGTCCCGGATATACATCCATGCTCACATGACACCATGTCATCAAGCCTTTAATACGTCAGCCATGACAATATGACCCAGCCAACGCCTAACGTCACAGATCCCTTGCGCAAGCAATGTAAAGAGAGGTCATGCCGAACTCTTGACCCGATCTTGACTCAGTGGCCGGCTCGGTTCACTATTCACATGGCTAACGCATTAAAACGAACATGACAAGCTCGGTCCTTAGTTTCGATTTTTATTTTAGGCCGGTGGAAACCGCTTGCCCTATAGGACCCTCGCCCGGGGCTGTCCACCCCGGAATGTCGAAATACAGGTGCAAAACGAGGGGCTTATAGCCTCACAGACGGTCTCCACTGACCCAGGATCTAGCATAGTTGCGAAAAAGAAGAGCAATCTTTTCCAACCTACCTAGGACTCTGAGAAAACACGTTTTAAGTAAATTAAAATAACAAAAAAGACAAAAAGAGGAAAAGAGGAAACTGCATCTCACGTGAGCTTTCTCCCTTTTATCCCGAACGGCCTTCCCGTGTCTAAACCTTACCCGTCACCCCCTCTAGCGAACCGAGAGTGGTTGAGAATACCCGGGAGCCGCCTTTTCAGTATCGAGGTCACAAGGTCCGAAAGCCCTTCCAGCTTCAATCTTCGCACCGTCCCGCTAATCCCCATGACGGGATCAACGGATACGTGAAGGAAACGAAACCCCGCCACTAAGGAACCTTCGTACAATGGAGGAGGTGCTGCGAGCTTTGAAACTATCAAGAAGCGCCAAGAAGAGCAGCAAGCCTGGATCGTAGACACCCTGCGTCTTCGAGGAACCGTTGCAGTTCCCCAACCTGATGGAACCTTCGTTCTCATAGAAGACGAAGAAATACCGGCTGCCCCGGTTTCTCAAAGCTATCAGCAGGTCCCGCCTCCACCAAGCTACGAGATCCCAGCAACGCAAAGCAGCTCTCGCTCAAAGCTCCACTCAGGCGTCGGTCCAAGCGGCCCGACATGCCCGCCAAGGTCGGTTCCGGCTCTTCACCCCAAGCTCAGTATCAACAGCGCACATACGTGCCTGCTCCGCCAGATCCCAATGCATCTCGATATTCCCCAGGATTCAATCCTCTGCCTCTATATGAGCCCCTTAGCCATAACCAAAAATCCCCATGCTTAGCCGGGACAGGCATCCCAAGCGGATATCCTGACGTCTCAAAATTGCCACCCACTGGTCTACCACTTGGGGCTCATGAAACATTTCCCCAATTCCCAAACACAACCCTTAGCGGACCGGGTAATCGCGCCCTTAACTTCAACACTCCAGGGTATGGGTTGGTATACACTCAACTACCTCCCCAAGACTCCCGAATGACAATCCCATCTGCCAATCCACCTCCATCTTCGGTTTCCATCCCCGAAAACGGCAACCCGCCTCAACCTGCCAATCCCCACATGGCTTGGTTGATCGAGCAAATGAAGGACATGCAAGGCAAACTAGCCAGTTCTCGAAAGGACTCCCTCATGCCCACTGATCCAAATAAGGTGGTCTCGCTTCCTTTGAAATTCAGGATGCCGGAAATGGAAAAGTTTGACGGGACAGAATGCCCAAAAACCCACATCGACACTTATGTCTTGGGAATGAGAGCCAAAGGGACAACCACACAGCAAATGGCGGATCACTTCCAGCATTCCCTCAAATCCACGGCATTAAGGTGGTTCCTCAACGTGAAAGCGGAAAATCGCTCCACCTGGGATCAAATTAGCGAGATCTTCCTGGAAAAATACCGCGCCAACCTTGAGTGGGAGACAAACCGCCACGATCTGCAAGCCACCGAACAAAAGGATGACGAACCCGTAGGCGAGTTCTACAAAAGGTGGAACTGCAAGCTAAGCGAGATAATGGATCCGCTTTCCAAAGAAGAGCAAATGGACATCTTCCATTCCTGCCTCAAACCATCTTTGAGGACCTTGATCAGCCATCACTTCTATCCAGATCTCCATGCCATGGTCAACGCCGAAACCAAGTTCGAAAAGACTCTGAGCCATCAGAAGACAACAACAACCCCTGCTTCGTCTTACCGCTATCGGACAAACCTGTCAACTTCAGCACCTGTCCCGAACAAAGGAAAAGAAGCAGCTGGAATGGTACACTACATCCAGAATGGAGCTCAAGTAAACCGCGATCAAGTAGCCCCGAGGAACAACAATCCCCCTCGCTTCCCACAATTCCAGCATTTCGATAATCTTGAAATGCCTCTGGGCCAAGTATTCGAGGCATTGGTAAAGCGAAATCTCCTCAAGCCTCCCGAGAATTTCCAAACAAAGACTCTCAAGCCCAACATGGATATGAGCAAGCACTGCGCCTTCCACAACTACCCCGGCCTTACCACCGACAATTGCTTCGTGCTAAAGCAAGTGGTCCAGGGGCTAATCGAAGAAGGAAAGTTGGAACGCCCCCGTGGCCCTAATACCATCGGAAATCCATTCCCTCGAAACGACAGGGTGAACACGATAGCCTTCGACGAAACTCCAGGCGAGAGCAAGCCCACTGCAATCCCTGAAACCGTCAACATGCTATCCCGCTACGACTGGGAATGTGAAACCAAAGTCAAACGGTCCCGTGACTGGGAATCCAGACAAGAACGCCCAAGGGCAAGTGTCTCCCTGCGATCTCTGCCACGACCAAGGCACACCAATGGATGGATCGAACGCTCCCCAGAGGAGACTGAATCAAATGCAGCACGAGAAGCGGTCTAGCCTTCACAGACGATGATTTGCCAATGTGTGAGAATTGACACAACGAGGCCCTCCTCATCCTCATAAAGATAGAGATGTTCTTCCTCCCGAACGTCTTGATCGATAACGGCTCCGCAGTCAACATCATTGCCTTGAGTACACTAAAACGACTTCGCGTCGACCGCTCCCTGATGAGACCTTTGCCCCGGATAATCCGAGCTTACGACTCTACTCCACGCCCTGTCATAGGAGTCATAAATCTGAGGATCCAATTCGACGCACAACTGGAGTCGGTAGAGTTCCAAGTCATGGAAATCAAGCCAACCTTCTCTGCCCTGTTGGGACGACCTTGGATACATCAGATGAAAGCGGTATCATCTACTCTTCACCAATGCGTGAAATTCATCAACGCCAAGGGAATCCTTGAGGTAATTCGCGAAAGCAGCACAATGGCAAGCGCTTGGCCAGCAAGCTACAACCCAGAAGAAGGTCCCGACATGACCGAATACTCTTCTGCAGATGAGTCTCCAGTCCTGTCTCTCTACGAAGTGGATCCCTACATCCACGCTCTAAGCCGCGAAGAGTTAGAGATCGAAGAGCTCATGGGTCAAGACGACAACTCCGACATATGCAACTGTGAAGAATGCTTAAGAGAGGATCAAGAGATGGACACCCAGATGGAGATTGACCGAGGAGTAGACCCCTACTTCGCCGCTCTTGCAAACTGGCTCATCACCAACCCACTGGTGCAGGGCAACCCTCTGGCCGACACTCTCGGATCTCACGGGGACAGCCATCACAGCGTAGTCCAATTCAACATCCCGGTGTCTGACCTAGATGAACAGTGGCGCAATCTCCTCCAAGGCCTAATCAGGGAAGGAGAGATAACATGCCCCCTCGAGTCAGTTATTGTAAATGTCGTCCAAGCAAAGATCCCAGATAAAGAAGCAGATTCTATGAAAATGATCAACATCAGCAAGAATCAACTTCGAATCAGCGAATGCTTCGCCCTCCTGGAAGTAGCCCTCTGTGACTTCTACTGTAGCAACACCAATGGAGGGACATCATCAGGGGAGCAACCAAAGACCTCCGCGATATGGTTTGAAGTCGAACCACATGCAAGCTATCCTCCGGGATCCGTGCCAACTGAAGATTGGCCACCAAAGCCATCGCCACTCTCTCTAGAGCTACAGCCCGCCAAGAGTAATGAAGCCTGGTCCAATCCCTCATCGCCTATAGTCTAGATTCGAGTCGTGTTGTCTGTGAATTCATGTCTTTCGAGTCATCTGATGGCTCTACGCCGGAAGATCGTGAGTCCATAATCAACAATGTACAGTCTTTACGCTTTCAATAAAAGGTTCGACCTTTCTAAATATCCTTTCATTGCATCATTAACAAATGATGAGTTAACTAACACGCAACCGTTAATCACAATTCATCTAAACAAAGAATCAAACACATTAATTGAATAAATGCATTAAGCAAACATTTAAGCATGTTGTCAAACGAGAGAAAAATTGGGCCCAAGTTGCCGAGAAGGTTTTAATCACAGCGATTTGGGAGACTGCTGAAGAGCCAAAGAGACGCAAGTTAGAAGCCTCTTCACCAGCACAGTCCAACAACCAGATCTTCCAATACCTCAAGAATTGGGAAACTCCCTTCATGAACGAGGAAGGTCAACGCAGGGAAGGAGTCAAAGCCAAGAGCATCATGGCCCTAAAATGCCTCGCCTCTCACTTTGTCATCCTTGGGGACATGCTATACAAAAAATGCTACCAAGGACCACTCCTACGTTGCATCAGCCAGGGAGAAGAAAACGAGCTCATGAACGAAGTCCACAATGGGGCTTGCGGTCCCCACATGAACGTCAGGGCCCTAATGCAAATCATTCTCCGGATGGGCTATTACTGGATCTCCATGGAGGCAGACTGCATCCACTTTGTCCGAAGCTGCGACAAGTGTCAGCGGTTCTCCAACCTCAATCACCTACCTCCTCATGATCTCTACTGCATGACTACGACCTGGCCCTTCGCCACATGGGGAATTGACGTCATCGGGAAAATTTCTCCGCCAGGCAGCAATGGCCACGAGTTCGTCTTAGTAGCCATCGACTATTTCACAAAATGGGTCGAAGCCAAGTCCTATAAGGTACTCACCTCCAAGAAAGTCGCACATTTCCTCAAGGAAAACATCATCTGCCGATACGGCATCCCGAACGAGGTCATATCAGACAATGGCTCCCATTTCGAAGGTGAATGCGACAGACTGCTGGCCGAATTCAAGATCACGCGCCACAAGTCTTCTCCCTACCGGCCACAAACAAATGGCACCGTAGAAGCAGCTGTGAGTACCCCGATCCGAACCCACGATTTGGATCCACTTTGATTAAATTTTGGGCTAATATAATTGCTAAAAGGTAATATCTAGTCCAAAAATCCCACAGCCTCGGCCAGCCCAATGGGCCTGCCAAGCTTTCGGCCCAATATGGCCAAAAAGAGTACGCTGTCGTCTGACAAGGGCCACTAAGGCGGTTTAACTGCCTATGTCGTGCAACATAAGAGGCCCCATCAGGATGCCTATAAATACAAGGCATGGCTGATCATTTTGGGGGAGGCAAGGGAAGAGAGCCAAAGTGAGGATATAATTCTGAGAGCAATATCAGTAAAATAGGGGGAAACTCTTGCCAAATAGAGTCTCTCTCTCTCTCTTATACACACACACTCACCTCCCTCCTCACACACACACACTTCAAGGTCAAGACTCCAAGAAGCTTCCTTTGTTGGTGATTGAAGGGGTAGACACCATACTATTGGTGATTCTACCTTGTGGACTACAATAGGTAGCCACTAAACCTTTCTCCCTCTTTTAATAAAGTCTTTAAATATACCTTGCATGCATACTTGTTCTCATACCATGTAGAAATTGGTATTTTGCATGATAAAGGTGGTGGAGGAGTGAATCTTCAATATTCACTTCTCCCACCTCAGATCTGGACATTTAGTGGCATACACACCAATAAAGTTTCAATCTTTGCCTAGCTACATTGGGTTAGGAAGTGATGGCTACTTCAAAGTGGCCATAAAACGTGTGATTTATCACATTTGGTCACTAAAGCCATGTGATCTTCCCATAATACCCATATTATAGTATTATATTATCGTCTACAAATAATAAATATGCTTGGTTTGCTTGGGGAACAAAGGAGGAACCAAACAGCATCGAAGGGCACTGAAACAGGCTCCCCATGTCGTGCGACATAGGTCTCCATGGAGATCCTGTGTCATACGACATGGGACTCCCAGAAGGCTGCAATGCCATTCTTGGACTTCAGATCTGCTAGGTTTATCCCCTTTGTGACTCAAAGCCTACCTAAGCATCTTCTGGCTCATAAGCCACTATTTGGGTGCCTAAACTCAGTTTGGGTGCAACCTATTTGATGGAAGAGGATCGCCGTATGACATAGACGACATCAAAGGCTCTATGTCATATGACATTCGTGTCGACAAAGTCTATCGTGACTTTGTTCACTCCCGTCAATCCCAAACTGAATTTTAGACCTTCAAATAGTGTCTTTACTAAGTTGAATAAATGTCATTTCATTTACAGAAACTGCTTGGTCTTTGTAATAAGACAATCTGACCAAGAGACATTATGTCGTGCGACAACCTCTCGCCTAGGAGGTCCCGTGTCGGATGACATGGGAAGTCTACGGCGCATTGTCTTACCTTCTGCCTTGTTATGATAATCATAATATGTAAAAGGGTGTGGCCCCCTCTTATGGCTCACAAGTTGTACTCAGCTTCCCTATTATCAATGAAAATGTCAAATTTGCATTTTTCACACATCAACACATATTGCACACACACTTTGAATGTCCAAAAATTGTCCAATGTTGATTGAAAGTCTCGAAAGAGGCGTGTTGGGTGAACTCTCTAGTTCTTCCCAAACACGTAACTGCACTCCTGACTCAAAATCTCTTAAAATAGGTTTTTCAATATTTTCCTCTAAAAACGGCGTGGCGACTCCCAAAACCGAAGTTTTCAAAAACTTGTCGTATCATTTTCAATACAAAAGAAACTCTTTTCAAAAAAGGGGGTAAATGATACAACGATTTTAATTAAATTTTTTCGGGCGAGTGTTCATTCAGTGGCGACTCCGCTGGGGACATTGAAAAACTTTTTGTTCTAAAAAAAAAATGAAGACGATACTTGGTATATAGGTGGAAACCACTAACCTTCCTGTATCGCTCCCTAACTCGGGGCTTGGGATAAATGGTGGTCTAACAATCCCACGTACCAGTATCATTCTTCTATTTTCTGAAAAAAGAGAAAAGTTTTTCTTAAGAGAGTCTAACTTTCTTCAAATCAACTTGGACAATTTCGACATTCACCTTGTGTGGACATATGTGTCATTTTGTGTGCTCAAATGCACCTTGCCATGCTTTGGTATGTGGCACTATTGGAAGCCGGGGCTTCCTCCTTTTGCAATTTGCTCTTCCCGTTGATCAGAACAGGGCAGGATGACGCTGGACTACAGCTACTGGTAAATTCTGACATTTGGGGCAGTCCCCTTTTGTCATGCTTTGACTTATTCTCTTGTTTTTCTTTTGCATACTGCATAAAAAAAAATCTTTTACAAAAAAGCAAAAAAAATATTTTCTAGAAAATACCTTCACACTACTCGCACTCTACCCGCACATAGAGTTAGAACCCGGGAGTGTACGGATGGCATCGCGGAAAGTGACATGTTTCGCTGACGTTTGAGCGCCTAAAGTCCTCCTAGCCTGTGAGTCAGCCAACACTTGTCCGTGACACACTTTCCACCGTGACCGGTTGGTTTTTGGCCAATACTTTTCAAAACATTTTAAACTCGGTTTTTCAAAATTTTCTCACAAAGTCCGAGTCATGCTTCGTCTTTGAAAACCTTGGCATACTCTCCCCCCTTCGTGTCGGAATCACGACATAATTCCAACGTAAGTACACGTTAAGATCTCTACATATCTCGACGTAGGTACATATTGATTTCTCGGCTTGGCTTCGTGAGAAGTCATGACGCGTTATCGACATGTGTCAACACGGGACCATGTCAATTTCTTAATGCATACTAACAAGAGTTATGCCGAAATTTCGCCACCAAGTGACGAGAGGCCATGCCAGATTTCCAACTCGAAAAGAGGAGAGGTCATCGCGGTCTCGTACGTTCAAACGTACGCTCGACCCTCTCTCCTCCCGAGTTTAGACGTTGACTTGGACTTGGTTTTGAAAACCCCGAGTTTGACTTGTTTTGGCTCGTATGCCCATAGGTTCGTTCTCCCTTTCGGACGGTGGGTCCCACGTGCCCTATAGGACCTCTGCCGGGATTGTCCGTCCCGGAGGTGCAATACAGGTGGAATACAGGGGGTCTATAGACGTAGTGATGGAACCCACTGATCCAAGAATAGAGTAGAATGCGAAAAAGAAGGTTTCCCCCCTTTTCCAACCATTCCTAGGATTAATAAAAATCATTTTTAAACAAAAAAAAAATATATATATATAAAAAAAAAGAGCATATGCATGAGTCTGTCCTCAACCTATCCTCTCCCCCACCTAAAACCGTTCTCTCCCCTCTTTCAGCGAGCAAGTGTTGGGTCAGAGTTTCGGGCGGTCGGTTAATCAGTCTTTCTCCAGTCAGGGATTCATTCTCAGCAGTCTCAGAAATGGCAGATTCGCAGGTCTCAGCGGGTTTGGGTCCGAATGCAAGTATTGATCCAGCTCAGAATCAGAATGTCAGTCAGAATGTAGGGCCAGATCAAGGTCAGAATGCGGGGCCAAACTCAGCTCTGAATGCCTCTCCTAGCAGTGGTTATGGCATGGGTCCTCACATGACACCCCCGGGAAGTCCGTTTGTAAACCCTCACCCAGGATTCAACTTCTCTCAAGAAGCTTCTCTCCGTGCTGCTCTCGAAGCCGCTCGTGCCCGTGAGGAAGCCGATTGGGCTCGCTATGTCGAAGCAATGCGTATGCAAGGCGTTGCCGTAATCCGTCACCCCGATGGGTCGTACGAAGAAATCAGGGAGGAACCCGATGTCACTATCACCGGCACTGGCTTTGTTCCACCGTCCTCACACAGGGCCAAGCCTTCACAATATGCCCCCACCAGCCTCCTATGGTGTGCCCGGCTCCCTCTCGATGCCAACTCACGGGGTATGCCAAGACCTCCCCTATCCCAAGATCTACTCATGGTATGCAATACGGGTCGAGGGCGAATCAAGCTCCTTACCAAAGGTCGGTGCTCAGGACCAGCTTTATGTTTTACCCCCGTAACCGGCTCGGGCGGGTGGCTGAACCCGGTGGTGTCAATCAAGGGCCGTTTGGGTATACTCAATCGCTTGGGACTCGGGGTCAAAGTCCGTATAACAAAGACGGGTCGCCCGTCCAACCCAACTTTTGGTGGTCAATTTATGGCTCCTCATGATCTGTCCAATCAACAACAGAGCGGTTATCGCATGTCAGAAGCCAAATTTGCCAGATCGATCCCGCAATATCCACAACCCCAATTCCAAAACAACATCCCTCACCCGACGGTTTGTTCCCCTCTCACCCAACATCCGTACGGTTCCACCCCGTATTCAGCGCCATACACCGAGACGTCCCCCGCCCATGGTCGGGCCTGGGCAATCAATCAAGCATGCTTTGGGCCCCGGAATCCCGATGTCCAATTCAATGGTTACGACATGTACGGAAACAAGATCCCCAAATTTCCCAGCTTGGCTTAGTGAACAAAGCAATGACAAAGATACCCAAAGACTCTTGGTCTTCCTCCGCCGCCTTGCCAATCAGGCCCACGCCAGAATTTCCAGTGCCATCCTCAACAGTAGCTCCGACTATGGGACGACCCCCATCCTCTGAGGTTTCAAGTTTGAAAGAGGAACTGAAGTACGTGAAAGAACAGTTGCACAGAATGACTTTCAGATCCAACATGGTCAGCTCCGTAGAGCTCAAAGACTCAAAGGCTCTCCCGAAGAACTTCAAGATGCCCCCCATAACTAAGTTTGAAGGCTCCACATGCCCTAAAACTCACATGAACAGCTACATCATGTCAATGGGTGCCAAAGGGGCCACCTAAGAGATGCTGGCCCTTTACTTTCACTTATCCCTCGATGACTCTCCTTTGAGATGGTTCCTAGGCCTTAAACCAGAAGCAAGGGCTACGTGGTCCCAGATCAGTGATGCTTTTTTGGACAAATACAAAGGAAGCGTCGAGTGGTACACTACTCGTAGTGACTTGATCGGCACCATTCAGAGGCACGATGAGTCCGTGACAGACTTTTATAAGAGATGGAACAAGAAGCTTAACGAGCTGGTTCACCCGATCCCCCTCTCTGACGAAAAGTCCATCTTCCTCTCATGTGTCAAACCATCTGTCAGGGAAGCCATTGGCCGGGGATACTACCCAAATCTGCGAGAGATGGTGAGCGCAAGGGCCGAAAGTGAGAATGCTACCTACTCCATCGTCCCAACTCCTGCTCCCGGTAACACTCCAGCTCCCCGCTATCGAGTTCCAAGCTCTACCCCTGTTGCTTCAAAGGGCAAAGAAACTGCGGTCTCTAACACCGTCAACTACATTCAAGGGGAAAACAATCAGCCACCTGGCCGTGGTGGAGGAAGGCCCCAGAAATCAAAGTATGATGATTTGGGGATGCCGCTCGAAGAGGTATTCGATGGTTTGATGAGGACAGGAATGATCAAGCCTTTGGAGAATTACCTTACTCCTAACACCCCGGGACTGGATCGTAACTTAAAATGCCGTTACCATCAGAATTCGGGCCACACCACCAACAGCTGCTTCACACTGAGAAGGATTGTTCAGAGCCTGATCGATCAGCAAAAGATTGAGAAGCCGAACATCGTCACCAATCCTCTCCCCAACAACAACAACAGGGTCAACATGATCGAGTTTGTTGATGTCATAGAGTTTGGTGAGGCTAGCCCCAACAAGGGTGTGGGTAAATTTGAGGCTATCGTGCCCGCAAACAATGATGTAATCAATGTTGATGATAAATTAAATGATCATTTACGCTATATATGTTATCTTGGGATGATATTCGAACTGCAGCAAAATCAACAAATAATGTCCAGAATAATGTCATTTCCCCCGATTCCCAATCTACT
Source organism: Adenophora triphylla var. japonica (assembly GCA_022495995.1). Classification (NCBI taxonomy): domain Eukaryota; kingdom Viridiplantae; phylum Streptophyta; class Magnoliopsida; order Asterales; family Campanulaceae; genus Adenophora; species Adenophora triphylla. Next base: position 316,193 of record JAFEMH010002151.1, on the reverse strand, counting down.
CCCCTCACTTGGGAAGAAATTAAGCGCGCCGCAAGTTCAAGCTCGGCCATCACTATTAATCAATTACGGCAAGCAGCCTGGCCATACGCCACGCAAGGGCCTCCGATGAGTTGGTCAGAATTAGAAGCGATCGACACAGATCACGACAAGGATCAGGACGCTGAAGTGAATTTGCTCACCAGGTCAGGAAAAATGTTGGGAACCGATGTTGCCGGATCATCAGGAAAAGGCAAAGAAGCAGTTGTTCCGGGAGACGGGCCTGGCAAAAGCCCATACGCCAAAGGAGTAGCCGAAGAGGATTCAATGGAGAATGACCCAATCCTCGCACAGTTGAAGCGAACCCAGGCCAACATTTCTCTTTGGTCCCTCTTAACTTCTTCTTATCCTCACAAGTTGAAGTTGGAGGAAGCCTTATCTAAAACAATGGTGTCTGTAAATTCCACCCCTGACGAAGCATGCCAATTGACAGGTACCGCCCAGTACGGGAATATCATCACCTTTACGGAATTGGATTTGCCAAAATACGGAGCCAGTCACAACGAATCCCTGCACATCACTGTCCAGTTGGATGGGCGTCGGCTTCCCCATGTAATGGTAGATAACGGCTCAGCCATGAATGTATTGCCTGCCAGAATGATGAGCCTGTTGGACATTAAGGCCACTGATCTGAAACCATCCAATCAAACCATAAAGGCGTATGACTCCACGTCTCGGAAGGTCTTGGGTGTAATACCATTAACCATGTGGTTCGGCAAGAAACCTCTGGTAGTTGAGTTTCAGGTAATAGACATTCCTGTCAGTTTCTCCGCCTTGCTAGGAAGGCCGTGGCTGCACCAAATCAACGGGGTCGCTTCCACCCTGCATCAGTGCGTCAAATTCATCCAAGACGGCAAGCTGACCATCATCTATGGAGATAGTGTCACCATCGAGGGCACCGATGATGAGGGAAGGCCAGTGATGGAAATCAAGCACGATGAAGCCAACTTGATGTTGAGCGGTTTTAGGGTCGAGAGCCCAAAAGCTCAGATCTGCACAATCGACCTGACAACTTCATTTGATAAAATTCCTCCAGTCATGGTGATGATGAGGCGAATGAACTACATTCCGGGGCTTGGCCTAGGAAGACGTCAGCAGGGCACTCACAAGCTCGAGGAATTAAAACTGAAAAGAGACAAGGAAGGTCTGGGATATGTTGGGAAAACCCCCAAGGACAAAGAGGCCGACAGAATTGAAGCCGCGGAAAAGAGGAAGGCTAGCGCTGTCGGAAAGCCCTATGTCAAGCCTAATCTCCGCCCTTATCACCCTTCCTTGGAAAAGTACTTCGTCAAAGAAAGAGGCGGTGATTTTGTGTACAACCCAACCAAGGAATTTATCATTGGCAAGTCCAATATTCCAGGGGCTGTGACTACTTTTGATAGCCAATGCCGTTTTTGGGGAAGCCCCCATCTCGCTGACCAGTTCAGAAGATTGTCCATGGTCGAGCCTATGGTTGAAGACAGTGTTACCACCGAGCTCGATATGGGTGAAGACATCGCAGCTTTGTTCGAAGAAGCAGACTTATCAGAAATAGTCGGGGCTGATCCGCTGATGGAAGCACCGTTGATTGATTTAAGTGAAGAGACACCGCCAATGACAGGGGCTGTTACTAAAGAACCCTTCAGCATGGTTGACCTTCTGACCGGGGATGATTATGTACCTGTGGTGGATTTTCCGACGGGGAAAGATTACGTATCAGTGATCGAGTTTGACGGGGACAAAGAGATTGATCCACGCACCTTCGTCAGCACCTCAGAGATGCCGCTCCGAAATTGGGCTTCCTTCAAGGGACCGATCGCGCCCGGGAGATTAGGATGGAAAAGCTCGGGCTGACCCCTCGTCCTGGTGTGTCAGAGTCTAAGTCTGTCCCTGTAATCCTGAGTCAGTCCTCAGAGACTTTTGTTATCGAATTTGAGTCTCTAGATAGGTCTGATACTCTCACGGTTGATGATAATCACCGTGTCATTAACTTTGTCTTCCCTTTTGCATTGAATGAAATGGTCGACCTTTCTGCGTATCCCTTAATTGCCACCTTAACAAATGATAAGTTAACTAAGACAAATCTTAATGACTTAAAAGTGGTTAATAATGATTCATTTGAAGAGGACACAGACCTTTTAGATGAAAACTTTTTAAATGATAATATAAAGCAGGTTTTTGACCGAGACGATAATCGGGCCCAAGCTGCCGATGAGGTATTAACTACGGTGAATTTGGGAACTACTGAAGAGCCCAAAGAGACACAGATTGGCAGTTTCTTCACCGGGAAAGAACGGGAAGCCCTCATTGATCTCGCTCAAGGAATATGTAGACGTATTTGCTCGGTCCTACAAGGACATGCCCGGCCGGATACCTCAACCGTTGAGCACCGAATCCCCCTGGACCCGAAGCCGGGCCGTCAGCGTAAACTTCGCCGGATCAAGCGAATGGTCCCTCCAAGTCAAAGAGGAGATAGAGAAGCCGCTCGAGTGGGTTTCATCAGAGTGGTCGAATACCCCAAGTGGTTGGCCAACATAATGCTTGATTACCAAGTCGAATGGAAAGGTTAGGGTGTGCGTGGACTTCAGAGACCTAAACAAAGCTAGCCCGAAGGACGACTTTCCCTTGCCCAATATCGATCTGCTGGTAGACACTACCGCCAGCTACGAAGTCAAATCATTCGTGGATGGTTTTGCGGGTTATAATCAGATTAAAGTTGCCGAAGAAGATCAGGAAAAGACTTCCTTCACCAGTCCTTGGGGAACCTTCTGCTATACGGTTATGCCCTTCGGCCTGAAGAATGCCGGTGCCACCTACCAGTGAGCAGTCACTGCACTTTTCCATGACATGATCCACAAGGAGATCGAAGTCTATGTTGATGACATGATTATTCTTTCCAAGGGATCAGATGGACAGCACTTGATCGACCTAAGGAAGTTCTTCAACCGGCTGCGGGAGCATGAAATGAGGTTGAACCCAGCAAAATGCACCTTTGGCGTAGTCCGAGGAAAGGTTCTGGGATACATGGTCACAGAGCGAGGGATCGAAGCCGATCCAAGAAAGATCAAAGCCATCATGGAGATGAAGCCCCCGACGACCGTCACGGAGGTGAAGGCTTTCATGGGCTGTCTCCAATACATTAGCCGATTCATCCATCAGCTAACCTCTATCTGTGAACCGATCTTCAAGCTGCTCAGAAAGAATCAGGAGGTTGAGTGGAACGAACAGTGTCAAACCGCCTTCGAGACGATCAAGGCCTACTTGGTCCATCCCCCAATCTTGTGTCCTCCACATAAGGACAAGCCCTTGTTGCTATACTTAATAGTCACAGATACGGCTGCTGGAGCCATGCTCGCACAAGAAAAGCCGGATTCAAAGGTGGAAAATTCCATATACTTCGTCAGCCGAAAGCTTCAGGGCAGTGAGTTAAACTACTCCGCTTTAGAGAAAACCTATGCAGGTTTGGTATGGGTGGTCAGCAAACTGAGACACTACCTCCTGGCGCATACAGTACACCTAGTGTCAAAGATGGATCCCATCAAGTGCCTGTTCGGAAAGTCTTCTCTGTCATCAAGGCTTGCGAAATGGTCATTCTTCCTAGCCGAATTTGATATCAAGTTCGTAACCCATAAGGGAATCAAAGGCCAAGCTCTATCGAATCATCTGGCAGATTTCCCAAGCTCAGAAGCGCCCGAGTTCGAACCCCAATTTCCAGACGATGGAATCTTCGTGATAGAGGGTACAGACCGCTGGCAGTTGTTCTTCGACGGTGTCGCCAACAAAAGGGGCAATGGTATCGGCATGGTGTTGGTTGATCCAAAGGATGTGCACACCCCCATCGCTATCAAGTTGAATTTTCCGGCTACTAACAATGCCGCGGAATACGAAGCTTGTATAGCTGGCAGCCTTAGAGCGAAATGTCGAAAAGTTGGAGGTGTACGGAGACTCTCAACTAATCATCAATCAGGTATCCAATAAGTGGAGAACCGTGGACCAGTACTTGCAAATGTACTATGCCTACATGGAGGACCTGATCGACCAATTCAAGGAGGTCACGTTCCACTACCTACCCCAGGACAAGAACAGGTTCGCGGATGCCCTGGCCACTTTGGCCTCTCTGGTAGAAATCCCAGAGGGAAAATCAGTAAAACCATTCAAGGTTGGGAGGCACGAGAATCCCGCCTACTGTTGCCAGATCGAGCTAGAAAAGGTCGATGACTTGTGGTACAGTCAGATCTTTCAGTACCTTAAACATGGCGAAGCTTCGTTCCCAACGGAAAAGGATGGTAGACTAAAAGAAGGTCTCCGCGCCAAAAGTTTACAAGCTTTGAAAAGGTTGTCTGCACAGTACGTTATTCTGGGAGATGACCTATGGAAGAAAAGGCACCGAGGCCCACTTCTACTCTGCATCAGCAAGTCTAAAGCCAGAAAGGTCATGGAAGAAGTCCATGGTGGCGCATGTGGACCACATATGAACGCCCGAGCCTTGATGTTCAGCATACTCAGGATGGGTTATTATTGGATCTCCATGGAAACTGACTGTATTCAGTTTGTGCGAACCTGCGATAAGTGTCAGCGGTTCTCCAATCTCAACCATATACCTCCTCATGATCTCTACTGCATGAGCACTCCCTGGCCATTCGCAACTTGGGGGATCGACGTTATTGGGAAGATAACTCCTACCGGCAGTAACGGGCACGAGTTCGTTTTGGTCGCTGTGGATTACTTCATCAAATGGGTTGAAGCAGCGTCCTACAAAGTCCTCAACTCCAAAAAGGTGGCCCGTTTCATAAAGGAAAACATCCTGTGCCGATATGGGGTTCCAAATGAGATTATCTCAGATAACGGGTCACATTTCGAGGGACACACCGACAAACTGCTCGCAGAATTCAGAATCAAGCGACACAAGTCCTCCCCTTATCGCCCTCAAACCAATGGTGCTGTCGAGGCCGCAAACAAGAATCTAGAAAGGATCATCCGGAAAATGGCTGAAAGGAGCCGGGATTGGCCTGAGAAGCTTCACTTAGCACTTTGGGGCTACCGTACGTCAGTAAGAACTGCCACCGGTGAAACCCCGTTCGCTTTGACATATGGGATGGATGCCGTTCCACCCATCGAGTTAGAGATACCCTCTCTACGGGTTCTCCTTGAAAATGAGGTCAACGAAATAGAATGGCTTCAAAGTCGGCATGACGAGTTAGCTCTCTTGGATGAGCGAAGGCTTAAAGCAATGGAGCACATCCGGGCTTATCAGAAGCACATGGCTAGGTGTGAATACCCCATCCCGATGTAACGCGCATTCGGAGGTTTAAAATAAATAATCATATAATGTCGGACCGAAATGGGATATTCATTTAGTGACACTCGATTTAAACCATATTAAAAATATTAGTTTAATTTTGAGAGTCGCCACGCCACTTTGATATAGCCCAAAGCTTTGAAAAAAGGCTAAAAATTTAATTGGGTTCGGGGGTCAAGTTACAATAGAAGAAGAAACGCTATCACTTCTATTGCCCGACGGATCGGTCTTTCTAGCATGTGGGGTGTTGGTTGTGTGCGGTGTTTACAGGAATAGATAGAAGAAACGGGATCATGCATAAGGAGGAGGGGAGAGAAAGAATTAATTGATGATCACACCCTAGAACCTTTGAGTTAGGCCCTAGGAAGGTGCACTAATCAACGTTCATCCTTGGGGAATTGTTGATCATGGGATGATTATTACTAAGGAGGAAGGAAAGAAATAGTTCCTAGATCCATTGGGTTCCTTGGGCGAAACCTTAGATCATCCTCGGCTATGCATATTTAAATATATTGAAATAATCCTAAATCTAGCATAAAGGAATAATTAAAACATATTAAGCATGCAAGTAAACAGCAATAATAATAATAGAGGATGAAATAAAAGACTTACCAATTGTAGCAAGGCTTTGAGGATCAAATCTAAGGGCGATTCGAATAATATTGAGAGATGTACGGAAAGGAGAATCAAGTATAGTCTTGCCTTCTCCGTGGGAAAATATGTTGTGTGATGATGTGTGGAAAGGAAATTCAAGTATAGTCTTGACTTCCCCCTTAAAAATTGTGTGTGATGGAACAAATCAAGTGTAGTCTTGATTTATTCGTTGAGAATCCGTGTGTTGTGGAAATAAATCAAGTTTAGTCTTGATTTGTGTACTGAGAGAACATGTGTGGGGAGATGTGGGGAAAAAACCGTGTCTTGAGTGGGTACCGAGTACACGTATTTATAGTGCTTCGGGGAATGGGCTGGACCGAAAAAAGGGTCGATCGGCCTTAATAATAAGGTTTGATCGGCACAAAAAGGAAGGGTCGATCGGCCTTAAAAATAAGGTCCGATCGGCACTTAAAATAAGGTTCGATCAGCAGTTTAAAAGATAAGTTTATCCTAAAATAAAAAGGGTCGATCGGCCAAATTGTTGAGCTTGGCCCAACCTTGGCCCCATTTGGCCTAGTAATGGCCCTAACAGTTTCCCTTTGGCCGGCCAAACCCTTGCTTGTCTCCAGCCGTGGCCTCATTTTGGTGCAGCAAGCTTGGCCTTGTTTTGTGCCCTTTAGTATTCGATTCGTTCCGTACTTTTGCAACCGCACTTTGACCACTATAATGACTTCTTTTGCACTTCGCTCTTTGGGATTTTATTTTTCATTTAATCCCATGAATTTTTCTAAATCAATTTCGTCCCAAATTTCCATATTTACAGTTTAGTCCCTGAATTTCCAATAAATTCCAACTTGGTCCAAAAGCTTCCAAATGCCAATTTAGTCCCAGATTTTCCCGAATTGCACTTCAGTCCCTTTTTTCGGATCGGGTACTAACAGTAGCCCCTCGGCGACGCTTCTTTGTAAGACAAGTGGGGTCGACGATAAAAATAGGATCCGTCCTGAAAAAAGGGATTTCAGGAGGTAAGACGATGATTTTGTGGATGTGAGGTTTGGACTCGAGCTGAGTCGCAAATGGAAGATGACCAGGTAGGTCGAGCGGCTGGACCCACGTCGGGCTACCTACGTATCCCAAGAGGAATAAAGCCAAGTCGTAGTTCGGAAAACTGCCGGGGATAGAAATGAATGGGCATTAGTACTCTGAAGAATGGAAGACGCGTGGTGTCAAGGATACGTGACTGCACGAGAGTCACCCAAAGATTTGACTGTACGGGGAGTCACCCAAAGATTTGACTGTACGGGGAGTCACCCAAAGATTTAACGGTACGGGGAGTCACCCAAAGATTTGACTGTACGGGGAGTCACCCAAAGATTTGACTGTACGGGGAGTCACCCAAAGATTTGACGGTACGGGGAGTCACCCAAAGATTTGACGGTACGGGGAGTCACCCAAAGATTTGACTGTACGGGGAGTCACCCAAAGATTTGACTGTACGGGGAGTCACCCAAAGATTTGACGGTACGGGGAGTCACCCAAAGATTTGACTGTACGGGGAGTCACCCAAAGATTTGACTGTACGGGGAGTCACCCAAAGATTTGACTGTACGGGGAGTCACCCAAAGAATTTGACTGTACGGGGAGTCACCCAAAGATTTGACTGTTCGGGGAGTCACCCAAAAATTTGACTGCCGGAAGGACTTAAGCCACTACGGTTGATTGTGGAGGGTTGTAGCTGCCGGAGGGTCTTAGGCTACAATGATCGTGGCTGCCGGAGGGACTTAGGCCACTAATGATGGAGACTGGTAGCTGCCAAGGGACTTAGGCCACTAAATGATCCGGAAAAATTGTAGCTGCCAAAGGACTTAGGCTACTGTTTACTGATGAAGAATGGTGGCTGCCAGAGGACTTAGGCCACTTGATGATGCGGGAAAACTGTAGCTTCCAAAGGACTTAGGCTACTGTTTACTGATGAAGAATGGTTGTGTGAATTGATTGGGATTATTATGGCTTCCCGAGCCGAAGAACCAAGCGATTAAAAGATTGGGATGATCATTGCTAAGGCTTAGAGAGGAGTCTTGTCTCCTAGGCTCGAAGCTAGGGTTTTGGGAGGCATTTGTCACCTAGGCTTAAGGCTAGGGTTTAGAGAGGTATTTGTCACCTAGGCATGGGGCTAGGGTTTAGAAAGGTATTTGTCACCTAGGCTTGAGGCTAGGGGTTTACATTTGCGGTAAGTCTAAACAAGGCAGTTTGAGCAGAAAGGTTATGGTTTAAACTAGGCGAGGCCGAGTAAGTGTCTATGATAGAAGGTGGGATTAGGTAAGTTTGATGTCCAGAGATAAGGACCGAGTCATCTTGAGAGTCACAGAGATACGTCTTTGATAGATTTGAAGAGATTGAAAATTTGTGGAGACCAAAGAGTGATTTTTGTAAACAAGGTACCAAGGAGGGTGGCATTTTGAAAGTATGTTATTTTGATAAGGAGGCCTTATGATTAATTACATTTCTAACTAGCTCAAAGAGTTTGCCACATGATGATCTTGATGACAAGGGATGCCCTTCTTGCTAGATATGACTTTGTCGGAGCCTCGATTAGAGCCCCTGGCCTCTTCTGAAGAACCACATAGTCGACCTATTTCTGTTGAGGGGAGCCTCAACGTTTGATGAAGTGACCATGGCGAAGCCCCAGTCGATGGTGCAAAGTAAACCCGAAGGGAATCTGGTGAAGAGAGCCTGAGAGAACAGCTTAATAAAAGCCCCAGCTTGGAGAGATTCAATGTATCCCCATTGCAGACAGAGTCATCTTGCAGCCACGGAGGCGACCCCTCATTTTGAACAACAGTCAATCAGTCGCTGGACAAGACTCGGAAATGTATATGTGCAGGGGCACATTTTTCGAAGGTGGTCATGGATCTTGATTTCGTGTATGACACTCTCGCTTTTTGGGTTTGACTCTTTTGGGAGAGTATAAGCATCACAAGGTGTGGAAAAGTGTATGGAAGCCCCTGCTTGACAGAAAGACAGTGTTTGGCTCTATTTTCCTATGATGTAGAAAAAGAAGACTTGTCGAGACATTTGAAGAATTGTTTTATCCAGAATTATATTTTGATTGCTTGAGAATGGACCTTACTGACTGGTTTATCAAATTCCAATTATATAAGTAAACAAATAATGACTGCTTTGATTTGAAGCTGGAATAGGAGAGAGAAAATCGATTGATGGTGAAATCGGGCTTGACTTTAGAAGGAGTAGGATGTTCCGTTGTTGCTTGCTGCTCTGGGCTGTTTGGTGGAAATTGTCGTGCGGGCTGCCGCTGCATTGATCTTCTTTATGGGAAAGAATGAAAAATAGAAAAAAGATTGGAGTGAAAGAAAAAGTGGGACTTGACTGAGTATAGCCCTTTCTATTTTTCAGTCTTTCGAGTTAAGACTCGTTGCTCCTTTGTTCTCACAAGCCGAGGGGAGTAGTCCCTGGCGCGTGTCTCCTTGCTTTTACCGGAGTGCCGCTGAGAGGCACGGATGCGAAGCCCCAGTGAGACTTTTGCAGACAGTGTTTGAGGAGTCGAATGAACGAATTTCAAGAATAGGACGAGTTCCCAAACTTTTGAGAGAATATGTAATATGCTCACGTAGGATAACAAGTGACTCAAAAATTTGAATATGCATTTCTTTTAAATAATCTTTTAGGGAAATGAGAATGCCATCCGGTAGCGGTTGTAACTGGGCTTTGGGTTGCGATCGATCATTAGGTGGTGATTAACATGGCCTCTTAAAGTGAGAGGTCGGCTGGGCCTTTTGCTGAGAGGTTGGTTTGCGGGATGTGTTTGGGATCTCTAAGGTGAAGGGATTTTCTTGTTGTCGTTTCTTCAGAACCTCTAAGAGTGAGGTTAACTTTGATTTTGACAAGGTCAAGGGTGGTGATGGAATCCTCTAAAAGTGAGAGGATGGACTTGGAATTGGTTTACGGGATTTGTCCAAGAGGAAATCTTTGTTGCTTCTTCTCGTGAGTTTGTTGTGACTTCAACAGGTAACTTGATAACGATAAGACCTTCACTCGACGTCTCATTCTTACAACCTTTGAGATGGGAGGTTCACTTCAGAGTGATTTTTTTTTCTTTTAACACCATCTTCTCGAAAAGCCTTCGGATTTGTTTGCTCGCGATAGCCCCTAGCGTATGCCTTAGGATGCGTTTACCTTTTCCCTCTTGGGCTTGGAGGTGGTCCCTTCTTTTGTGAGTCGAGTGAGGTCCTTGTATGAGTTTCTTTTGCATTTCGCCTTTCTTGAGCTTTGTGAGTCAGGGGAGCCCCTAGTATGGGCTTCTTCCTTAGGGTTTCAAAACTTGTCAATCTTGAAATGAAAGGGTATTATTTAGTGAGGATAAGGTTATGGCTTCCTATGGTGAGAGGTTCAAGCTTCAATCGCTACTGGATAGCATTCTCAAAAGAGTATTTAAAATAAATGCAAACTCATTTAACCGACTTATTAAGTAAGGCAAAATATATTCGGACCATGAGAAAGATATGTGAGCATATTCAATGAAAGCTTATCGATCAAATGGAAAATCAGAGGAGACGCGAGTTTGGGGGGTTGGTGGGCCCCAAGTTGATATTTATGTAGCACTTGTGAAGGATAAGAACAACTCCTTGCATCTTCTTTAAATTGCAGTGGCGTGAGCAGCTATTTTCTGATGATGAGCAACAACGGTCTTTGTGCTTGGTCTTGACCATATGGAAAGGAGGGTGTATCTGGGGAAGAGAGCATAGAGGGTATGTACGAAAAGTATATGGTGAAGTATGGGGAGAATGTATGAGAGAAGGGTGCGTAGAGGTGGTGTATATGCGGAAAGGACAGTGAGTTGTTTACTCCAATCAAAGCATTCATTTTTACTTTATTAGCCGGTGAGTTTATCAGTGAGATTAGCAATCAAATGATAATTATAAATAAAACAATCTTCTTGAAAGTAATGCGAGATTATGTCTCAATTCTAGAGAGAAAAGAAAGAAAGACTATTTTATTATTGAAATAACTAATCTAAAGTGGACATTACATACCGATGTCCAAAGTGGAAGTAAGAAAGACACACTAGAACCTACAAGACTGAATGAATCTAAATCCTTCCTTGAAGTACGAGGGCTTCTTCATCAATGAGGCCTTGGTTGATCAAACTTTGAATCAAGCGTTTTAGCTGCTTACAGTTGTCAGTGGTATGCCCAACGTACTTGTGGTATTTGCAAAACTTGGATGTATCCAAGTTAGCTCTCTTATTAACAGGCTTGTAATTCTCGAGCGGCTTGATCAAACTCTTTCCCACCAAAATGTCGAAGAACTCACCCACGGGCATTCCTAAGTCATCAAACTGCTCCTTGTCGATCTTCTTCCCTTGGATTGAATTTGGGGGTGACTCGGGTATTGGTGCCCTTTGTTGGTTGGTGGCCACAGTAGGTATCCTGAATGAGAAATTTTGATGTGTTGAACCATAAGTGGGACCACAAGCATGTGGATGGTAGGGACTCTGGAATTGAACAGGAGGAGGAACTCTTCTCAAGCACTCGTGAATGTAAGACAAATGGTATTGCTCAATTTCATGCATGTCTTTGAGGAGGTTGATCACTCCCAACCTCATGTCTGAGACTTCTTTAAGGGCTTCAATGCTTTTCTCCATAGACATGATGTAGAATTCTGTAAGAACATACGGCAGAGTCAAACCAATGAGTTGAATTAGATTCATAATTAATCTTAAGGCATCTCTGAGAAAATAGTTGATCTCCACAATTTGAGAGTTTGACCGGGCTGAAGTTGCCTACGTAACCCTTACCATTTAAGGTACGAGTCTCAGGTCACCGTAGTTCGAGGGGGCCCTGATTGATGATACAACCAGGGTTAAGTTTAGAGAAAGAGAGAGGATGAATGTAAAAGAGTCCGTTTGGTGAAAAAGGGAGAGGAAGATGACTCGATCCTTGGTCAAATATAAGTGACGGTGATCTAGACGAGTTAATTGGACTTGGATGAGAATTGGCCTTGATTGGTAAGTTGGCTTAGGTAGGCCCTAGATGGTGGTTTGATCTAGATGAGTCGAGAGAGGTTTGATCTAGGTGGGTCTTTGGCTGAAGGGTGCTAGAGATAAAGGATCTAAACTATGGATGGTTTTAAGACTAAGGGAACAGACTGTGGATGGTTTAAGAGATAAGAGGTAGAACTTTGAAGGGTCCTAACTTGTAGACCATGGGGGTCTAAGGTAGAGGAGTGGACCATGGATGGTCCAAGAGACGAGGGGTGGACCTCGAAGAGTCTCAGGTGGAAGGGTGGACCTTTAATGGTCCTAGATAGAGAGAGTGGACCTCGAAGGGTCCTAAATTGAGGAGTGGACCTTGAATGGTACAAAGTAGAGGAAGTGGACCTAGAAGGGTCCAAAAGATGAGAAGTGTGCCTTGAATGGTCTAAGATTGGGAGAGTGGACTTAATATAGGAAGAGCACCATGAAGGGTCAAAGAGTGGACCTTGAACGGTCCAAGATAGAGAGACTGGACCTAGGGCGGTCCGTAGTAGAGGGTGTGGACCTTGAAGGGTCCAAGAGATGAGGAGTGGACCTTGAATGGTCCAAGATTGGGAGACTGGACCTAGGGCGGTCCACAGTAGAGGGTATGGACCTTGAAGGGTCCAAGAGATGAGGAGTGGACCTCGGAGGGTCCTAGAAATGGAGAGTGGACCTCGGAGGGTCCTAGAAATGGAGAGTGGAGAGTGGACCTCGGAGGGTCCTAGAAATGAAGAGTGGACCTCGGAGGGTCCTAGAAATGAAGAGTGGACCTCGGAGGGTCCTAGAAATGAAGAGTGGAGAGTGGACCTCGGAGGGTCCTAGAAATGAAGAGTGGACCTCGGAGGGTCCTAGAAATGAAGAGTGGACCTTGAAGGGTCCTAGAAATGAAGAGTGGACCTCGGAGGGTCCTAGAAATGAAGAGTGGACCTCGGAGGGTCCTAGAAATGAAGAGTGAAGAGTGGACCTCGAAGGGTCCTAGGAATGAAGAGTGGACCTCGGAGGGTCCTAGAAATGAAGAGTGGACCTTGGAGGGTCCTAGAAATGAAGAGTGGACCTTGGAGGGTCCTAGAAGTGAATAGTGGACCTTAAAGGGTCCTAGAAATGAAGAGTGGACCTCGGAGGGTCCTAGAAATGAAGAGTGGACCTCGGAGGGTCCTAGAAATGAAGAGTGGACCTTGAAGGGTCCTAGAAATGAAGAGTGGACCTCGGAGGGTCCTAGAAATGAAGAGTGAAGAGTGGACCTCGGAGGGTCCTAGAAATGAAGAGTGGACCTCGGAGGGTCCTAGAAATGAAGAGTGGACCTCGGAGGGTCCTAGAAATGAAGAGTGGACCTTGGAGGGTCCTAGAAATGAAGAGTGGACCTCGGAGGGTCCTAGAAATGAAGAGTGGACCTTGAAGGTCCTAGAAATGAGGAGTGGACCTCGGAGGGTCCTAAAAATGAAGAGTGGAGAGTGGACCTCGGAGGGTCCTAGAAATGAAGAGTGGACCTCGGAGGGTCCTAGAAATGAAGAGTGGACCTTGGAGGGTCCTAGAAATGAAGAGTGGACCTCGGAGGGTCCTAGAAATGAAGAGTGGACCTCGGAGGGTCCTAGAAATGAAGAGTGGACCTTGAAGGGTCCTAGAAATGAGGAGTGGACCTCGGAGGGTCCTAAATTGAGGGATAGTTAAGCATTTTATTTACAAAAAAAGCCCTCTATTTTTTATAGAACCTACTCTTGGTTGGAAGGGATACCCCTTTTTCGCAACTAACTAAAGGTCCTAAAGTGGTGGATCCTAACGAATAACTGTCTCATATAGACATTTAAGATGATATTTATGGGAAGTACTACAGACCTATGATAAGACAAGATCTTTTAACAAGCATTCAACCTTACATGGCACGTCCTTTAAAAGGAAATCAATTTTTTTAGTGCTCTTTTCTCTCTATAGATCTTGACTTATCATTAATTCGTAGTGACTTAACATAAAAACCTTATTAATTGTCTATATGAAAAAACTAGTCAAACCAACCGGTCACAGGGAGTGTATTCCTAGCAAAGTGGGTGACACAAGGGTTAGATTTTAGGCTCCCACCGTGCAGCCGAAGCGCACTGATGAGTGGATGGCTAAGTGAGACTCGGAAGGGAGGCGACATGATCACCACACTTCCCGCACTTTGGCTTCTCCGAAGGGTTAAGGGTGTCTGTGCAGTGTGACACGGACTCTAGTGGTAGTGTGAGGTAAAAAGTCTAATTTTTTTTTTTAAGGAGAAAATAGAAAGATTTTTTTTTGTTTTAGGAGATGCGTGCATGCAATGCAACAGTTATGAATAGAACAAATAAAAAAAAGAAAGCAAAATACAACACCATAAAAGAAAACGAAAGTCTGACCCACTTAGTTTGAAGAAGTTTCAAAACAGTCCCCAGCAGAGTCGCCACTGTGAATACCCCATCCCGATGCAACGCGCATTCGGAGGTTTAAAATAAATAATCATATAATGTCGGACCGAAATGGGATATTCATTTAGTGACACTCGATTTAAATCATATTAAAAATATTAGTTTAATTTTGAGAGTCGCCACGCCACTTTGATATAGCCCAAAGCTTTGAAAAAAGGCTAAACATTTAATTGGGTTCGGGGGTCAAGTTACAATAGAAGAAGAAACGCTATCACTCCTATTGCCCGACGGATCGGTCTTTCTAGCATGTGGGGTGTTGGTTGTGTGCGGTGTTTACAGGAATAGATAGAAGAAACGGGATCATGCATAAGGAGGAGGGGAGAGAAAGAATTAATTGATGATCACACCCTAGAACCTTTGAGTTAGGCCCTAGGAAGGTGCACTAATCAACGTTCATCCTTGGGGAATTGTTGATCATGGGATGATTATTACTAAGGAGGAAGGAAAGAAATAGTTCCTAGATCCATTGGGTTCCTTGGGCGAAACCTTAGATCATCCTCGGCTATGCATATTTAAATATATTGAAATAATCCTAAATATAGCATAAAGGAATAATTAAAACATATTAAGCATGCAAGTAAACAGCAATAATAATAATAATAGAGGATGAAATAAAAGACTTACCAATTGTAGCAAGGCTTTGAGGATCAAATCTAAGGGCGATTCGAATAATATTGAGAGATGTACGGAAAGGAGAATCAAGTATAGTCTTGCCTTCTCCGTGGGAAAATATGTTGTGTGATGATGTGTGGAAAGGAAATTCAACTATAATCTTGACTTCCCCCTTGAAAATTGTGTGTGATGGAACAAATCAAGTGTAGTCTTGATTTATTCGTTGAGAATCCGTGTGTTGTGGAAATAAATCAAGTTTAGTCTTGATTTGTGTACTGAGAGAACATGTGTGGGGAGATGTGGGGAAAAAACCGTGTCTTGAGTGGGTACCGAGTACACGTATTTATAGTGCTTCGGGGAATGGGCTGGACCGAAAAAAGGGTCGATCGGCCTTAATAATAAGGTTCGATCGGCACAAAAAGGAAGGGTCGATCGGCCTTAAAAATAAGGTCCGATCGGCACTTAAAATAAGGTTCGATCGGCAGTTTAAAAGATAAGTTTATCCTAAAATAAAAAGGGTCGATCGGCCAAATTGTTGAGCTTGGCCCAACCTTGGCCCCATTTGGCCTAGTAATGGCCCTAACAGTTTCCCTTTGGCCGGCCAAACCCTTGCTTGTCTCCAGCCGTGGCCTCATTTTGGTGCAGCAAGCTTGGCCTTGTTTTGTGCCCTTTAGTATTCGATTCGTTCCGTACTTTTGCAACCGCACTTTGACCACTATAATGACTTCTTTTGCACTTCGCTCTTTGGGATTTTATTTTTCATTTAATCCCATGAATTTTTCTAAATCAATTTCGTCCCAAATTTCCATATTTATAGTTTAGTCCCTGAATTTCCAATAAATTCCAACTTGGTCTAAAAGCTTCCAAATGCCAATTTAGTCCCAGATTTTCCCGAATTGCACTTCAGTCCCTTTTTTCGGATCGGGTACTAACACTAGGGCCTTCGACAAGAAGGTACATCCCCGCGTCATAAAAGTGGGTGATTTGGTCCTAAAAGAAAAACCGCCGAATCAGTCTAGTCCTTTGGGCAAGTGGGCTCCAATATGGGTAGGCCCGTATCTGGTAAAAGAGATCTTCTCTGGCGGAGCAATGAAGTTGACAGATTTGGATGGTAACCCCTTCATGCACCCGGTGAACGGCGACAAATTACACCGCTATTACGTCTGAATCAAGTCTTCCCCTCTATAAAAAAAGAAAAGAAAGAAAAAAAAACAAAAACAAAAGCGCGAAAATAATGTACCCAGACGAGACTGAAAACCTCTCAAAAGGCAGTCCGTGCAAAACAAAGGGCGCGCTCGGTGCTAAAAGAATATACCCAACTAGGCTGAAAACCCTAAAAACGGGCGGTCTAGGTAAAAAACAGGGTTGCACCATTTGTCCCCCCTTCTATCTATCCCTTTCTTAAACACAAAAGTTAATTGGGTCGAACTACGGAGACCTGAGCCCCTTAGTCCATTTTGTAAAAGGGGAACGTAGGCAGCCGTTCGCGGTTCGGTCTAAAAAACAAAAAAATCACCAAATCCTGTCAACAGTTGTATTTGTGATTACCAAAATGTGTCTTGATTAAGCTCTGAAGTAATTTCAACTTTCATCACATTAATACATTCATTGATGAGTTCAAGCACGGTTTACTCTTGGCTCATTAACATTAGCAAAAATAATATCTTTTAAAAGGTACATCTAAATTGTCTGTGTCGGCAAACAAGGGATACAAGGATAGGTCACCTAATCCAAGTCGCTCGTTCCCACTCCTGAACTAGCACCCTTCTTCTTCCTCTTCCTCGGTCCTCGGGAGGTCTTTGGCTTAGCTATCCCAAAAATTTCTGTCTCCCGTCGCCCCGGCTCTGGAATAATACGAGTCGGTTAGTCAACCAATCCGGCAGCTCTCAACGCCGCCTGGGCAGCTCTCCCCTCTCTCAGAGCTGTCCTCCGAGCCATAATTTCAGGGTCATCCCTCATTTTGGCTCTCCTCTCCACGAGTCTCTCAAAATCCGCTGCCGGATCATCGGTCACGTTGTCGGGGTCAGCCTGTGCCTCAACATCACGTAGCTCCAAGCTAGATTGGTCTCCTCCTCGGATCCCTCTGCAATATGCCTCAATGGTGTGCTGGACTGGTCCCATCTACTTCCTGTACCAGATGAGGTACCTGGTGGACAGATAAGTGATCCCCCGGGTCTTCCGTATCAGTGTGTGAGTGGGAAAAGCTGCTCCTGAAAAAGCCCTGGCAAAGAACCTGAGAGTCTGGATATCAGTCATGTAAAGAAGAACGGTATCCCGAGCCATCTTCTCTCTGAACCCATCAACAGCCTGCTGTGGGTATCCATACTGCCTCTGAACAAGTAAGGGGATGCTAAATGACGAGAAACGCAATCCCGGCAACCTCACTATAGCAGAATCATCCTGCCTTCCGCTCATGGTCTCGAGCCTCCATCCGGGAACCCAGTACTGGATATCAGTGGTAGTATACCTGGCCAGTCGCCTCTGCCAACCTTCCTGTGAAGCCTCAGGAGCCACTCGCCTCTGCTGCGTAACCCAAGGTGCTGCAGTCTGCCCAACAGGTAATGGGGAGATAAGTCTCAATCGCTCAAAGAGCCACAATGATAAGAGACTGGGGCTGCCACGTCCCATATGCAATGACCCTCTAGACAGTCGGTCCATCCCATGATAAGTCTCTGCCAGCAGAATGGGAACTATGTCTCTCTCCCCCTGCCCGGATCGGACCTCAGTCAGTGTGGTACCTCGAGAGCCCCGCATCTGTCTAACAACTCCCAGCAGTAAGCCGGAACATACCCCATCGTACTCACAGAAGCAGTACAGGGAAATCATGATCAGCATAAAAATGTCCATGGCTGTCGACGGGTCAAACAGCTCCGGATGCGATACAGCCAATCGGGCTATCTGGGCCAGATCAACAAAGGACAGGTCAAGAATCAGATCAGTCACCTGCTCTGTGCGAAATCCCAAGAAATCGGCCAATTGCTCAGTCAAAGGTCGCGGATCTCGCGGGAAGACAGCATCTCTAAGCTCAGCTCCCCCAATCAGTGCACGGAACTCCTCAATAGTGGGTGTAAGATCATTATACGAGAGGGTGAAGACATGCCTCTCGCAATCCCAGTATCTGGATGCGGCTCGGAGAAGATTCCAGTCAACCGCCCACTCCTTCAATGCCCAGATGCATCTCAACCCATATCGTTGGTCAATGATCCTCCTGTTGTTGTCGCGATGATGGCGGGTCAGATTTATGAGATCGGAATGAAATTGACGCTCTTTGGTCTTAGATCTGTCGTCATAATGTTCCATTTTGGGCCAAAGATCAAATCTTGGGGCTAATTTTGAGGTGGAAGGCAAGTTTGACACCTGATGTGACTGCTGAAATGAGTGGTTTACGAGTCTGCCTTTTGTAAAGTGCTGGGGCTTGCTGATCAAGAAAACTGTCCCCAGGACTCTCTTTGTCGTGCGACATAAGTGCCCCATGAAGTCCTGTGTCGGACGACATGGAGAGGTCCATCAGGAAAACCAGCAGCAGCAACTGCAGCAACCCCAAGCGACCCAACGCTTGCTCAAAAAGCCACCCAAACCTGTTCAAAACACCACAAAATCATACCTAAACACTCCCCCTCGCTCATAAAGCCCGCGGGAGAGGATGCGGCACATCCAACACACCCACAGACACATAAATGTCACCCAATGCGTACAAAAACCGCAAAAACACCCAATCACACTCAAAAGCCACCATTTTGTGCCTTTCTTGGGACGAACTCGTGCATATAAGTTCAAAAATACATAAGTAAACAAATATTGTACTTGTCAAAGTGCAAAAGCAATAAAATATTTGTTTTACAATCCAAAAGAACAAAAATAGCACATGCATTTCTCCTCTCTCCCTAAAAAGAGTCAAAGCATGGCAAAAGGGGACCGTCGTGATCACTCCGACTCGGAGTCGTCACCAGAATCGTCCTCCTCACCCTCCTCGGAGCTGTCGTCATCCTCGACGCTGCCCACCTCCTCCTCGGAGCCGCTCTGCTACTGGCCGTCACCGCCACCCTCCGGCACCTCATGGATCTCGCCGTCAGAATCGTCGCCCTCATAATGCGCCCAAGGCTGGGGCTCAGCATAATACCCCTGCCACTCAGGCACGGTGGAATAGAGGGGCTGGTAGGGATCATCCTCGCCATCATCATCATCAGGCTGGGGCTGCTGACTAGATCCGCCCGCCTGTGAACCGGAAGAAGCAAAGGTCGGTCTGGGCCTCTTCTTCGGAGGTACTACATCGCCAGGCCGGGAGCTGCACTTCCCCTTCCAATGCTCCGCGCTCCTCTGAAACTGGCGCAGCATCTTCACAGCACCGGTGAGTGCCTTCGCCACCGTCCTAAATGCCTTGGCTGGAACCTGTTCAATGAAAGCAAAAAAAAGCAGTCAAAAGCAGTCAACAAAGCAGTTAAAAGCTGGAATGAATCAGAAAAAGAAAAAAATCACTCACAGAGGTGGTCCCGCGGGGCAGTCGCAGATGCGGATGGGTCTTAGACATATCAAAAGAGCATCGGCGAATACTACCCCCAGCCTCATACTCAAAAAAGTGGGGAGGTGCCGGTAGCTGCATCCCCGCTGCCCTCCTAGCGGCCATAACCTGAGGAGTCACCAACCGGGTGAAGACGAACTGGGCATAGTCCCCAGCATCAGAAAGCTCAGCAATATCAATGCCGGTCCGCAGTCGCTCCAAGTCAGGCAAGGCCCGGATATGCCATATCCCCTCAGGAGGATCGTGAGGAACACGAGCAGCCGCACCAGGACCATGCTGCCTGCTAACTCTCTCCCCCAAATACAGGGCATCTCCCTCAAGGCCGATCAAAAGCCTCCGCGTCCTGGTCACCAGGGCAGCACCACCAATCAAACCCTCATCATACCGACCATGCCAGGGGAAATGTCTCAACCCAACAGGGGTACCCCTCAGAGCAATCATAATGTCATGGTAACAGGCCGTCCTACGGGGCTTCACCCCGTCCACCTTTCGGGCCTCCCTTGCTCCAAAAGTCCAACGGCGAATGGCAGGGAATAGATCTGCCGCGATCCTCTCTGGCACAGCCCAGGCGTAACAGCCGAACACCTCGTAGGCCCACACCTGAAATCAGAGACAAAAGACTCTCAGTGTGCAGCAACAGTAAAAAGGATGACAGAAAAGTCAAGTGCAACAGTCAATATGCGAAGAAAGCAAAGGGCATACCTCCAGCACAGTCTGGTAAAAATCCAGAGAGGTCACGCTGCCTCTGCTCACCTCATCAAGGCCCCTATACACCTGGGCCAAACCAGCCTCTCCCCAAGAAAAGGTGGACACCTGGTCCCAATCGCGAAGAGGCTCCAACAGAAGGGTCAATGCCGTCGTAGAGGCATTACAAAACAGGGTGTCAGACAACCCGGCCCAGACAAAGGCCCTAGCCAAGCGCTCAGCGATAGCAGCATCCTCGGCAAAAAGACGGCACTGATGCGTCAAAGCAGAATGCAACTCAGCCAAAGGAACCCCATTGCCCCTCAGGCGAAGGGTCAATCCAGTCAAAGCTCTGATAGCGTCTGGGCTCAGCACGCCTGGGTCCTCAGAAAAGATCGGCCTCTCAGTAAACTGCAGACCGGTGATGGCAGTAAAGTCATATGGAGTGATGGTCGCCTCACCCCAGGACAGATGGAATGTGTGGGTAGAATCCCACCAGAACTGCCTAAAGGCTCGCACAAGCTCCACGCTCCTCGGCGTGTCCCCAAACGCTCCAACAGCTGTAAAGAATGGTCCAAGACCAGCAGCGAAGACCAGTCCCTTAGGACTGTCCGGCAAATCAGAAGAGCCCGGAAGAAGACCCCATATGGTCGCAATAGCCTCAGGGGACCCCTTGGTCCGCAAAGTCTGCAGGTAAACACAGCACAGGTATCAAAAAACCATGCTCGCAACAATATGTGCATTCATATGCATTTTTTTCAAAAAATCATTAAACTCTTTCAAAAAGAAGAAAAAAAAACAGAAAAGGAAAAATATTTTCAAAACAAATGCACTCCATGCCAAGCATGCAATTCCTCATTGGGTGCGATTTCCCCCAATTTCAATCTCAAAACCCTAGAAATCAAATTTCAAAAAAGGGTTAATCTTTTAAAGCACTTACCCCCTTCT
This sequence comes from Adenophora triphylla var. japonica, assembly GCA_022495995.1. Classification (NCBI taxonomy): domain Eukaryota; kingdom Viridiplantae; phylum Streptophyta; class Magnoliopsida; order Asterales; family Campanulaceae; genus Adenophora; species Adenophora triphylla. Next base: position 295,050 of record JAFEMH010002151.1, on the reverse strand, counting down.
GCTCCAAGGTGGAAGTGTGAAAGTCGAGACCCGGGTAAAGCCTGTGTCCCTCGGGGAATCTCTTTCGCTTGTTCCGATCCACAAGCTTCCGTCTCTCGGACAATACTTGTTGCATGTTCCTTCTCGATTCGGCTCGCGGAGGCATTGTCAAAATCTTTGATTTGAATCAAATTGGAGGAAGAATTTTCAAAATTTTCTCTCCTTCCCTCTCTGTGTTCTCGGCGACAATGGGGGTTTTTAGGGTCTGTCTTACGACCCACGGTTTTAATTAAAACTGCCTGGGAACCTTCCCATGTCGTGCGACATCCGTGGCCCAGAAGGGTGATTTTCCCCTTTTGCCCCTGATCAAATTCTATCAGCCTATCTTGGCTACCTGACATCAAAATCTATCATTTTAGTTGGGTTCAAATGCCCACCTCTCTTGGTCAAAATGGCCCGGAACGGCCTTAAACTACCCGGTTCGGAAAGACCGTACAGATTTCCAATACAAATGGCCCGGAACGGCCTTAAACTACCCGCTCCGGAAAGACCCTACAGATTTCCAATACATTTGGCCCGGAACGGCCTTAAACTACCCGATCCGGAAAGACCGTACAGATTTCCAATACACATTGGCCCGGAACGGCCTTAAACTACCCGGTCCGGAAAGACCGTACAGATTTCCAATGCACATTGGCCCGGAACAGCCTTAAACTACCCGGTCCGGAAAGACCGTACAGATTTCCAATACACATTGGCCCGGAACGGCCTTAAACTACCCGGTCCGGAAAGACCGTACAGATTTCCAATCCACACATTGGCCCGGAACGGCCTTAAACTATCCGGTCCGGAAAGACCGTACAGATTTCCACAGTCCAGTCAGCGGGTGACTCCCAAAGAAAAAAGTCAACATTTCCAGCGGGTGACTCCCAAAGAAAAAAGTCACATCTTCAGGGTGACTCCCCATCAAAACAGTCATATTCGCGGGTGACTCCCAAAGAAAAAGTCATATTCGCGGGTGACTCCCAAAGAAAAAAGTCAAAATCGCGGGGTGACTTCCCAAAGAAAAAATAGTCATATTTCGCGGGTGACTCCCAAAGAAAAAGTCACATCTTCGGGTAACTCCCTAAAACAGTCATATCCTAGCGGGTGACTCCCAAAGAAAAAAGTCATATTCGCGGGTGACTCCCAAAGAAAAAACAGTCAAATTCGCGGGTGACTCCCAAAGAAAAAACAGTCAAGTTCGCGGGGTGACTCGCGGGTGACTCCCAAAGAAAAAAGTCACATTTTTTCGGGGTGACTCCCCTTGGAACAGTCAATTTTGGGTACAAAACCCGTAGCCTTTCATTGGCACCACCCATCTTCAACGAACTACGATTCGGCTTGATTCCCCCACGGGATACGTAGGAATCCTCTTCATAAGAGGTCCAGCCACTTGACCATCTTGGTCACCTCTTTCCCCGCCGTTCGTGTCCGGCTCGGGATTCTCATTGTGTCGACGACCCCACTTCCCGTGGAAGTGACATCGCCGAGGGGCTCTGTGAGTACCCCGATCCGAACCCACGATTTGGATCCACTTTGATTAAATTTTGGGCTAATATAATTGCTAAAAGGCAATATCTAGTCCAAAAATCCCAGCAGCCCAGCAGTCCAATGGGCCTGCCAAGCTTTCGGCCCAATATGGCCAAAAAGAGTACGCTGTCGTCCGACAAGGGCCACTAAGGCGGTTTAACTGCCTATGTCGTGCGACATAAGAGGCCCCATCAGGATGCCTATAAATACAAGGCATGGCTGATCATTTTGGGAGGAGGCAAAGGAAGAGAGCCAAAGTGAGGATAAAATTCTGAGAGCAAAATAGGGGGAAACTCTTGCCAAATAGAGTCCCTCTCTCTTTCTCATACACACGCACTCACCTCCCTCCTCACACACACACACTTCAAGGTCAAGACTCCAAGAAGCTTCCTTTGTTGGTGATTGAAGGGGTAGACACCATACTATTGGTGATTCTACCTTGTGGACTACAATAGGTAGCCACTAAACCTTTCTCCCTCTTTTAATAAAGTCTTTAAATATACCTTGCATGCATACTTGTTCTCATACCATGTAGAAATTGGGATTTTGCATGACAAAGGTGGTGGAGGAGTGAATCTTCAATATTCACTTCTCCCCACCTCAGATCTGGACATTTGGTGGCATACACACCAATAAAGTTTCAATCTTTGCCTAGCTACATTGGGTTAGGAAGTGATGGCTACTTCAAAGTGGCCATAAAACGTGTGATTTATCACATTTGGTCACTAAAGCCATGTGATCTTCCCATAATACCCATATTATAGTATGATATTACTATCTACAGTCAATAAATATGCTTGGTTTGCTTGGGGAACAAAGGAGGAACCAAACAGACTGAAGGGCACTGAAACAGGCTCCCCATGTCGTGCGACATAGGTCTCCATGGAGATCCTGTGTCATATGACATGGGACTCCCAGAAGGCTGCAATGCCATTCTTGGACTTCAGATCTGCTAGGTTTATCCCCTTTGTGACTCAAAGCCTACCTAAGCATCTTCTGGCTCATAAGCCACTATTAGGGTGCCTAAACTCAGTTTGGGTGCAACCTATTTGATGGAAGAGGATCGCCGTATGACATAGACGACATCAAAGGCTCTATGTCATATGACATCCGTGTCGACAAAGTCTATCGTGACTTTGTTCACTCCCGTCAATCCTAAACTGAATTTTAGACCTTCAAATAGTGTCTTTGCTAAATTGAATAAATGTCATTTTATTTACAGAAACTGCTTGGTCCTTGTAATAAGACAATCTGACCAAGAGACATTATGTCGTGCGACAACCTCTGCCTAGGAGGTCCTGTGTCGGACGACATGGGAAGTCTCTGGGCAGATTGTCTTACCTTCTGCCTTGTTATGATAATCATAGTATGTAAAAGGGTGTGGCCCCCTCTTATGGCTCACAAGTTGTACTCAGCTTCCCTATTATCAATGAAAATGTCAAATTTGCATTTTTCACACATCGACACATATTGCACACACTTTGAATGTCCAAAAATTGTCCAATGTTGATTGAAAGTCTCGAAAGAGGCGTGTTGGGTGAACTCTCTAGTTCTTCCCAAACACGTAACCAGACTCCCACACTCAAAATCTCTTAAAATAGGTTTTTCAATGTTTTCCTCTAAAAACGGCGTGGCGACTCCCAAAACCGAAGTTTTAAAAAACTTTTCGTATCATTTTCAATACAAAAGAAACTCTTTTCAAAAAAAGGGGGGAAATGATACGACGATTAAATTTAATTTTTTTTCGGGCGAGCGTTCATTCAGCAGCAAACAAAACCCTCGAACGGATCATCCGAAAAATGACCACCCGAGGACGAGATTGGCCCGAGAAGCTGCACCTCGCACTTTGGGGCTACCGAACATCAGTCAGAACGGCCACGGGAGAAACTCCATTCGCCCTGACATACGGGATGGAAGCAGTCCTTCCCATCGAATTGGAAATTCCCTCACTCCGAGTGCTGCTGGAAAATGAAATCAACGAAGTCGAATGGCTCCAAAGCCGACACGACGAACTGGCTCTGCTAGATGAGTGACGACTAAAGGCCATGGAACACGTCCGAGCCTACCAAAGCAGGATGGCTAGAGCTTTTGACAAGAAATTCAAGTCCCGAGACATCAGGGAAGGCGATCTGGTACTCAAAGAAAAGCCTCCCACTCGAACCAACCCACTGGGAAAATGGGAACCAACATGGATCGGCCCTTTCGTGGCTCAAAAGATCTTCTCTGGAGGTGCCATGAAGCTGACAGACCTAGACGGCAATCCCTTCATGAATCCAGTCAACGGAAGCAAACTTCGCAGATACTTCGCCTAAAGAAGAACAACTGTGCATCTCTTGGCACTCCATGTAGTGTCGAACTACGCAGACCTGAGCCCTCTAGTCCGGGGGTACGTAGGCAACCTTAATTGGTCCGGTCTAAAAACACACAAAAAAGTCAAAAGTTTGAATGTCAATTAAGACCTCCATCAAACTACACACTTTCCAAGAGCATGCCCCCAACATCACTTTGACCAAGTCAAACGAAAGCGGCAACATCAAAAAGACATCCGAGGGTCACTCAACGTCAAAATGACTGACCCATGTCAACTTCCAAGCCAGGGGCTTGTCTTCGCCCTCACGCGCTTCAAAAAAAAAAGAGAGAGCTCAAGCAGAAGCTTACAAAAAAAAGAGAGCTCAAGCAGAAGCTTACAAAAAAAAAGAGCTCAAGCAAAGGCTTTCAAAAACAAATATAAGCTCAAGAAGAAGCTATAAAAAAAAGAGGTCAAGAGCCCGACGTGAACAAGCAAGAGGCAAGGAAGTTACGGAAAAGACCGTTAAAACGACTTGTCAAGGGGTGATCCAACCTCCCATCCAAATACAAAGCCCGAGCAAAAGGGATTGCCGTCAAGACCCAGGCTGCTTCAGTCCGCAAATACAACAGAAAGGTCCAAAGATGGACGCTGCCAAGGCTCACAAAAGAAACAAAAAGCGAACAAGAGATCTTGCGTCTCGATAAAGCTTTAAAAGTAAATCACAAATCACTAACGATTACAACATTTCTTGATGAGTTCAAGCACGGTCTACTCTCAAGTTCACAACATGCTAAAAGATAGCTTAATACATTTAACAAATAATGTGTTTGCAATGCAATGAATGGATACCTAGGAGGTCATTCCGCGCCATCTGCGCTTGTCCCCTCGCCATTCTTCCCTTTCTTCCCTCGCCCCCGGCGAGTCTTCTTTCGCTCCACGCGAGCCAGTTCTGCGTCTCTCAGTCCGAGATTAGGGGTCCTCCCCGTAGAGTCAAACAATCCAGCAGCTCTCAGGGCTTCATTCGCCCGTGCTTTAGCTCGGATCTCCTCCCTGCGAGTCTGCAAAAGGGGACCTCTCTCCGTCAATCGGTCAACTCTGGTCTCGTAGTCAAACAAAGCGTCTCCCGTGACATCCTGAGGGTCAGACCAGGCTTCGGCACTCCTAAGGCAATAGCTACTACGGCAATCGGGTCCCAGTATCGCTTCACGCCTGTTCCCCAAAATCACTTGGGACTGCCCAACACGCTGCTCATACCAAGCCAAGTACTGGGTGGTCAACACGACATTCTCCCGACATCTAAGGAGCACCACAGGAGGGAAAGCAGAATACTTACATACCCTCAGAAAATACAAAAGAGCACCTGGAGCTGCCATACAAAGAGGAGCCACCTCCGCAGTGGCAAGGTCATCCCAGCCCAACAAAGGCTCCTGCTTCATCCCAAACTGTCGGGAAACAAGCGACGAAATGTAGAAGGAGGACCAAGACAAACCTGGAACTCTGACAACATAGGACCCTTCCTGAAAGGCCCTCCTAGTCTCAATCCTCCAGTGCGGAACCCACCAACGGATCTGATGCGTACCAAGCCGTGCCATCCATCTCTCCCCGGGCGGACTTATCAATATCCAACACAAGAGGTCACTGAGCAAATGACCACGGGCTAAACGACGTCGGAGCCTCAGGCATGGCCTGAATTCTCTCTCGCAACCACAAGGTGAGCAAAGCGGGGCTTCCCCCTCTCATGAACCTATCCCCAGTCGCCAGACGGTCAATACCGTGAAGAGTCTCCCCCAGCACCAACGGGACAATATAATCTCAAGCTCTGCAGTGCCCAACCACATCTAGCAAAGCACCGTCGCATACCCCAAGGGAGCTGACCATGAAAAGCGTTGCTATCACGCACAAGGCAAATGCATCCCACGAGACATCACTCTCGTCATCACTCATAAACCGCTCAGGCAGCACAGAAATGTCAATATGACCCGAATCAAGGATCAGGCCCTGCATTTCTCCCAACGAAGTCCGAAGAAAGCATGCAAGCTTCACGCTCACGGCAGCACCGCCAATCAAAGGAAGCGAGATGGCCTCCACCTCCGGTCCTCCAATCAAAGCCCGAAAATCCTCAAAGGTGGGCACCATTTCATTGTAGGAGAAGCAATACACGTGCCTCCTAACATCCCAGAACTTCGCGGCAGCCCGGAACAATTCCCAATCAGGAACCAACTCCTTAAGGGACCAAATCGAGCAAAGTCGAAACCTTACCTCGAAAGCCCGCCTCTAATGCCTCATACGGTGTCACATCCACATTTTCAGCCGCTCAAGGAAGTATGCTTGCCGCTCCTTCGAAAGCCTTGGCAAAATTCTTGGAACATACGAAGAATCCATGGCAAAAATGGAGGTTCCTAGAGAAAATGGGGAAGAAGGCTCGAAATGACTGCAAATGGGAAATGGGGAAAGTCCAGACATCCGGAAAACACTTATCCCTTCCCAAAAGCAAAGGAGATCCGTACGGACCTCTTTGCATCCCAAGTTGGTCCGTACGGACCTTATTGCACCATGGTCCCACGTTTCCAGCAAACAGTGCAACAGCCACTGTTCCCAGCAGGACCTTGCTCCAAACTGTCCAAATTCTGGCTAAAGCCATTCCCGACAAGCATACACTACCCACAAACGCACTCCGAGTTCACGTGGCATGCACAAATAATAAACTAGCAACAATTCCTAGAACAATTCTCGGGAATCACAAAATACGACATTACATCTTAAAATAAAATACTTTGCGGTGCAAATGCAAATGTTTTATTACAGGTACCCATAATGTCTGTTGCTAAACAAAAAAAAAGAAAGAAAGGAGATATGGAAAGAGGGAAAGTAAATGAGCCCTAATCCGACTCTTCATCATCATCATCACCAAGCGAGAAGTCAGGCACCTCGGCAAACTCGCCAGCCACACCCTCGTCATCAGAATACTGAACAACCTCCTGGGGTGGGTACTCAAAATACTCTGAAGGGTCAAACCCGGCGAAAGTATCAAAGAAGGAGGGCTCCGACGAACTCTCTCCCGGTGCCTCCTGCGAAGGCCAGAGCTGGTGAAAGATCGGCTGCCTCTGGACTCCCGAAGATGTCCCGGCATTCATGCTATGCTGCCCCCGAACGGGTCCCTCCAACTGCTGCCCTAGCTCAGCCCTCGGCGGAGGAACGTCCACAGAATGCCTCAAAGGCATCGGCTCGTACGCTGGCACACGCCGCGAAGACCTGCAAGACAGCTTCCCCGCCATCTTCTTCGCAAAAGACCGCATCGCCACATAACGGCGGGTCAGCGTGTCAAAGGCTCTCCCCGAGACCTGCACAAAGAAACAGCCAAAGAAACGCTCAGCTAAAGAGATACAGGCATACAAAAAGAGAAAAATACAGAAAAGATGCCAAGATGGAAAAGAGTAAGCACACTCACCGGCATATCCGGGTCAACCCGATAGGCAGCAGGAGCCTGCTCGGGGACGGGTACCGACACCCTCCGCCTCGACGAATCCCCACGAACATATGTGAAGTCCGGCTCAGGCACCAGAACATCTGGGGGACGCGGCGGGCCATCCTGCCTCTCCCTCGCCAACACATGTGGCGTCCTCAACTTCCTCCTAACGAAGGCCCCATACTCCTCTCCATACAAAACAAACTCATCGGCGCTCACGCCGCCAAGATATCTCTCAAACTCCAGCACGTCCATGTCACGGGAATCCATCATCCCAAAAGGCGGGTCCCTCAGAGCCATGGGGAGCATACCCGGGCCATGCTGCCAGAAGACATCTCTCCCAAATACATGACATCGCAGGTCAGGCCCCGCAACATCTTCCTCTGCGCCGTCACCACGGGACCACCCTCAAACTCGTCATCCCCATACCGAGCCTAGGGGTACAGATCAAACTCCGCCGGGCTATCTCTCCCCAGGTGCTCCTGCACATCCCCGTAGGCGATGGTGAGCTTCCCCCCACTAGTCCTCCTCCTCCTCAACGGACGGGCCCAGCCCAACATAGCAGGATAGGCCGCTATGGCCTCCGCATCTCAATCCCACGGAAAGCACCGGAAGATCTCATAGAACCACACCTGCGACAAAAGCAGAAAAGGCTCAGTGCAAAAGAAAACAGAGAAATGACAAATTGCTAAATAAAAAACAGCAATAAATTCATACCTCCAAAGCAAAATCAAAGCAGCCCAAAGAACTGGCCACGCCTCGGCTAAACCGGTCCAAAGAAAAATAAAGCTCGGTCAGGCCCGCCTCACCCCAAGCTATCTCGCCAACCCTCTCCAAATCAATCAGACTCTCCAGCAGAGGAAAAGGAGCCGCGGTAGCATGATTCGAGAACAGAGTCTCGGAGAGGGCAAACCACAAGAAGGAGCGTGCCAGCTGCTCCGCCGTCACCATGCCGGTACCACGGCGATAGGCCCCAATGTTGGCCAAAATCTGCATCTCTACGTCGCCGTACAGCATGCCCAGGCCCCTGCGAGGAAGAGGCGCAAAGCCCAACAAACTCCCAAGACCCCATCGGATATCCTGTCCCTCCACCGCACTGGCCCTCCTTTGAAGGAAAGCCCGGTGATAGCAGCAAAATCGGTGGGAGTCACCGACACCTTGCCCCAGCTCAAATGGAAGGTGTGGGTGGTATCCCACCAATACTCGGACAAGCCCAGGAAGATACTCTTGTTCTTCCTCATATCCGAAATCCCGGCCAAGTTCTCCACGAACGCGCCCAAGCCAGAACCATAAACCAGCCTCTTAGGGCTCGGCCTACCCTCCCTAGAGATGTCCGACAACTGCTGCCACAACTCCACTACAGCCTCGAGCGACCCCCGAGACTTCATCTTTTTGGCCTTTCCAGACAAAGACCCCTCATCCTGCAGGTAAACACAGCAAAGGTACGTCAGTCACAGTACTTAATGCAAAATACCAAAAGAAAACCAAAGCATAAAAAAAAAGAGTTCGTCACAAAACACGACACACATTGCACACAATTTTCACATGTAACCCGTCACAAAACACGGCATGCATTGCACATAATTTTCCCCATACAGTCCGTCACAAAACACGGCACACACTGTACAAATTTTCTCAAAAAAGGAATTAAGCCCTACACGACACATTTTCAAAAGACCCGTCACAAAACACGACGCACATAAACTCCCCACAAAGTCCGTCACCAAAAAACACGGCACACACTACATGACACATTTTCAAGAGAAAAGTCCGTCCCTACACGACACATACCTTCAGACAAAACCCGTCACGAAACACGGCACATGTCACATTTTTCACAAAATTTGTCCTTACATGGCAATTTTTCTCACAATGTACACACAGAAATAGCATAAGGTACAAAGCACCAAAGCATGCATTTCAAAGGGAGGCACTTTATTTTTACAAATAAGAGCTAGTCTACACATTTTTGCACAAAAATCACATACCCACAATTTTTACATGCTCAATTTCAACAATTCATCGCGAATTTCACAAAAAGCATGGCAAACAACAAAAGCCCCAAATATGCGAAAAACTAAAACCTAGTTCTAGCATACAACAATTCAAGCAAGGAATCAAGACGAAATTGATTTCTTACCTCCCCGACGGCTCTATCTCGCCTAGTGTGCATCTCCGGATTCGGATACAACACATCCGGGTTTCTTGACGAAGGTACAAAGGAAGTGCAATTCCTTTGAAGGTCCGCCCTTTGCTCGATCGCTTCTTGGCTCCGTTGACGACGACCTCTCCTTGATCTTTTCGCCATCAACAAGCAATTCAAGCTAAATGTGGAGGATTTTCTAAGGAATTTTGGAGCAAAAAATGGAGTTTTCTCCTTCTCTCTCTCGGCTGCTCACGAAACTGGAAGAGGGAAATGGGGGGTTGCCTCGGTTCTGCAACTGGTCAAAGCCTGGGAATTTTAAAAATCAACAAAGGTCCGTACGGACCTCTTTGCAGAGGGAGAAGATCCGTACGGACCTTCTTGCAACATGAGGCCAAATTACTTCTTTGCCCTTATAATCTTTGCCCCTGGCTGTCCAAAGGCCTATTTCAGCAGATTAAATGCAGTTTGATCCTTAACGCAACAAAACCAACTCCGACCGTCATCGTAAGTCCGGATTTCGCCCACTAAACGGCAACTCAGACACCGGCCGTCATGGTAAGCCCGGATTTCGCCCACTAAATGGCAACTCAGACACCGGCCGTCATCGTAAGTCCGGATTCCGCCCACTAAACGGCAACTCAGACACCGGCCGTCATCGTAAGTCCGGATTCCGCCCACTAAACGGCAACTCAGACACCGGCCGTCATCGTAAGTCCGGATTCCGCCCACTAAACGGCAACTAAGACACCGGCCGTCATCGTAAGCCCGGATTCCGCCCACTAAACGGCAACTCAGACACCGCCCGTCATCGTAAGCCCGGATTTCGCCCACTAAACGGCAACTCAGACACCGGCCGTCATCGTAAGTCCGGATTCCGCCCACTAAACGGCAACTCAAACACCGGCCGTCATCGTAAGCCCGAACCTCGCCCACTGAACGGTAAAACAAGCGCAAAAGGAGCCAGCGCCTCCAGGCACAAATCCCAAGGCATAAAATGCCTCCAACATGCCAAACGGTGAATCAACCACCGGCCATCAAAGTAAGCCCGAAGTCACCTTCACAGCGAAAAAAGCCCCTACGAGGCCACATATCCCCAGCAGATGAACACCGGCAGTCATCGTAAGTCCAACCTTTCCCCCAGCGGACAAAACATGAAGCATTCACGCCTCTCACAATCAAAGCACAAGGCAGTCACGCCTCCGCAAACCGCAGTCAGAAGACGAATCAAGTCCTCACGCACGACACAACCACAGCCAGAGGACAAGTCATGCCCTCATCCGCAGCCCGGAAGGCTTTAAATCACTCGATCCGGAAGACCGTATAAACCTCCCAAATTACTATCTCCAGCCCGGAAGGATCTAAACCACTCGGTTCGGAAGACCGTATAAACCTCCCAAATTACTATCTCTAGCCTGGAAGGCTTTAAACCACCCGATTCGGAAAATCGTAAAATTTCCATCTCAAGACGCCACCACGTCCTCACAGTCGACCTCGGCGGTCACACGACACTTCAGGGCACCACCACGCCCGCATACACTCACAAATTCACGAACTCTGAACTACGATCAGGCTTGATTTCCGCTAGGGATACGTAGGAATCCTGTCAAAGGATCCAGCCAGCCGACCTATACGGTCACCCAGGATGCCACCACGTCCTCACAGCCGACCTATATGGTCACCTAGGACGCCACCACGTCCTTACCATCGACCTATACGGTCACCCAGGATGTCACCACGTCCTTACCATCGACCTATACGGTCACCCAGGACGCCACCACATCCTTACCATCGACATATACGGTCACCCAGGACGCCACCACGTCCTTACCATCGACCTATACGGTCACCCAGGACGCCACCACGTACTTACAATCGACCTTTACGGTCACCAAGGACGCCACCACATCCTTACCATCGACCTATACGGTCACCCAGGATGCCACCACGTCCTTACCATCGACCTATACGGTCACCCAGAACGCCACCACATCCTTACCATCGACCTATACGGTCACCCAGGACGCCAACACGTCCTTACCATCAACCTTTACGGTCACCCAGGATGCCACTACGTCCTTACCATCGACCTATACGATCACCCAGGATGCCACCATGTCCTTACCATCGATCTACACGGTCACCTAGGACGTCACCACGTCCTTACCATCGACCTATGCGGTCACCCACAGGATACCATCACATCCACACATAGAGTTTCAGTCAGAGGACATCTCACATCCTCGTGCACAACAACACTCACCCCACACACGAACTACGATCAGGCTTGATTCCCGCTAGGGATAGGTTCTAAAAATCGCTAGGCGGCTCCTAGGCGGCAAGGCCGGGCCTAGCGCCTAGAGCGCCTAGGCGGGGCCTAGGCGGGGCCGCGAATTCACACACATTTTTATATATATTCCATAGTTTCTGTCCATACATAATACATAGTGACAAATTCAAATATATATTCCATAGGCAGGGCCGAGAATTTTGACACAAGGTTATAGAGCATATGAAAATTATAAATGTATTCCATCATCCACAACATAAACTAAGGTTAAGTCAAATTCAACCATGTGTTATTTGTTTTCATTTTCAATCCTTATAAAACGACGTCATTTAAGGGTAAAAAAAATTAAAAAAAAAATTAAAAAAATTAAAAAAAAATTAAAAAAAATTAAAAAAAATTAAAAAAAAAAATATTACTTAGACCTCCTAGGCCCGCCTAGGCCCACCTAAATCCGCCCAGACCGCTTGGTCCGCCTAGACCGCCTAGAACGCCTAGGACCGCCTAGACCTCCTAACGCCTAATTGACTGCCTAGAGAAAAGTCGCGGCGCCTGGGCCCCGCCTAGCCCGATTTTTAGAACAATGGGAATACGTAGGAATCCTATCACAGGATCCAGCCAACTGACCTAAACGGTCACACAACAGGACACCGCCATGTCCTCACAAACCGAATTACACGGTCACTTCCTCACCCAGCACGTGATCCAGATCAGGACCCTTATCTTATCGACGACCCCACTTCCTTCGTAAGTGACGTCGTCGAGGGGCTTCTGTAAGTACCCCAATTTGGATCACCCTCTTCCAAGCACCCGGGAAACACCGCAGACTCACACAAACGCAGTCTCGAATACCTGTAACCTTCAAAAACCACAAAACCACCAACCAAACCAAGGGAGGGACCTTTCTGGAACAAAAAGGGACAAAAGGACCTTTGAGGAATTATGTAAAAATGAAGAACTGGTCCGTACGGACCTCTTTGTTGCCATGATTAATGAATCCTCTTAAAGTCCAACTTATTCCCTCAAATCCCGGGAAGCATCGTTACTCAGCTTCATGGGAGGTCCGTACGGACCTTTATGCATGCAAGTTGGTCCGTACGGACCTTCTTGCTACCACCAGACACCATCATTGCTGAATCTTTTTAAAGTCCACTTATTCCGTCAAATCGAGGAAAACCAAAATCCTGGATTACATGGAAGGTCCGTACGGACCTTCTTGCACGAAATTTTTTACTATAAATAGAGGGCTCCCCCTCCCTCATTTCAGATATCTCCCTCTTCTCTCCTCTCCCCCCAGCCTTTAGGCACCCCTCTAAGACCCTTCGGGACAATCCCGGCCCCTTCGGATCCTTTTGAGGCCTTCTGAGCTCCCTTGTGGTGTTCCAAAGCCTCTCCGAGCGCTCCCGTGACGCTCCCGCGCTGCCCCGAGGCACTCTCGAGGTACTCTGAGGCCCCTCGTGGTACTCCGAGGCCTTGCCTGGTCTTTCCCGAGGCATCCCGACTCTTTCCGAGTCAAACCGGCGATTTCGGCCCACGCCGAACCTCTGCTCGAATCCAACCGACGATTCCAACGCACGCCGAACCTCTGCCCAAATCCAGTCAAAGATCCATGCGATCCCAACACATGCCGAAACTCTGCCTGAGTACACACTTGACAATCCCGAGGCACGCCGAAGCTCTGTCCGCAGACAACTGGCACATCCCGAAGCAATCCCGGTCCGTCCCGGAACACTATTCCATCCTCAAACACTATTCCCCAGCGGAAGACAGACACGAACCAACATTGGTAAGGCTTCCTTCCTACACTGTTTCAATACATTTCAATAAAGCAGTGTACAATGTAGACATCCGATACAACATGCATTTTTAAAAAGCACATACACACACACACAACAGTTAAAGAATATAAGGGGTACCGAAAGACTCGTTTTTACGAGGCGACTCGGGTGAGCTCTAATATTCTAATATTCTCTTCCCGAGGAGTCATCTGACCTCCGAACCTAAAATCTCATCACACAAAAAAACAGTTTATTTTTAACTGATGCCCTTTTTCAATGATTTGGGCTTAATAAAAACGGCGTGGCAACTCTACAAAGCAAACACACAGCGAGGCACCTCCAACGCAAACGGAATAGCCAGATGCCGGGGCGCGATCGCGCTGCCTCTCGAATCCGGGCGACTCCCAAACGCGAACAAATGCGAGATGCCGGGGCTCCGCGCGCGAGCCGGATCCCGGGTAATTTCTGTAATATAATAGTATTAAATTATTTGGATTTGATCTAAAGTTATTATTTTGGAACGAAGTACCTAATGTAAGTGAAAGAAAATAGTTTGTGTGGGTGTACGTGTGTGCGGCCGAGTGTGTGTGTGTGTGTGGTTAATATTAGGGTTTTGGTATGTGTTGGTTTTTGGGTTAGAAAGTTAACAATAGTTAACTGAAAACCAGTTTCTGAAAAAAAAAAAAAAAACCCTAGTGACCAAACTGAAAATCTGGAAATTTATTGTTGTTTTGTATATCCTGAAAGTCAGGGGACTGTTCTGTCATTTCTGAAAGATGAGGGATTGTTCTGTAATTTCTGAAAGATGAGAGACTGTTCTGTAATTTTTGAAAGTTGAGGGACTGTTCTGTAATTTTTGAAAGTTGAGGGACTGCTTTGTAAAAATTGAAAATTGAGGGACTGTTTTGCAAAATTCTGAAAGTCAAAGGACTTCTTTGTAATTTTAGAAAGTTAAAGGACCTTATTGCAATTATGAAAACTAAAGGGACTTTTTTGGTAATAAGAAAACCTAAAGGGACCTTTTTGAGAATAATGAGAAGTCAAAAGACCTTTAAGAAGTTATATTAAAAAAAAGGGAAGAAATAAACTAACACTTTTAAATAAGAGGAATACTAAAAGACATTTAGGTTTATAAAAGTGTTAGGTTTCCAAAATAGGAAGTTTCTAAAGAAGGAAACTTTTCAAATAAAGAAGGTTACCCAAAAGAGAAAAGGGTACCTTAATTAGGAAGCTATCAAAGAGTTAGACTTCCATGGAGAGGAATGAACCTAAGTTTCCACAAGAGGAAAGTTTCCAAAAATAGAAAGTTAGTTAACCAATTAAAGTGAGTCAAAGAATAACTCATAGGTTAACCAAAGTAAGTAAGAATAGGTACATAAGAAGTAATAAACGATTACTTGTGCCTAAGTTATGTTATTACGTGATTGTAGATTTCGCACAAAGGCGTTGCTTAGAGAAGGGAAGCAAAGCTAAGGTAAGGAATTACGTTCCTAAATACTTTGTGTATCGATTCGTTGGAAACTCTATCGAGTCTTTTCAAAATATATGCTATCTATGGCTGATAGTACTTTTATAAAATACTCCTTTGAAATGTATCGTCATTGGAAATTCTCTATTCTATGATAGTATCTTGTTCATGGAATATCTTCAAGTATTGAAATTGCTATGTGTGTTCGCGTACCTATGAATGCACTATATGTTATGACTTGTATGAAATGATACATGCTAGTCAGGTATTATTATACAACATGAAATGATGCATGTTAATTGTGAATATATTATGACTTGTATGAAGTGGTGCATGCTAGTCAAGGTTACACTATGCTTAATGTAAAGTAAGTGTAAGAAAAATTCGACATCAATGTAGTTGAATATATTTCTTTGGATTCGTTCATTCCGGTCGTCTCTTCATTGACCCGAAGGGACCACGATTGAACTTACTGGGCATTGTTCGCTCATTCCTTCATTCTTTTTCCTCCAGGATTTGGATTAGAGAAGAAGGAGAACCGTCACAAGGGAGACGGAGCATTTAAGTAAAAGTAATTAGTCATTTAATGATTTTGAGTTTCAGAACTTTTATTAGTACTAGTAGTTGTACGTAGCCGTTACATTTGATTATTCCGCACTGATGTAATGGTTTTGAATTAAGTTACCGTTATGGACCCGTCTTTTGGGATATTTATTCATGTTTATGGATTTATTTAATTAATGGAAATTCGGGGTCGTTACAGTTGGTATCAGAGCTCCGGTTTTAGGTCTCATGAGAGGTTTTAGATCTAAGTATATTGGAGTTGATTGAATTGACTTTTGAGGAATGGACCCCAGAGTTAAGAGTTAGTTCTAAGTTTACAATTAATAAAGTTAAGTAGACTAAGTGGAAAAGTTAAAGGAATAACTTACTTGTTACTTCAAAAATTAAGGCATATTTACTTTAAATATATAAATATTGTGTATTGAGGATATACTAATGATGGTCTGTCTTGTGTGTAGGAAATGGCTAGGAGACCAATGAAGTCGGTAAGGAGTAGAGCTCTTAAGATGGAAACAATACTGGCACAAGAGTCAAGAATCAAATCACTCGTTAAAGAAATTGAAGATCTTAAGAAGAAAGCCAGTAGAGCGGAAGAAAAATGGCATATGACCACCGCACAGTTGTTGAAAGTAGAAGGTGAAGCTAAGACACTTGAGGATAAACTGAAGGAAGAGGTTCATTCAGTGAAAATTTTAGAAGAGGATGTCGAACTTCTTATGAAGTGGAGGAAACAAGAAACCGAGGGACATAAGAAAAAGATGATAGAGCTCACTGATAACCTGCAGAAGGAAACCCAGAAGGCCAAAGACATGGATAGAGGCCAATATTTATGAATGGTATGGCAAATATCATGAAGTGAATGACGCCTATAAGAAGCTGATTGTGGAATTCATGGAAGCTACGAAAGCAAATAGGAAGATAGCTGCCCAACCCAATTGAAGAAAAGAAATTCTTTACTTAATTAGTTGTTTTATTAAACAAGTACTTTGGTTAGTATGTTAGGTTTTTTTTTTTTGTGGTTAATGAAACAGTATTTAGCGTTTTGAACCAATAGTTTTAGTAACACTTCGGTGGAAGAAATAAAGTTTATTTAGTTATTCAATAATTCTTAAGTGTGGAAATGTGTGAATGACTGTTTTATTATAATACCTACAAGAATTTAAAGGGTCAAGTAAAACGATCCAAAAGAAAAGTAAAAGACTAGTCAAATGATGGGCTAGTAAGAAATTAATCACCGTTTGATGAAACGGAAAACCCTCAAAGATTAAAATCTAATCTGTGAAGACAGAAATATGAAACCAAATTCAGTCTGTTGAGACGAAGCCATAAAGCATTAACTAGCCAGACGACTACGTATACATATGTAGTGAGCTAGGTAAACTAGTCATGATAGTTCTTACTACTTACTGATGAGTGAGTGATTGATAATATGATAAATCGTAGTGATAATAAAAGTATTATGCAGATGTCGCAAACTGGAAATCGTAGGGGAAACCAAAACGCTGGAAATGGAAATGGCCAAGGACAAGACCCCATGGCAGCAGTGTTACAACCTTGAATCAGACATTGGCAGGGATTGGCCAGGTGGTAACCGGTTTAGCCCAAGAAAGACCGGCGGTGCAAGTGCCACTACGTGATCCTCTAGAATTGTTTCAGCGGAGGAACCCAAAGTCGTTTTCTGGGGGTGCAAAGGAAAATCCATAAGAATGGATTATGAGTATGGAGACCATATTTGGGACTTTGACATGTACGCCAGAACAAAAGGTGACATTTGCTACGTTCATGCTAAAGGGAAAAGCTAGATCGTGGTGGGAAGCTGAGAAGCGAGCTGGAGCTGCTCGTGGAATTACGAAATATAATTGGGAAGCATTCAAGACAGTATTTAATGACAAGTACTATCTCGAGAGTGTTAAAATGCCAAGGTAGCGGAATTCATGATGCTGAATCAAGGAAGTATGACTGTAGACGAGTACTGTGAAAAGTTCACAGACTTAATGGAATTTGCCCCGACATTTTTCGACAATGAAGAGCAAAAGGCAAGAAAGTTTGAAGCAGGATTAAGCGATCGAATCAAGTACCGGATCACTCTGTTGATGCTGAAAACTTATGCTGATGTGCTGGAAAGGGCTAAGGTAGTTGAAAGGGAAGCTAACAATTACCGCAGCAAGAAAGAAGAAAAAGGCAAGGCTACCAGCAAGGAAGCTAGTGGGCAGAAAGGTTCCATGGGTAATTGGAACAAGGAAGGGCATAACAACAAGAGGAAGGCCGTTGAAAATTGTCGTGATAAGAGTAACTATGAAGCAAAGTATCCAAACAATAATTCTGGGAACCGAAAAGAAGGCAATAGGAATGAGGCCCAAGGGCAAGGGGCAACTGATAAGTGCACCATTTGTGATAGAACCCACAAGGCTGAGAACTGCTGGTACAAGGACAAGAAATGTTATACATGTGACAAGGTGGGACATCCTAAGTGGAAGTGCCCCGAAGCAAAGAAAAATGAGCCTGCTCAGGGAGCGAAGAATACCAATAGAGGTGGAAATGGAGGCGGTCATGGACGGGTGTTCACCATGAAGGCAAAGGCGGCAAATACTACAAATGATTTGGTGGCAGGTACACTCCAACTCTCTTTTCGTAACGTCTATGCATTGATTGATACAGGCGCTACGCATTCTGTGATAAGTAGTTCTGTAGCAAAGAAACTGAAATTGAAACCTGAAGCATTGGAGATACCTCTAGTGATAGATACTCCGACTAAAGAAGCAATACCTATCACAACCTGTTATAGACATTGTCCTTTAATGATAGGAGGCACCGAATTACCAGTAGAATTCATTGAATTAGAATTGAATGAATTTGATATTATCTTGGGAATGGATTGGCTAGCTACAAACCACGCTAATGTGGATTGCCATAGGAAAGAAGTTACTTTCCAAGGACAAGATGGGAAGGAATATAGGCTCTTAGGGACGAAACCTAGAAGTCCGATGAGTATGATTACTGTAATGAAGGCTCGAAAACTACTAAAGAAAGGATGTGAAGGATTTTTTACCTATATCGGTGAGACGGATACCAAGGAAGTAAGTATTGAATCGTTGGAAGTAATAAGGGAATTCAAGGATGTGTTTCCTGAAGACTTTCCAGGGATACCACCAGAAAGAGAAGTCGAATTCTCGATCAAATTGGTACCGGATACGACACCAATATCGAGAGCACCGTATAGAATGGCTCCAACGGAATTGAAGGAGCAACTGCAAGAGTTGCTAGACAAAGGTCTGATCCGACCGAGTGTTTCACCATGGGGAGCACCGGTACTGTTCGTAAAGAAGAAGGATGGAACGATGAGATTATGCATCGACTATCGTGAGCTGAATAAGGTGACAGTAAGAAATCAGTACCCGTTGCCAAGGATCGACGATTTGTTTGATCAACTAAAAGGAGTGTGTTACTTATCAAAGATAGACCTTCGTTCTGGGTATCATCAATTGAGGGTAAAAAATGAGGACGTTACTAAGACTGCCTTTAGAACAAGGTATGGGCATTATGAGTTCGTTGTGATGCCATTCGGACTAACCAATGCACCAGCGGTATTTATGGAATTGATGAATAGAGTATTTCAAGAGTATCTAGACAAGTGCGTTATTGTATTCATTGACGACATACTAGTATATTCGAGAACAAAGGAGGAACATGCAGAACACTTAAGATTGGTACTGGAAATTTTGAGGAAGCTGAAGTTGTATGCCAAATTTAAGAAGTGTGAATTTTGGTTGGAGAAAGTGGCGTTCTTAGGATACGTGGTGTCTAGGGATGGAATCACGGTAGATCCGGCGAAGGTAGAAGCCATAGTGAATTGGGAAAGGCCAAGCACAGTGACAGAGATAAGAAGCTTCTTGGGTTTAGCTGGTTACTATCGAAGATTCGTTGAAGGATTCTCGAAGTTGTCTGGACCGTTGACAAGGCTGACTCAGAAGGCGGCAAAGTGTATTTGGTCTGAAGAATGTGAAAGGAGCTTTCAAGAACTGAAGAAGAGGTTGGCAACAACACCAGTTTTGGCATTACCCACGGGATCAGAAGGTTTTGTAATCTATAGTGATGCTTCATTGAAAGGGTTAGGTTGTATGCTAATGCAGAACGAGAAAGTCATAGCGTATGCATCAAGACAGTTGAAGAACTATGAAAAGAATTACCCAACTCATGATCTGGAGTTAGCGGCGGTGGTGTTTGCATTAAAGATATGGAGACACTATTTGTATGGGGTGGCATGTCAGATATACACTGATCACAAGAGCCTTAAGTACATTTTTACTCAGAAGGAATTAAACATGAGACAGAGAAGGTGGTTAGAGTTACTGAAGGATTACGATGGTACGATATTGTATCATCCTGGGAAAGCCAATAAGGTGGCAGATGCACTGAGTAGGAAGAACCATGGAACCTTGGCAATGTTGATTTCCAAGGGGGTAAGAGTATGGAACGAGATTGAAATTTCAGGTCTAGAAGTACGAGTTAGTGATATTTAGCGCGATTGAGCGTACAGCCTGCGCTTTTGGTTAGAATTAAAAAAGCACAAGGATTGGACGAGGAAAGGGATGTCCTCATGGGCAAAGGACAAGGCAAAGATCTTCGTATGGGCGAAGATGGGATCTTAAGGTATCAGTCAAGGATATGGGTACCAAGCAGCAAGGAGCTCAAAAGGGAAATCTTGAGGGAAGCTCATTGTTCGAAATTCTCCGTACATCCGGGAAGTACGAAGATGTATCTATTGAGTTTTACGGGTCCATGCGTAGCGGAATTAAGCATCAAATAACATAAAACCCAAGGAGCCAAGGATCCGTTCTATACAATTAAATTGAAACCTATGAGATAGATATTACCAACCTTGAACGCTTTGCGTTCTTGAGCTATAGAATGATTTAATGATGTGATTTCGAATCACAAACTTCGTTCTTCAGATTGCTTGAACTCTAGGCCTTGATCGATAAATGAGCGAAGACCCTCTTTCGGTATCCACACCTTTGAATGAATCCAAGAACAATTTCTTGAAGATTGCTAGATCCTATAAACCTTGGAATAATATTGAGAATATTGTTGTGAATTTCTTTTGAGAATTTCGACTAACATTCTAGGGTTGATAGACGTTCATATTTATACTACATTAGTATAGAATATGAATCCTAATCAAATTAGGAAAGGATTCTGTCAAACCGCCTCATGACCTGTTGTGTCGCACGACCACACGAGGCACATGGCCTAGTTGTGTCGCACGACCAGACAAGGCTGATGAGGAGTTTTTCTCAATCATTTTTCTATAGGTTTAATCAAATTCATTCTAGTTGTGTGTGACCCAATAGGATTATATTATGTTGGCAATGAGCTCGATCACATCAATTCTCATAAGACATAAGCGGACTCTAGCAAGCCATTATGTCTACCCAAATAATATAACGTAATATAAGTACCCAAATCCGGATCGCCAAAATCCGTTAGAAGTTAATCGGAATTCGTTAACTGGCCCGCTCCAGGTTAACCGGAACCCGTTAAGCTCCCCGTTGCCAAGCCAACGAGACATCCCGGGACTGCCCCGAGCATCCCAACGTTGAAGCGTACTCAACACATGGCATCGCACGTAAAAGTACGGCTTTCCCTGAAAAATGCACTTTTCGGCACTTTCCGGGGGCATTTCGGGCATTTTCCGGACTGTTATTTTAAAAACGAACAAAACCGGGAAATAATGGCACAAATTCCCATGGCCTGTGAGTCACAGGGACACGTGGCTCACATGCCACAGCTCCCCCATCACCTTTCAATCAAATTCAGAGTGAAAAGACAAAAATACCCCTGGTATGCAGTCTCAGTCCGGCCGGACTCATTTGCAGGAAATATGGAATTGCCAGCAAGCCCCTCCAATTTCCAAAGTTTCACAAAACCCCCCTGATTTCACCATAAGTTCGTCCGAACTCATGATGAAATTTTACCTATAAATACAAGGGCTGTCAAAGCCATTTACAACAACAAAAACTCACTCCATTTTCACCCTAAGCCACGACCTAAACTGGTTCCACTCTCCCCGAGCCCCGGTTTTACCTCGTTTTCCGTGAAAACTCCGTATTTCGATAAAATACGACCCCCGCCCCCTCAAAACACCGTTCCAAACACACTTTCGTATCCCGTATACGTACCCCCCCCCGAGCCAAAGGAGCCGACCCTAGCCATAGGTAGCTCCCTCTCTCTCTAAAACTCTCGTTCCGTCTCGATTTATGTGCCAATCGCTATAACGGTTTCGGACGACACTGTTGAAATGTAGACGCCTCCGTCTAACGGGGTCCGATATGTTTTAGCCCCTAGATCCTCTTCTCTTCCCGTAAGAGAAGTAATCTCGGGTTAAAACGGCGTTCCGACCCCGTTCCGTTTACTTTTATGTCATTTACCAATTCCGGATCGTTTGATCCGTCGATCGTCAATTAAATTCCTGTCATTTACAAATTCCGGACCATTTGATCCGTCGAACGTCATTTACTTTCATGCAACTTTACAATTTCGAGCCGTTTGGCTCGTCGATCGTACTTTACAATTCCGAATCGTTTGATTCCGTTGATACCGCACTTTAAATACTGTCATTTACGAAGTCCGACCCGTTTGGATCGTGATAGTATTTACTTTTCGAAGTCCGAGTCGCAACCCGATTCGTTGATCGCATATCATTTAATGCCTTTTTCCCGTAAAAATGCTAACAATGTAATGCCCGGTTCAAAACCGGAGTTCGACCTTCGAACTCTCTTTCAAAACGCGCGAAATGACGTTTGGCATCCAAATGTTCATCTTCAAACTTAAAAGCCGACTTTTGACATTCAAAAATCATTTAATACTTTTTTCCCGTAAAATCGTTAACAATGACATGCCCGGTTCAAAACCGGAGTTCGACCTTCGAACTCTCTTTCAAAACGCGCGAAATGACGTTTGGCATCCAAATGTTCATCTTCAAACTTAAAAGCCGACTTTTGACATTCAAAAATCATTTAATACGTTTTTCCCATAAAATCGTTAACAATGACATGCCCGGTTCAAAACCGGAGTTCGACCTTCGAAATCTCTTTCAAAACGCGCAAAATGATGTTTGGCATCCAAATGTTCATATTCAAACTTAAAAGCCGACTTTTGACATTCAAAAATCATTTAATACGTTTTTCCCGTAAAATCGTTAACAATGACATGCCCGGTTCAAAACCGGAGTTCGACCTTCGAACTCTCTTTCAAAATGCGCGAAATGACGTTTGGCATCCAAACGCTCATCTTCAAACTCAAAATCCGACGTTTGACATTCAAACGCTCATTTCTTAAAATTCAACATTTGACACTTAAGATAAACAGTTAAAATCAGCATTCGTGCCACTTTTCCTAAAACTGCAAAACCGACATTTGTCATTCAAACGCTCGTCTTTTCAAACAAGATCACCTAATCAACGTTTGACATTCAAACCAAGATTAAGCTTGTCATTCAAGCCCCCATTTCAAAATGCAAACACACACACACACGCACACATTTTCGAGAAAGGTAGAAAGACTCGTCATACGAGGCATTTCGGGTGATCTCAATATACTCTTCCCGAAACGTAACGTGACCTCCGAACCTAACAATCTTTGGTACTAAAAAGCCTTTTATTCGTTTTTGCTGCCAATAAAAATGACTCCCCGTTTTCAAAGCGTTTTCCTAAGTTTTTGCTACCAATAAAAATGACACCTTTTTCAATCAAAAGCCGTTTCTCAACGTTTGGGCTCAAAATACAAAAACCGCGTGGCGACTCCTCTTCCTTCCCGAAAAGCGAGGTCTCAGACACCAACCCTCCGCGAAAGACAACCGCTGTGATGATGTGTCGCCATTTTCGCGGGAAGGAATTCGATTTTTTCGCGTTTCTTTGAAAAAAAACCAAATAGGACCCGGAAAAAAGAACGGAGTCGCCACGCCATTTTTGTTTTAAGGGCCAAAACTTTGAAAAAAGCCCGAGATCAGAAATTTGGGTTCGGAGGTCAGGTTACACGCCGGGAAGGACGTTAGTGTGCACCCGGAATGCCTCGTAAAACGAGTCTTCCAAGCTGAAAATCATTTGTGTGTGTGTGTGTGTGTTTTGGCCAAAATAATTTGAAACTCAGAAAAGTAAAAATTGGGATATCTTTTTAAGACTTTAAACTGATCCCATGATTTTTTGGAAGATTTTTGGATTGAGATTTGGTACTCAAAAGACCTTTTGAAGTTGAGAGCCATTTCTGCCAGAATGAAAAAGGCAGTGGACCTTTGATTTTGAAATGGATTCAAGGGTCTTAAAACTTCATAATATGGGTAAACTCAGAGAATTAAAGTTGTTCCAGACACCTTAAAAAAGATTTGTGCGAAGGAAGTTTCCATTTTAGAGAAGATTTGAGGGGTCAAAACCTTCTGGAAACCTCAGATATGAGATCTGGATTCCCAGAAGCTGATGAACTAGCCTCTGAAAGAAAATTTGAAAAGAGGAGTTTTACTCACCCAAAAAATAAAGTAAAAATATGTATGGAAAGATCTGGATGTTGGATACAAAAAGTGTTTTGTAGTCAACACCAAATTCCACATTTATCTGTGTCCAAAAAATTAGACCATGGACTGAGGTCTGAGAAAATTGCTACTGGACAGCAACTTCTCAAGAGAGAAAATGTGATTTTAAAGGGGGTTTTGCGTCCATGCTTGTCCCCATTTCCCTAGGTTTTGGTTAGTGATCACTTGACATTTTAGTGGTGAATCAACTATACCAAACCATCCTTGGGGTACATTAGGACTAAGCATTTCATTTGCTTGGGAAGGGGATTTTTATCCTTTGAAAATGAGATTTGATGCTTGAAAATGGTTTTTAGGGTTTTGAAAATGAGTTTTCTTTGCAAGAAAGTAAGAGAACTTGAAAATAATTTTGATCTTTGTAGAAGATCATCCATGGAGATGGTCTTCCATGGTGATCTTCTTAGATCTAAAGCAAGAAGATGAAAGAACTACATTTTGTAGTTTGCAAATGCATGCATGGTTGGAGTTTAGGGTAAGGAGAAGGAGGGTTTACCAATCTTCCTTGTGTTCTTGAGTTTTTTGGCTTGAGTGTATGAGTGTTTAAGGCTTAAATATGAGAGTGAGTGGATGAGTGTGAGTTGGGAAAGATTGGAGAGAAAATGGTGACAATTCTTGAAGAATTCTCACTGTTTTCTCTCTATATTTCGCCAGAGGTTCGGTGCAATTGGTGTTGTGGCTCCTTATTTTTGTGACTGGAGGGCTCAATTTATAGCCCTCTGAAAGATGCAAACCTATCCGCGCGGATGGGATCCTTCGGCGTGCCTTGTTCATTAAATGCGGCTTGACCTTTGGACACAAGGAATATTTCTTTTGAAATTTGAATTATACGGCCGGTTTACATTCCAGGAAATTCTATTTTTGGTTTTATTCCTTTTGTTTTACTTTTTGAGATTCTTTTTGAGGTTTAACCTTAAATAACAATGCCCATTTTACCCTCACTTTGTTAGAAATGTTAGGATTGTTAGGAATTGTTAGTAATTGTTATAACTTTCGTTAATTTTCTAACGAAAATTCTAACAAGCTCAAATTGGAGCACTTACAGTAGCCCCTCGGCGACGGCGCTTTCGAAGGAAGCGGGGTCGTCGATAAGAGTAAGGCTCCATATTTGGCGGGATGATCGAGTGATCGGGTGGCTGAACCTAGCGATAGGCTACCTACGTATCCCGAATGGGAATCAAGCCGGCCGTAGTTCGGGTCTTTGACCCTGGAGATGATGGCGTTTTAGGTGCCTCGAACCTGATGAGCGAGTTCTGCAATTGGTTGCTGGAGAGAAACTCTGCTGGGGATAAGAGATGACCCTTTTCGGTCTGATGGCTATCCGCTCTGCTGGGGATTTTTGTGATTTATCGTTTTCCTAGTGATAGCGTCTTAGGTGCCTCAAACCTTGGAGATGGCGTTTTAGGTGCCTCGAACCTTGATGATGATGGCTTTTTAGGTGCCTCGAACCTTGATGATGATGGCTTTTTAGGTGCCTCGGACCTTGGAGATGGCGTTTTAGGTGCCTCGAACCTTGATTTGAAATGGCCTTTCGGTGGACTTCGTCTACTGCCGAAGGAGAGGGTGACCGTTTTGGTCGAGGGGCTGGACCTAATGATAGGCTACCTACGTATCCCTAGTGGGAATCAAGCCCTTTCGTAGTTCGAGTACTACTCGAGATTCCGTTGGCTTTTGGGATTCCGTTAACTTTGCTGGGGATTTTGTTAGCCTTTGCTGGGGAAAAATTGGACGTATTTGTCTGGGAAATCGGTCTTACGTTTGACTGCCGGGGGTGATTTTTGATGAAAGATACGGGATCTCGTTATCTTTCTCGGGAAGATCGGTCTTACGTTTGACTGCCGGGAAGAATTTTGATGAAAGATACGAGATTTCGTTATCTTTCTCGGGGCACTCGGTCTTACGTTTAACTGCCGGGAATGATTTTGATGAAAGAAACGGGATTCCGTTAACTTTCTCGGGGAAATCGATCTTACGTTTGACTGCTGGGAAGGATTTTGATGAAAGATACGAGATCTCGTGGTCTTTCTCGGGGCACTCGGTCTTACGTTTTACTGCCGGAGATTGATTTTGATGAAAGATACGGGATCCGTTATCTTTCTCGGGGCACTCGGTCTTACGTTTTACTGCCGGAGGATTTTGATGAAAGATACGGGATCCGTTATCTTTCTCGGGGAGATCGGTCTTACGTTTGACTGCCGGGAAGGATTTTGATGAAAGATACGAGATTTCGTTATCTTTCTCGGGGCACTCGGTCTCACGTTTTACTGCCGGGGGATGATTTTGATGAAAGATACGGGATCCGTTATCTTTCTCGGGGCACTCGGTCTTACGTTTCTTGCCGGGTAATTTTGATGAAAGATACGGGATCCGTTATCTTTCTCGGGCACTCGATCTTACGTTTAGCTCGGAGATTGATTTTGATGAAAGATACGGGATCCGTTATCTTTCTCGGGGCACTCGGTCTTACGTTTTACTGCCGGGAATGATTTTGATGAAAGATACGAGATTTCGTTATCTTTCTCGGGGCACTCGGTCTTACGTTTTACTGCCGGGGGATGATTTTGATGAAAGATACGAGATCCGTTATCTTTCTCGGGGCACTCGGTCTTACGTTTTACTGCCGGAGATTGATTTTGATGAAAGATACGGGATCCGTTATCTTTCTCGGGGCACTCGGTCTTACGTTTTACTGCCGGGGATAATTTTGATGAAAGATACGAGATTTCGTTATCTTTCTCGGGGCACTCGGTCTTACGTTTTACTGCCGGGAATGATTTTGATGAAAGATACGAGATTTCGTTATCTTTCTCGGGGCACTCGGTCTTACGTTTAACTGCCGGAGATTGATTTTGATGAAAGATACGGGATCCGTTATCTTTCTCGGGGCACTCGGTCTTACGTTTAACTGCCGGAGATTGATTTTGATGAAAGATACGGGATCCGTTATCTTTCTCGGGGCACTCGGTCTTACGTTTTACTGTCGGGAATGATTTTGATGAAAGATACGAGATTTCGTTATCTTTCTCGGGGCACTCGGTCTTACGTTTTACTGCCGGGGGATGATTTTGATGAAAGATACGGGATCCGTTATCTTTCTCGGGGCACTCGGTCTTACGTTTTACTGCCGGAGATTGATTTTGATGAAAGATACGGGATCCGTTATCTTTCTCGGGGCACTCGGTCTTACGTTTTACTGCCGGAGATTGATTTTGATGAAAGATACGGGATCCGTTATCTTTCTCGGGGCACTCGGTCTTACGTTTTACTGTCAGGAATGATTTTGATGAAAGATACGAGATTTCGTTATCTTTCTCGGGGCACTCGGTCTTACGTTTTACTGCCGGGAATGATTTTGATGAAAGATACGAGATTTCGTTATCTTTCTCGGGGCACTCGGTCTTACGTTTTACTGTCAGGAATGATTTTGATGAAAGATACGAGATTTCGTTATCTTTCTCGGGGCACTCGGTCTTACGTTTTACTGCCGGGAAGGATTTTCTTGTCAAGGGGCTGACTTTGGTTAACTTTGGTTAACTCTGTCAAGTTGGGGACTAAACTGCAGAGTTCCAGATTTTTAAAGGGCAAAAGGGTCATTTTGACCCTGACAACCCTATCCGCGCGGATAGGAGCGTGTTCCAGGGTTTTTAAATGAGGGGCCGCCCCCTTTCTCCTTCCCCAGTCTGTTTTTACAGAAAATTACGAGAGAGAGAGAGAAAAGCCGAGGAGAACCGCCATTGTTGTTCAAAAAGCTTCAAAAATCTTCCGTTTTTCTTCGATTTTCAAGCAATGGAACACGGGGAAGGCGTTTTTCAAGGCCAAGGACGTGGCCCGGTAGCGGAGAGACGATTGGAGCTCGTCCGGATGAGGAGACATTACAATCTTTCGCAATCGATTGCGGAGGAGCCCTACCCCGATGCTTGGCAACATTGGGCCTCGGATTCGAATCTCCAAACGGTATACTTTGAAACTCTTTGATCCCTTTGTCGATTCTTGCTTGAAATTGAATTTTGGGTGATTTTTGAATTTTTTTTTTTTGAAAATTTGAATGATTGATGTTCATTGTCTTGGATTTGATTTTGATGCTTTGCATGTTGCAATGAATTTGTTGGTGTCCCGAATATGCATTTTGCTTGGGAAAAGAATTGGCATTTTTGCCACACATTTTTTTTGTATCCGAAAATTGCATGTGAGAATTCGAAAATTGTGATGATGATTTTTTTTTTTTTTTGAAATTGAATATTGATATTGATGAATGATGCAATGCATGCATTTTGTTTGGAAAGAATGGGCATTTTGCCAATATGAGATGTATGTATGTTTAGATTTTTTTTTTGAAAAGTGGGACGGATTTTTCCTCCCGTTGCATGTAAGATGGATGATATACATGTATGCATTTTTTTTTGAAAATGGGACGGAGTTTTATTTCCGTCGACTTCTTGTAGGATATGCATGTATGCATTTCTTTTTTTATTGAAAATTGTTGAATGGGATTTGCTGAAAACTGTCTTTTCTGTGAGAAAAATGGGGCTATGTCTATTGCATGCCGTTATGCTGCCGAAATTTTTTTTTTAATGCATGTGTATGCCTTTTTTTTTTTGTGCAAATGCAATTTTTTTGACATTTTCTCTCTTTTTTTTTTGCAGGGCGGAAACCGTTTTGTGACGGAGCAGCTGAACAAAATGAAGACTCGAGGATCGGTGGAGTCTGTAGTTGACTTGTGGGACCGGCTTCCGAATGCGGGCCGAGGAGCTTTGCCGAGTCCGAGACAGATTGTTGTTGAGACCGGGCTTTGGGAGTTTGTTGAGTGCTTGAGGGGACTGGTCAAGTTCCCTAAGAGCAAGGGCCTGATGTTTGCTTTGGCGCAGCATTGGTGGGACGCGACCCACACCTTTCACTTCTTCTGGGGCGAGGCTACGGTTACGCCCTCCGATTACGCTGCGATCACGGGCCTGTCCTTTAATGGACGCAGCATTGAGTGGCGGG
This sequence comes from Adenophora triphylla var. japonica, assembly GCA_022495995.1. Taxonomy (NCBI): domain Eukaryota; kingdom Viridiplantae; phylum Streptophyta; class Magnoliopsida; order Asterales; family Campanulaceae; genus Adenophora; species Adenophora triphylla. The sequence goes on along the minus strand of JAFEMH010002151.1, from coordinate 265,939 downwards.
ACGGCTACAGCGATGCTGATCTGCAGGCTCTTCTGGGATTTTCCCCTATTCCCAAAAAGGGGATGGGGATGGAGTATGCGGTGGTCTACGGGAAGATCGTGGAGACCATTGTGAGTTACGAGGCTGGGGAGGAGAGGATAGGCGCCGATCAGATTGCCAGGGCCTTCTTGTGGTTTGCCTTTTCGAGCACCCTTTTTGGACATGCTGAGGGGACGGCAGTCTTTGCCTTGCTGAGGTCCTTGGAGGACATGGAGATGGCCGGAGATGTCTCGTGGGGAGAGGCCGGGCTGGCAGAGCTTTACTTTGCTCTCGATAGGTACAGCCGGAAGGCTGTGAGCTCCTTGTACTGCTTTGAGTTTGCCCTGGAGGTATAAGCTCTCTTTTTGCTTTCCCTCTCCCTCTCTTTTTTGAGCACACACTTTTCTTTGCACTGGATTGGTTTGATTTTTACCTTTCGCAGGTATGGGCGTTGGAGTTTTTCCACGTCACGATGTGGCGGCAGCCGGCGGAGTACGTCGGGGCGTATCCGGCCATGCATTCTTGGTCCAAGCATGCCCGGGAGAAGATAAGCTCCAGAGGGCGTACGACTCTTAGGTACGCGGATTGCCTTCCTTTGACGGAGGCCGAGACAGATGAGGGGATGATATTCTTCCCCTGGGATCGCTTCGAGGTGGCGCACCAAGGGCGCCGAGATTTGACCGTGCGGCGGAGGATTCGAGAGGTCCGACTCGCGATGCATATTATCTGGGAGAGAGGGTGACGCGCCAGCATGGCGTGAACTCGCCTTTGAGGACACCGGTGGAGCCTCCCGCCGATATGATGCACTCCCGAGTGATCGGTCCGTGACACAGGATGATTACCGAGCCGGCCGGCACTTCTCGGATTTCGTGGCGGCGAGCCGTATGCGACATTCGTCTTGAGGAGGCCGAGGATGCCTCGGGTTACGGATAGAGAGGGGCTTGGGATCCCACGGTACCCTCGGACGGATTTTTCATATATCCAGGATGGGGTCCGATTGAGGGTGCAGATCCCTCAGCCTGAGCGGCTTCCACGAGCTTTCCGGCCTCGTCCGGGTATGAAGGTATGGCTTCACCTTTTCCCCTTCTTTTTTTTTTGCTTTTGTCTTTTTTTTTCTTTCCTGTCATCATTTTTTTTTCGCTTCAACTGTTCCTGACGCTTTTGCTTTCGTGCAGTTTTCGAAGGTGGTCGTTGAGAAGCTGACGAAGCAAGTGATCGGAGCCAAGAGATTCATCAGGAGGATGGTCGCTTGCGGGGCTCCTCAAGCTAGAGCGAGGCGACCACGGCCGGCGCCTGTCAGACGGGAGGCTTCCCCTATTCGCTCAGAGACTTCTTCAGAGACTCCTATGTCTCCTCTCCTTGATCCCCGCGCGGTGCTGCCTTCGGATCACGTCATTCTCGGGGATCCACACGGGCAGGGACACGTTTGGCAGCATGGTGGGTCGTCTTCGTACGTCCAGGAGTCCGACGCCTTCACCTTCGGATACGATTTTTTCGCAGATCTCGGCTTGCCCTATCAGAGCGTGCCGGTTGGTCCTGACGAGCCTCTTTCTGGAGACGAGGACGATTCTGAGCCCGAGATTTTCGGTGGCTCCCGAGGAGGCGGACCCGAGTCGCAAGAGGGACCGGGGGCGGACATCGGGCGCGAGAGACTCCGATTGATTTTTTTTGTTTTTTTTTGAGATTTGAGATTGAGATTGGAGACTGGGATTAGGACTTGTACAGCTTATGCACACATTTTTTTTGCTCTTTTCTTTTTTTTTTTGATGTAATAATTTAGGATTTTATTGATGTTTGTTTGTTTTTTTTTTTTATGCACACTCTTTTTTTTGGAATGTAATAATTTAGGATTTTATTTTATGAATGCAATGCAGTATGAATGCAGTGTTGCATGAGCTTTGGTTTTTTTTTTTTGGCAAGGGTGTTTGGTATATGGACTGGTTTGGGGAGGTTTTTTGCACAGGTTTCGAGCAACCGGGACGGAATATTCCTCTTTTGGTGTAGCAGCTTGGACTGTTGCAGATTTTTCTGATAAATGACAATCATGTCCGCGCGGATGGGGACTGCATCTGACATTGTCCTTTAATTTTGCTTCAGATTTGGTCTCACTTTATTTCAAATTCAAATATCCTCTTCAACCTCCAGCCCAAACAGCCATTTTCGGGGAGAAAGAGAGAAAAACCATGGAAAACCTTAGAAAAGCTCCATCAAAATTGTCCCAAGAATCCCAAATGTCATTCTTCAACAAGTTCAAGGATTGGTCCCGGGAGATTATGCATGAGAGGAGGTCCTTCTTTGAAGAAAGGTACAAGGTGAAGTGCTTATGGTCTCTCAAGGAATTGATTCCGGATTATGAGCTTTTGAGGGCTTCTTCCTCATTTTGGGACACTAGAAGGCATGTCTTTTGCCTTTCCTTCAACGAGATTGTTCCGACTGTCGAAGAATTTCGGGCCTTGCTTGGAGGTCCGGAGGTGGAAGAGATAGCGGTTCCTTTGCCCGGAGGGGCTTCTTTCGTTGACAGATTGTGCGTCCTCCTTCATCTTTCCCCGGAGGAAGCGCAAGGTATGATCCGTGGTCCCGATCATTTTGATATTTCCGGCCTTCCCGATAGGTTTAGGGGCCTAGGCTTGGTGGATGATGCCTATTGGGATGCCTTTGCACTTTGCATGTTTGGCACCCTGTTCATGGTCTATTCCTTTGGGATTTGCCATCGATCTCTGCTAGATGTTGTCGTTCACTGTCGCCTGGGCAGAGATGTCGTTCCTTTGATTTTGGGAGAGACTTTTCATGCTCTCGATAGGCTGGCTACCGGAAGACGGTATATGCACGGGGGCAGCCCGTTCCTCTTGACCCTGTGGCTGATGGAGCGTTTGGGTATTCTTCGGGAAACTCCCGGCATGATCAAGCCTTGGACATTTTCCAGGAGGGGGGTTGCTGTGGATTTCGATGATCAGGGCTCATGGGAGCGTTGGATGGCTGGACTCCAGACAGAAGACATCAGATGGTCAGTGCCTTGTTGGCGGGTGGAGACTCGCAGAGTGCTTCAGGATGGGTCTCATGTGGTCATGCTTCCGGGGCTTTCTCAGTCCAGCTTCTATATTCCGGCTTTAGTTCTGAGACAGTTTGGCCTGGAGCAGGTTCCTTTGGAGGGCTTTGATGATATAGCCACCAGGGTGGTGGCTCCTGTTTCTATGGATGATCCCTCAGTGTTTCCATATCTTTCCCGAGCATGGAGGTATGATGCCTTTCCTCCTCGGGTTATTCTCAGGCGTCCGAGACCGGTGTTCTTGACCACTTGGTACCTGGATTGGTATGAGAGGCATCAGGGAGAGACTCGGGTGGCTATTTTGAGACGGCGTGAGGCCATTGTGGGTGCGGAGGACCCGATCAAGCTTCGAGAGGAGGAGGGCCGAGGCGAGGGCCAACCCTCATGACAGGAGCGGAGACGCCGTGACCGACTATGAGGCTTACGTCAAGAGACGGGAGAGGAGGGCTCCTATGCTACCGGCTAGGCTACGGGAGATGAGAGATGACGCTAGGGCTACTAAGGCCCCTGGCGAGAGGCCGGTTTGATAGATCCTGTTCCTATACCGAGCTTGGTAGGAGGAAGATCGACATTTTTCCCCGTTCGTAAAAAAGAAGACTCGAAGGGGGAAGAAGAGGGGAGAGGCCGATGCGAGTGGCTTGGAGTGACTACGAGTTTTCCGAGTATCCCTTTCTTGTCATGGCGGCACACATTAATTTGATTATGTATCTTAGTTTCTTTTAGCAGGTTGCCAATTGTAGGAATGAATCGGGCTTAGACTCATCAAAGAGCTTTTAACTTGTAATGAATATTTGAATTGCTTTAGAGTTTTTCGAGACGCTTGCATGGTCTAATCAATTGTATTGATGCCAAAGTATGGCTTTTATTTGTGTTTTGGACCGAACCGTTTCCATTTGCCTACGTTCCCCTCATTTTGAGGAGCTCGGGTCTTCGTAGTTCAACCCGATTTTTTTGTTGTTGTTTTTTTGTTGTTTTCTTTTTTTTTTTTTGTTGTTTTTTGTTGTTTTTTTTTTTTTTTTAGTTGTTTTTTTTTTTTGGTGCAACCCTGTTTTTTACCTAGGCCGCCCTTCTTGGGTTTTCAACCTAGTTGGGTATTACTCTTTTAGCACTCTTTTTTTTTACGCGTAGTATCTGCGCAGCTTGTCACCATTCACTGGGTGTACAAAGGGATTCCCGTCGAGGTCCGCAAGTTGCATGGCTCCTCAGGAGAAGATCTTACGGGACGACATACGGCCCGACCCATACAGGCTACCATTTGCCGAGGGGTTGATACGGACCGGGGCTTTTCTTTCAAAACGAGATCACCTTCTCGGATCTCCCGATGCTTTACTTTCTTGTCGAAGGCTCGGCCATTCTTCCTTGGTAGGCCCGGATGTGTTCCATTGCTTTCGGTCGGCGTTCATCTAGCAGGGCCAATTCGTCATGGCGACTCGGAGCCATTCGACCTCGTTGATCCGGCTTTCCAACGGTGCTGGAGCGAGGATTTCCGGCTCGATTGGGAGTACGGCTTCCATTCCGTATGTGAGGGCAAACGGTGTTTCCCGATTGCCGTTCGGCCGATGTTACGTAGCCCCGAGTGTCAGTGTAGCTTCTCGGGCCAATCTACGCCTTGGACGGCCATTTTCCGGATGATATTTTCCAGAGTCTTGTTTGCTTTGCTTCGACGGCTCCGTTGGTTTGGGGCTGTAAGGAGATGACTTGTGACGGGTTATTCGGAATTACGCCAGCGGTTTTCACATTCCCTTCGAAGTGGGATCCATTATACGAGATGATTTCGGTGGCAACCCGTATCCGCATATGATGTTCTCTTTGATGAAGAGGGCTACTTTCCTTGAGTTGAGGATTTTGTAGGACTTGGCTTCAACCCACTTGGTGAAATAATCCACGGCTACCGGGACGAATTCGTGGCCGTTGCGCTGATGGCGTGATTTTGCCTATGACATCAATTCCCCAAGTGACGAAAGGCCAAGGGGTTGTCATGCGGTATAACTCGTGAGGAGGCAAGTGATTAAGATTGGAGTATCGCCGGCATTTGTCGCGGCTTTTGACGAACAGGATGCGGTCGGTTTCCATGGAGATCCAAAAGTACCCCATTCTCGGTATGATTTGCATCAGAGCTCGAGCATTCATGTGAGGGCCGCAGTACCACCATGTATTTCTTTCATGAGTTCGGTAGCCTCTTGTTTGCCGATACATCGCGGGAGGGGCCTTGATAACGCTTCTTGTATAGCATATTTCCCAAAAGAACATAATGGGAGGCGAGCCGCTTCTGTGGCTGAGAGACTTTTCGCTTTGATTCCTTCTTTATATTCTCCATCTTCATTTTTGAAAGGGGCCTCGCCATCCTTCGTGTACCGGTAGATCCGAGTGTACCGGGGATCATTGGCCGGTTCGGCTTCGCTTCGATTTTAAAGCAATAAGCGGGATTTTCTCTTCTACAGGCTACGAATGGTTTGACGGACTTCCCTTCGGGTATTTCAACGAGGAGGCTAGTGTTGCCGAGCATCTGCAAATCTGTTGCGATCTACGGGCAAGTAATGAAAGCTGATCTCTTTGAATTGAGTTACTAACTCTTCCATGTAAGTGTGATATTTCGTAGACCGGGTCCACGGTCTTCCATTTGTTAGAGACACGATTGATGATGAGGGCAGAGTCACCATACACCTCCAATTCCTTGATATTTCTTTCAAGGGCGGCTTCCAACCATGCTATGCAAGCTTCATATTCGGCGGCGTTGTTGGTGACTTCGAAGTTCGGCCTTACTTGCTATGGGGGTGTGTTCGTCGGTAGGATCGACCGTAAGCATTCCTATCCCGTTCCCCTTTTGTTTGACGCCCGTCGAAGAAGAGTTGCCAGCGATTTTCTCCTTCTAGAGCGAAGATTCCATCATCGGGAAATTGAGGTTCGAGTCCTCGGGACTCATCACTTGGGAAATCGGCCGAGATGTTACGCCATTATGCGTCCTTTTACGGATTTCCTTGAAACATAAGTGATGTCATATTCGGCCAAAAAGAACGACCATTTCGCCAACCTCATGGAGATGGAAGGCTTGTCGAACAGATATTTGATGGGGTCTATTCTTGAGACAAGATGTATCGGGTGAGGCTGCATGTAGTGTTTCAACTTTCCCACTACCCGGACCAAACTGCGCAAGTCTTCTCGCAAGCGGAGTAATTGAGTTCGCTTCCTTGGAGCTTTACGCTTACAAAATAGATGGCATTTTCGACCTTGGAATCTTTCTTCTCTTGAGCTAGCATAGCCCCAATTCTTTGTATCCGTGACAGTTAGATATAGCAAGAGTGGCTTTTGCCGATGTGGTGGGCGAGAGAATCGGGGATTCACAAGGTATGCCTTGATCTGTTCAAAGGCAAGCCGACATTCAGGAGTCCATTACGTGTAGGCATTTTTCTTCATCAACTTGAAGATCGGCTCGCAGATCGAGGTCGGTGATTTACAAAGCGGCTTATGTATTGCAGGTCTTCCCATGAAGGATTTCACTTCTGTTAGTGTCGGGGCGGCTTCATTTCAACTATCGCCTTGATTTTACGGGGATCTACTTCGATTCCCCGTTCTGTCACCATATATCCTAGCACCTTACCTCGTCTTACACCAAAGGTGCACTTGGCTGGATTCAGTCTCATGATGTGGTCTCGGAGGCGGCCGAAGAATTTTCTCAAATCAACAAAGTGCTGGCCATCTGATCCTCTGGAATGTATTATCATGTCGTCCACATAGACCTCAATTTCTTTGTGGATCATGTCATGGAACAGAGCTGTGGCTGCCCTCTGGTACGTAGCCCCATCATTCTTTAGTCCGAGCGGCATGACCGTGTAGCAGTAGGTGCCCCAAGGGGTTGTGAAGGCTGTTTTGGCTTGATCCTCTTCTGCCATTTTGATTTGGTTGTAGCCGGCAAAACCGTCGACGAAGGATTTGACTTCATGGTTGGCCGTGGAATCTACCAAAATGTCGATGTTTGGCGGGAAATCGTCTTTTGGGTGGCTTTGTTCGAGTCTCTAAAGTCTACGCAAAGACCGGATCTTTCCGTTGGCCTTGGTCACCGTCACTATGTTAGAAAGCCATGTAGGGTATTCAATGACCACGATGAATCCCGCCACGAGCATCTTTTCTATCTCCTCTTTCACTTGTAGGGACCATTCGGGCTTAATTCTTCTTAGCTTACATTTCTTGGCTTGACTTAAGGTCGAGCGGTATTCGGTGCTCAACTATGGAAGGATCGAGGCCTGGCATATCTTTATAGGACCATGCGAACACATCCACAAATTCTTTTAGCAGCTCAATTAGGGCATCCCTTTCAGTCCCTTCGAAGAAACTACCAATCTGCGTCTCTTTAGGCTCTTCCGCAGTTCCCAGATTCACACTCGTCAAAATCTCTTCGGCAGCTTGGGCTCGATTTTCCTCTTTCCGGACAACTTTGCTTAAAGATTTCTTTGATATATTGTTCATTTAATGTGTACGCTTCTTCATCTAGTGAATCGTTATTAACTGTTTTTAGATTATTAGTTAATTCATCATTAGTTAAAGTGGCAATTAAGGGATACTCAGAAAGGTTCATCATTTCATTGAAGACGAAAGGGAATACAACGTTCGCTACAGACTCGTAGTCTTCAGGCGTAAGGCCATTGGACGACTCGAGAGACTCGAACTCAACAATGAGAGACTCGGAGGACTTTACAAAGGTTGACACGAAAGGACGGGGGACCAATCCAAGCTTGGTGATCATTTCCTCTTTGGTCGTGGACGGGCACGAGAGAGTTTCCCAATTCTTTAGCGGCATCGGCTGTCGGTGGCCTCACAACTCGGGAAAGGCATGGTCTCTCGTGCTCCCTCTTCGATCGTTGCTATCATCTCTTTGTCGAACCGAGAATCAATTGTGTTTGGCGTGCGAAAGCCGAGCATGTGGATGTAGGGATCTTCCTCAATCACAGGGATTTCCATTTCGTCACAATCGACCGCTCAATCCGGATGTAAGGACGTATTGCGTCTCGGTGTCTTTGCTAGAAAAATCTCATGTCCCATACTCGAGCGGAAAGGCTCGGCGGGTAGTTCGGCAAGGAGGACGTCCCACACGACGTTCATAGATTCGAGCCGAGTCGTCGGTGTTTGTCGACTTTTATCATGAAAATCTCCTCGCTTTGGCGAGGCCAAAGAATGGGTTTGCGAGAATGCCGACAAATCTGTGATTGAGGACCAGGAGACTTGTGTGCCTGTATCATGGCGGTGTTCGGCGTTTCCTTCCAAGACGCCTCCAAGTGTTGGAAATAACAATTAAATTTGATGAATCGAACTTCTTCGGAGTCTGCTCGCTTGAGTGTGTCGACATAGTTGGCATTGCTGGATTCCAAAGGATGCTGGCGAGACTTGCCTCTTGAAGGATGTAGCCTCGGTGTTTGGTGTGGGCATTCTTGGCTATTGTTTCGGCTTCGTTCCCTATGAGGAAAGCTGTCACCCCTTATGACTTCAAGGTCTCCCTGCCGGTTGATGAATTTGACGCATTGGTGGAGAGTGGAGGCTATGGCTTTCATGTGATGCAACCAAGGGCGCCCTAGTAGGGCTGTGAACTCGGAGGGGATATCCATTACATGGAATTTTGCGGGCACCATTTGGGTTTCGTACCAGAGTTCCGCAGTCACTGTCCCAGAATGGGACGAGACGAACCGTCGTAGGCCTTGACGGTCCGGGTAGATGGGATCATACGCCTTTCATTTATGCGGAGGGCCCTCATCATGCTTTGAGGGAATGACGTTTACCGATGATCCATTGTCCACTAATACCCCAGGGAGTGATATGGTGTTGAGCAGAATAGTGATGTACAAAGCTTCATTGTGTTGGGAGACATCTCTTGGCAAATCTTCGTCGCAGAAGGTGATCATACTCCCATATAGGTGAGGATCATAGATTTGGTCCTTGTCTCGGGATAGAGAGTCATCAAGCCAGTCACTTCGTGCTTTTTCTTGCGAGGTAGAGCCTTTGCCGAAGCCCACGGGTTATACTGATGCCTTTTGTGGCGGTTGCCATCTCCGTCAACATGTTGATTGAGTGGGAGCGTCGGATCAAGGCGTCGGTTTTTCTTCATCGGTGTATACTCGGGAGGCTGGACAACCGAACCTTGGGTGTCCCCGAGGGGTTGGACTTACGTTGCGGTACTCACGGTATCCGAAGGTCTCAATTCCGTCGTTGGCAAGGCTTTTACGCTCTTTTACCCCTTTTTGCTTTGGGGAAGAGGCGGGCGGAGTAGAGTACATAATAATCAAATCCCAGATGGCTCCCCGAGCGTTCCCACTTGTTATCACCGGCCTCGAATCTCTCCTTCAATTTTTCTTTGGGAGGAAATTTTCTTTTTCTTAGGAGGACGGTCCTCGTGTATCCGATCTGGTAGTCCCTTTCAAGGCAATCGGGACAGTCACAAATATTCCACCAAATGTGTTCTACGGTGGTGGCGGATTTGGGACTTCGAGGTTGAGCGGTCTTGGAATGACTTTGAGTGAAACCGGTCAGGGGATCTGGCTGCTGGGCTCGTGCGGAAGCGAGTGATTGGACTCCGCCGGATAATGAGAGATATTGAGGTCGAGGGAACGGGCATATGTTTGTCCTTCAAGGTAGCCCCGGTCGGTTGGGATATTGTTAAGGTCCCGAAGTGGCGTGTGGCCTCTTCAATCCAGGCTGCTATGCATTGCAGCGTTCTTCCGGGGCTTTGATGGTGACCATATTTCTTCAAGCGTCCCCGATTTTCATCACTCAGCCTGATATTTGTGGGATCATCACTTTGAGAGGGGACAGCGACGGTATATTGAACTCTTTCGTCCACGGCTAGCTTTGTTTGGGGGCCGGTTGCCTGTAAGTCGACGGGCGGGAGTCCCGGCGGTGGAAACATAGGAATCTTGGGGTAGCATCTTGATGTATCTGGACGATTAAGAAGAGGAGGAGAACCCTCTTCCTTCTTTGCGGTAAAAGTGCCATCGGAATTGAGGCGATAGTCAAACCATGACTCGCGACAACCCCCGAAGGTCATCAATTTGAGCCTCATGTCGAAGTCTCATCTCGTTCTACCAAGCTGGATCCAATGCGAGTGCATCGAGGGGTTTTGGAGGACGGAGCAACGTTATCCCCATCATTACCGGCTGATGCGAGACATTACGAAACCCGGAAGTTGGAACAAACGGCGAAGGCGATGACGCGCTTGACTCTTCCCAACTAATCAAACGATGACCCGGTGCCCGAAACCAAGCTTTGTGCGGAGGCTGCGGGGAAAGGACACGAAGGTTCGAGATGTCTGGGAATGGAAGGAGGGTAGGTGTTTGGGCTTTAGGCTCATGCAACATGCGATTATTTGTTCACGTTTACTTAAAACATGTTTTATTAACCTAATCGGTTGGAAAAGATTGCTCTTCTTTTTCGCAAACTACTCGGGATCATGGATCGGTGGGCCCCGTCACTACGTCTATAAGCCCCTCGTATTCCACCCGTATTTCGACCTCCCGGGGTGGACAGCCCCGGGCGAGGGTCCTATAGGGCAAGCGGGTCCCACCGACCGAAAGAAAAACGATCCTAAAAGTCGGCGGGTAATCGAGTCTTAACGAGCATTCGATGTAAATTACGGACAAGGCGACATCAAAAGTCAAGATCATGTCCGAGGGCTCGACGAAAAGTCGGCATGATTTGGAGTGATAGGTGTCCACAATTGATCTTGACTTGTCGTCGGTTAAGCCGTAATTAGGCATGGAATATTCATTAATCCTTGATGACTCGGTGTCAATCTTTGGGAGTCGGTGTATAATTTGTGCCGATCGAGCCGAAGTCAAGGCGCCGGTCAATATCTTGGTCAAAGTCTGCGGCGGAAAACCGGCGGAACTTCGGCGATTAGGGACCGAAAGATATTGAGTCGGTATGCCGACAAAGGCTTGAAAGGAAAGGTCTATACACGAGACGGGGCATGACACGAGACCGGACTAAAAACCAACGGGATCTCGGACAAAGTGTGTCACGGACAAGTGCATGGTCGACACGAGGCTCCATGGGATGTTTGGGTAGTCATGTGCTCATCCGAGAGGCGTAATAAGACCAAACGGACCGCGACAAGGATTTCCCCGGGTTAGGGACGTAGTGTGCAGTGTACGGTCACGTGCGCGTAGTGTGCAAGCAGTCTATCTTCTTTTTCTGAGTAAAATAGAAATTTTTTTATGTGTCTTAAAAATATGATGCATGATTTTTTTTTTTTTGAAAATTTTCTTTTTTTTTTTTGAAAATCCTTTTTTTTTTGAAATTTTTTTTTTTTTGAAATTTAATGAGCACATAAGCACGTAAGCACGAAAATTCCAACAGTTAGGGACATTATTCCGACAGTCAAAATTTTGACTTTCTCCGAGGCGGCCAAAACAACACGAAAACTGTGCAAAAATCAACACACACACAAAAATGATTTTCAAAGCCGGGACGGAAGCTTGACCCTCAAAAGCTTTTTTTTTTTTTTGAAAACGGTGATACCGGTATGTGGGATTGTTAAACCACAATTTATCCCCGACTCGTGTTAGGAGGCGGTAACGGGAAGTTTAATGGTTTCCACCAATATACCAAGTATCATTTTTTTTTAAAAAAAAAGTTTAGTCCCCAGCAGAGTCGCCACTGTGATGATGTGTCGCCATTTTCGCGGGAAGGAATTCGATTTTTTCGCGTTTCTTTGAAAAAAAAACCAAATAGGACCCGGAAAAAAGAACGGAGTCGCCACGGGATTTTTGTTTTAAGGGCCAAAACTTTGAAAAAAGCCCGAGATCAGAAATTTGGGTTCGGAGGTCATGTTACACGCCGGGAAGGACGTTAGTGTGCACCCGGAATGCCTCGTAAAACGAGTCTTCCAAGCTGAAAATCATTTGTGTGTGTGTGTGTGTGTTTTGGCCAAAATAATTTGAATTATACAGCCAGTTTCTGTTCCAGGAAATTCTATTTTTGGTTTTATTCCTTTTGTTTTACTTTTTGAGATTCTTTTTGAGGTTTAACCTTAAATAACAATGCCCATTTTACCCTCACTTTGTTAGAAATGTTAGGATTGTTAGGAATTGTTAGTAATTGTTATAACTTTCGTTAATTTTCTAACGAAAATTCTAACAAGCTCAAATTGGAGCACTTACAACCGCGTTTCCGCGTCCGCGCGAAAATCCTCGGGTAATGTCAGTTGGCGATTCCGCTGGGGAATCCAATACTTTTTTCAAAACTGCCGTTGTTTTCAAAAAAGCCTTCCGTGGTTCAAACTTTCATTTACCCTTCCTCGTTTTTGTGTGCGTGTGTTACTTTAAACCTCGAACGGTTTTTTTCAAAGGCATTACATTGTCGTCTTTTCAAAATCATACCATGTTTGTGCATTCCCATTCATGCTTGATTTTCCTGCTATCTTTTGAACTGCGCATCAAAATTCTTTAAGACACATTCTGAAAAATCTCTGTTTTACTCAGAAAAAAAATTTTAGTGACCGCACACTACTCGCACTTGCTGCCTCGGTACACCGCACTTCACGTGCACTTGCTGCCTCGATGCACTGCACACTACGACCCGTAACCCGGGATGACCGTTCAGTTGCACCTCGGTTGGTCTGCCAGACACCTTTCGAGGGCGCGCGGGGTCGTCCCAAACAGCCCATCCTAGCCCGTGTAAGCCATGCACTCTTTGTGTCACACTTTGTACAAGACCCCGGTTGGTTTTTGGCTTAGTTCGTGTCATAAAGCCTAAGTGTATGTTTTTACGCCGGGTTACGCCATGAGTCAAGCTCGAGAGATTGAGACCGAAGGTCGTTCCCGACCCGAAGTCTTGAGCTTTTCAGCCTTGACTTTGACACGAAGCTCTGCCGAAAAATATACCCGAAGGTTCAATGTGACACCGTGTCACCAAACCCTCACCGTATGCACCGTGCCAGCCACAACTTGGCCAACGCCAAAAGCTAAGGCCCCTCGTGCAAGCGAGTCAGGAGAGGTCATGCCAAAATTTTGTCACGATACCCGCCTTAACTTAAGGACGTTGACTTCGACTGTGGCCCGTGCGTCACATACGTTGGAAGTTTGCGTGATCAGCTAGCCTTAAGTTCACTTTTTCTTTTGTCAGTAGAACTCGCTTGCCTTATAGGACCTCGCTCGGGATAGTCCGTTCCGAGAAAGATGATCTACAAATGGAAACGAGGGGCTTATAAGCGTAGTGACGAGATCCACTGATTAGAGCTCTAGGGTTAGTTGCAAAAAAGAAGACACGCTCTTTTCCAATCGATTAGGACTCTGAGAAAACGCGTTTTAAGTAAACATTAATCGGTAACTGCACATTGCACAAGCCCGAAACCTTGAGCCAAATCCCCTTTTCCGAAGCCTAAACCCTGCCTTTCGTTCCCTGCAGCGAGCAGAAAGTGGTTCAGATTTCCGGGTCAGCGCCGAGCCTCACAGTCCACCACGGGACCCAACCTTAGCCTGGATGGTCGAACAGATGAAAGACCTGAAAGCCACCATGAGCAGCTCAAAGCAAGAAATGCTCAAATCCACAGATCCGGGAATGGGCACGCCTCTCCCTGCCAAGTTCAGAATGCCAGAGATGGATCGATTCGACGGAACCGAATGTCCTCAAACGTATGTCGACACCTACGTTCTCGGCATGAGAGCAAAAGGAGTAACCCTCCAGCAAATGGCCGATCACTTCCAGCATACGCTCAAAAGTTCAGCGTTACGATGGTTCCTAAGGGTCAAGCCTACGGATCGCCACACCTGGGATCAGATCAGTAACATCTTCCTGGAACCAAGGTTCTAAAAAGCGCTAGGCGGATGCTAGGCGGCGGAGCCGGGCCTAGCGCCTAGGCGGGGACTAGTCGGGGACTAATCGGGATTAGTCGGGATTAGTCAGGACCTAGGCGGGGCTTAGAACTAGGCGTTGGAGAGGGGCCTAGCGCCTAGGCGGGGCCTAGGCGCCCTTAGGCGGGGTCTTTTAGAACAGAGCCTGGAACGGTACAGATCCAATCTAGAGTGGGAAACAAGTCGTGAGGACTTAATCACCACTGAGCAGAAAACTGATGAAAGCATCGGAGAATTCTACAAGAGATGGAGTTGGAAACTCTCCGAGATCATGGAGCCACTCTCCAAGGATGAACAGATGCGGATCTTCAAGTCCTGCTTAAGACCGTCCATCAAAACTCTCATCAGTCATCATTTCTTCCCAGATCTCCGGGCCATGGTCAATGCCGGCTCACAGTTTGAGAAGGATCTCAAGGAAAAGTTGGCTACTGCACAGCCATACAGATACCGATCAGCAGTTGCATTCAATCCCGCATCGGCCCCCGGCAAAGGGAAAGATACGTCTGTCAACTACATCCATCAGGGACAGCAGTCGGGCAACAGCAACCCAGTCACACAAAGCAACAATTCCACTCAGAGGCAGCCTGCCGTACACTTCGACAAGTTGGACATGCCGCTGAGCAAGATGCTGGAAGGGTTAATCAAGGAAGGTCTCCTTAAACCCATTGCAAATTACAAACCCAAGAATCCCGTAGTCAACGCTGACAAGAGCAAGTACTGCGCCTTCCATCAGTATCACGTCCATACCACCGACAACTGCGCGGGGTTACGATACGAAATCCAGAACTTGATAGAGGAAGGAAAATTGGAGCGCCCCCGTGGGCCCAATACAGTCGGAAACCCCTTTCTGAACAACAGTGTGAATGTCATTGAGTGGGTGCCCAAGAAGATTGCCGCAGAGCCAGTTCCTCCGCCTCTTCCAGTCGGGTCCCCATCAAATGTCCACATCAGCTACGATGTTTGAGACTGCTCCGCCTGCCTGGAGTACGAGTCCCAAGACATGGTCAGGAGCAATCCTCCGAGAAAACAGAAGAAGAAGTCCTCTCAACAGAACCTGAGAGAAAGATACGAAGCTGGAGACACCAGTGTGGGTACACTCTGAGAGCCATCCGGGAGGTTCGACTACTACGTACTCTACTCCGGCCCGGTCCTCCCTTCCTCCAGCCATGCGGCTTTAGAGCGAGATAGGGGTGGGAAAGCCGAAAAGTCCCGCCGACACCGAGCTCGGACCTTGGGACACCGGAATACCTCGAGATCTTGGTAATCTTAGCCCGGTAAGCCTAACCCCGCGGGATCAGCCAAGGTTCAATTTGTCCAGCTTCCGAGCACGGACCGGCAAAGGAAGATCAAAGTCATCTTGGCACTCGCACTCGATCAACGTGCTAACCAAGGGCGGCAACCGCCTCAAACAGCCTCAACACAATCCCGAGGCTTCAGCAAAGGCTTTACCTCGAAAGAGGAAAACAGGAGACGGATGGCTTGATGACTCTCCTTCTCTGGATAGAGACCAGATCTACGATTCTCGACTGTATGGCAGTATGATCACTTTCTGTGACGAAGACCTACCGAGAGATACCTCGGGGCACAATGAAGCTCTGTACATCACTCTCAAGCTCAACACCATATCACTCCCCGAAGTATTGGTGGACAATGGGTCAGCCGTTAACGTCCTCCCTCTCAGCATGATGCGAGCCCTACTCATCAACGAAAGACACCTGATTCTATTAACCCGGACAATCAAGGTCTACGACAGCACGTCTCGTCCCATCCTGGGGACGGTGACTCTGGAGCTCTGGTTCGAAACCCAAATGGTGCCAGCAAAATTCCACGTGATGGACATTTCATCCGAATTCACAGCTCTGTTGGGATGCCCTTGGCTACATCACATGAAAGCCATAGCCTCCACTCTCCATCAGTGCATCAAGTTCATTAACCGTCAGGGAGATCTTGAAGTAATCAGAGGGGACAGTTTCCTCATAGGAAACGAAGCTGAGACAGCAGCCAAGCGTGCCCGCAGCCTGTGCACCGGGCTACCTCCTTCAAATCAACCAAGGGACTATCGGGGCAAATCTCATCGAATCCCTCGTAGTCCAGAGATGCTAACTACGTCAACGTACTCGAGCAAAGTGCACTCGGCGCCTGATACATCAAGCTCAACTGTTGTTTCCAACATTTGGAGGTAGACTGGAAAGAAACACTGAGCATCGCCATGATACGGGCGCATAAACCCCCTGTCTCCGATCGGAGATTTGTCAGCATTCTTCAAGCCAACTCTCTGGCCCCGCCAGGCGAAGAGATTTTCGTGATAAAGGTCAACAAGCACCGTCATACTCGTCTTGAATGCATGGACGTCGTATGGGATGTCCTCCACGAGGAATTGCCCGCTGAACCCCTCTTCTCCAGCGAAGGGCATGATGTTTTCCTAGCAGCTCCTACAGCGCAGAAGGACGCGAGGCGTCCTTACGTTTGGGTTGAGCCGTCAGACGACGACGAATCAGGACTCTCAGGAGTCGAGGACGCGGCAGATCCACAGGCAGATCTCTGCATTCACATGCTCAGTTTCGAGGACGACACCCGTTTCGTTCAGGTACACCATGGAAATTGTCAAGCTCAACGTCCAGTACAGGCAGCTATCCAACAATTGGAAGCAACTGGTTGACACGACGAAGAACCTCTCTGATCGAGTGACTGACGACGACTTTGTCAACATCATCTATTCCAGATATCCGGATGATACCAAGGATCCGGTCCTTATTATCAGATTTTGCAACGCCAAAGTTACCCTCGACAACTGCCTGCTCATGGTAAACGAGGCCCTGGCTAATCGAGCTCAGAGCTCATCATCACTTCCGACTACCAGCCCCAGTGGCAACCGGCCCATGCTGTCAGTCAAGCTTAAAGCCACAAGCGCCGCCAAGGCCAAGGGCAACAGCGAAGGAGACAAAGCTCCCCACCCCGCTACAAGTCAGATCAACCTCGGGAACGCTTCCGGCAGCCACCCCGAAAACATCTGTGAAGGACTTCCCCGCAAGGCAGAGTTAGCTTCCGACGAAGGGAATGACCACCTTAGCATCAACATGCTCCAGTTCGATTCTGCTCCCAATCGTCACGGCCACGGATTCAGACATCCCGCCAGCAAACTGCTAGCTTTGATAGACTTGGCAATCCAGCGAGATCACGAGACTGTCAACATCGCAGAATTCAACACCCCCGTGGATTCAATCAAATAGATATGGGCGAACTTCTTGGTAGTCGAGATCAAGGAAGGCCGCATGGAATGTCCCAGCCCGACTTCCTTCGTCAACATAATCCAAGTGTTTCCGCCATTCGGAGATTTGGATGTGATCACAGTTTTGGACACTACTCAGACGGCGCGCACCTACGGAGAATGTTTAGCTCTCGCAAGGAAAGCCCTCATGGAACTAGCCGCTCAAGAGAACCGTCTCTGGGACGAAAACCAAGCTCAAAAGACCCACAGGGACCAAGCCCTTAAAGTGTCACAAGCAGCTTCAGACAGAAAGCTAGAGGCCACTCTAGACCAGTTCAACCTTAGGGGTTTTGCTCATGGCAACTTCCTTGACTACCGTTTGTTCTCATCCAACCCCCTCTGCCAAACGAGGGTGGTCAACGGTCCCGGTGACCTAGGAGATGGAATGGCACAGCAGAACGAATACCAGCGCTTATCTCCCCGAGGAAAGCAAGGGTCCTAGGAGGATGGGGACGGATAATTTCCGCACTCAAACTGAAAGGCCAACTGAGAGAGGAAGGTCTATTCAAAAGGAATAGAAAGATGGAAATACATCTCCAACAACTGCTCAGGGAGATTCCACAGATCATGCATTCGTTTACGTAAACGATCAATCGGGACAAAGAACAACCGATCACATGGGCAGATGTTCGGGAAGTCGTGTACTCACCTTCCGACATACCCGCCACTCAGATAAAGAAGAAGGGAAAGATCTCCCCGATGGAGGTTTACCTAGACTGTCGCACGCAGTTCAAAGAAGCACTGGCTATTCTCACATGGGAAGAAACGCTGGCACTAACTCTCGACGCAGGCTCTACTGCAAGAAAGTTGATCCGGGCCAAGAGTGGAGGAAAATTAGCAAACCACGAGTATCGCTGCACCCAACCTGTAATGCCCTGAGTATGCTCAGCAAGAAGGAAAGGAGCGCGGTATACCATGAAGAGATCAAGGAGACTGTTCGCCTGAACCAAGAACTCTCCAACCTCCCCCGGAGGGTCAGCAACGCACAGTTTGGTTCTGATAACCATTGTTGCGCATTGACGTTCGAACAGCTGCACCAATCCATAAACTACCTCCCCGCAGAGGCACCCAAGCCAGTATCCTGGGACAGAATTCGTAAAGCTGCCGAAGCTCCCGGGAACACATCTACAATCAATGAATTGAGGGAAGACATATGGCCCTACGCTACGAGGAATCATCCTCTAACTATGGCTCAACTTAGAGCAGCCTGTTCAGAAGGGACCAAACCTGATGTCAGCGTTCTAACCCGATCGGGTCAAATCCATGTATTACTACCTAAGGCCAGCAAAAAGTCGACAGAGCCAGAACTGCAACCCGTCCAGCCCGAAGACGCAAGTTCCGTGAAAGAGGACCCGATCCTCACTCAGCTCAAGCAAACCCAGGCGAACATTTCCCTCTGGTCTCTGCTCACATCCTCATATCCTCACAAGCTCAAGCTAGAGGAAAGTCTAGCCCGTACCATGGTCCCCGTGAACGCAACCCCAGACGAAGTCATTCAGATGATCGGCAACATCCACTACGGCAACATTATCACCTTCACAGATTTGGACCTTCCAAAATTTGGGGCTGGTCACAATGAGCCACTATACATCACAGTCCAGTTGGACGAGCGTCACCTTCCCCATGTGTTGGTAGACGGAGGTTCCGGAATGAATGTCTTGCCCGCCAAGATGATGGAGCTGCTTGACATCAAGCCTACAGATCTGAAGCCTTCAGTCCACACTGTCAAGGCCTATGACTCTACTTCCCGTATAGTTCTCGGGGTTGCTACTCTTAATATCTAGTTCGGCAAGCGGATGATCCCCACCGAATTCCAAGTGTTGGACATTCCAATCACTTTCACAGCCATCCTGGGGCGACCCTGTCTGCATCAAATCAATGGCGTGGCATCCACCCTTCACTAGTGCATCAAGTTCATGCAAGGCAACGAGCTAACCACAGTCTACGGCGACAGCGTCACCACCGAGGGGACCAGCACCAACGACATTCTAGTGTTAGAAATCAAGCATAATGACGATATGGCATTAACTGGGTTCACTCTGGAGACCTCCAAGATCCAAATATGCAACGTGGACCTTCCACTGTTTCAAGACAAGATTCCTCCCGCCATGAAGATGATAAAACTCATGAACTTCATCCCAGGACTGGGGCTCGGCAAAAGGTTACAAGGCCAACACCAAGTCATCGAAGTCAAGGACCACACCACGGTCCAGGGGCTTGGTTATGTGCCAACACCAGCTGACATCAGGGAAAACAAAAGGCTCTCCCGCACCAAGGCAGCAGCCTGCAAAAAGGGAACCTCAAACGGCACACCCAACCTCCGACCTTACAGTTTCGACCTCGCTCATTACTTCACCAAGGGAACCGACAGCAGAACTGAGGGGACCGACAAGGGAACCGACAGCAGGCGAGGAGGGAACCGCGCAGTAACCGAGGGGACTGACAAAGGAAATTGATGAAGATGAGAAAGAAGCAGGGATAGTCGCACAGAGACTACGTAAAGGATGGAAAAGCTAGCACGGGACCTCAAGCGTTTCGAGGACTCAAGGCTAATCCGATAAGGGAAGCATTCCTCGACATCACAGCTCTACTGGACCAACCGCCACCACACCCAAAGACGAGTACACATTCAAGGGAATCCCAGACTTGGAAGAGCAACTCAGGGTACTCTTCACGGGAAACAGATTGTTCGGAGCAGCCGCCGGGCCACATTCGAGACAAGAACTCCAAATCGAAGGAACCGTAATTCATAGAAGACGCTCTAGTGGACCAAACTACGTAGTCTTTTTGAAGAAGTCATGGAGGTGCCAAACCCGATTGACCTGGGCTCCGAAAACAAAGCATGATCGCCATGATTGGGACAAAGAAGCCAAGCCTCTCGATCCCCGAACCCTCATCAAGCATCCAAAGAATGCCACCGAAGAACCGGGTAACTTTCACCGACCAAGGGCAAGCCGCATGTAAATGGAAGACAAGCCGGGCTCGCACCCACATCTCCCTAAACTCCGATCTCGAACCCTCCGAGCCGTCCTTGTAACAGTCCAGTCCTCTGAGTCATCCAACAGCCTTACGCCGGAAGACTATGATAATGTATCCAACCATTTCCCTTCTCGTTTAATGAAAAGTCTGACCTTTCGGAGTATCCTCTCATTGCCACTTTAACAACTGATAAGTTAACAAACAACTTAAAAGACGTTAATAACTTAATTGATAAAGAAGCAAACACATTAAATGAACAATACATTAAAGAAGTTCTCAAGCGTGTAGTTGACCGAGAGGACAACCGGGCCCAAGCTGCCGAAGAGGTTATTACCAAAGTGAACCTGGGGTCAGTGCAAGAGCCTAAAGAGACACAAGTGGGCAGTTTCTTCGCCGATGCAGAAAAAGAAGCCCTGATAAGCCTCCTCCGGGAGTATGTTGACGTGTTCGCCTGGTTATACCAGGACATGCCAGGACTCGATCCCTCGATTGTGGAGCACAGAATTCCCCTGGATCCAGAATCCAAGCATGTCAAACAGAAGCTGCGCAAGATCAAGCCAGAGTGGTCCTTGCAAGTGAAAGAAGAGAATGAGAAAATGCTCCGAGTTGGTTTCATCAGAGTAATTGAGTACCCGACTTGGCTCTCCAACATCGTGACGGTCACCAAGGCCAATGGAAAGGTCAGATGCTGTGTGGATTTCCGGGACCTCAACAAGGCCAGCCCTAAAGATGATTTCCCACTGCCTAACATCAACATGCTAGTCGAAACCACGGTAAATTTCGAAGTAAAGTCCTTCATGGATGGGTTCGCTGGATACAACCAGATCAAAATATCCGAGGAAGATCAAGCCAAGACTACTTTCACCACTCCGTGGGAGACATACTGCTACACGGTCATGCCGTTCGGTCTGAAGAACGCTGGGGCTACTTACCAGCGGGCTGCAATAGCCCTCTTCCATGACATGATTCACAAAGAAATCGAAGTATATATCGACGACATGATCATCCACTCCAGAGGATCAGACATGCAGCACATGACAGATCTGAGAAAGTTCTTCAACAGACTCAGAAAGCAATCCATGAGATTGAACCATGCAAAGTGCACCATCGGCATCAATCGTGGTAAGGTACTGGGGTACATGGTTACAGAAAGAGGTATCGAAGTCGATCCCAAGAAAATCAAGGCCATCATCGACATGAAGCCGCCTCAGACCCTGACAGAAGTGAAAAGCTTCATGGGAAGACTTCAGTACATCAGTCGCTTCATCAACTAGTTGACATCTCTCTGCGAGCCAATGTTCAAACTGATGAAGAAGAACGCCGACATCAAATGGGACTCCGAGTGCCAAACAGCTTTCGAGAAAATCAAGACATACTTGGTGAATCCCCCAATTCTGTTCCCACCACATGAAGACAAGCCACTACCCCTGTACCTGACAGTAACAGACACGTCAATAGGAGCAATGCTGGCACAAGAACAGAAAGATTCCAAGGTTGAACATGCAATCTACTTCGTAAGCCGGAAGCTTCAAGGAAGTGAACTCAGCTACTCAGCATTAGAGAAAACTTTTACCGCCTTGGTATGGGTAGTCGGGAAACTGAAACACTACATGCAGTCACATTCAGTGCTCCTGGTCTCCAAGATGGACCCCGTCCGATATCTCTTTGACAAGCCATCCCTGTCAATGCGACTAGCCAAGTGGTCATTCTTCCTGGCTGAGTTTGACATCAAGTACATGGTCAGAAAATCAATGAAGGGCAGAGTAATGGCAGATCAGCTGGCAGACTTCCCAAGCAGTGAACCTAAGGGTCCTGATCCGCAATTTTCGGACGACGGAATCTTTTCACTCGACAGCGCAAACCGCTGGCAACTCTTCTTCGATGGGGCAGCCAACAAGAAGGGAAATGGTATTGGAATGCTCCTTGTCGATCCCAAGGACGAGCACACTCCCATAGCCATCAAGCTGAATTTTGAAACAACCAACAATGCCGCAGAATACGAAGCCTGTGCAGCCGATCTGGAAGCCGCTCTCGAGCACAACATATCAGAACTGGAAGTATACGGAGACTCAGCATTGATCATCAATCAAGTGTCCAACAAATGGAAAATGGTAGATTCTGGCCTTCAGAAGTACCACGCGTACATGGAGGAGCTCATTGCTCAGTTCAAGGACATCTCTTTCCATTATTTGCCAAGAGACAGGAACCGCTTCGCAGATGCCCTGGCTACCCTAGCATCTCTTGTCGAAATTCCCGATGGGAAATCAGTAAAACCCCTCAGAATAGGCAGACAGGAAACACCCGCCTATTGCTGTGAGATCGAAATAAAAAATGAAACGATCGACGAACCCTGGTACAATCAAATATACTAGTACCTCCAAAACGGAGAAGCTTCCTTCACAAATGAAGATGGAAAATACAAAGAAGGGATCAAAGCCAAAAACATGATGGCATTAAAATGCCTGGCATCCCATTTCGTCATTCTGGGGGGTATGTTGTACAAGAAGCGCCACCAAGGGCCACTCCTTAGGTGTGTAGACAAAGAGAAAGTCAGCGAGCTAATGAACAAAGTTCACAATGGAACCTGCGGCCGCACATGAACGCCAGAGCATTGACACAGATCATTCTCCGTATGGGATACTATTGGATATCAATGGAAACAGACTGCATCCAGTTCGTCCGAAGCTGCGACAAATGTCAACGGTTCTCCAACCTCAATCACATCCCTCCACATGAACTAAATTGCATGAATACACCATGGCCTTTTGCCACATGGGGAATCGATGTCATCGGCAAGATCACTCCACCAGGGAGCAATGGTCACGAGATCATTCTAGTCGCAGTCGACTACTTCATCAAATGGGTAGAAGCCAGATCGTACAAGGTACTGAATTCCAAGAAGGTGGCCGAGTTTATCAGAGAGAACATCATGTGCCGATACGGAGTGCCCAACGAGATCATATCCGACAATGGGACCCACTTCGAAGGAGATTGTGACCAACTGCTGACCAAATTCAGAGTCACACGCCACAAGTCTTCTCCCTACAGACCACAAACCAATGGTGCAGTAGAGGCAGCAAACAAGACTCTCGCCATGATAATCAGAAAGATGACCACCAGAGGTCGGGACTGGCCCGAAAAGCTACATCTAGCCCTCTGGGGATACATAACATCAGTCAGAACCGCCACAGGGGAGACTCCGTTCGCACTTACCTATGGAATGGAAGCAATGTTACCCGTGGAATTGGAAATTCCATCCCTCCGAGTCCTCTTGGAAAACGGGATCAATGAAGTCGAATGGCTACAGAGCCGTCACGACGAACTTGCTCTACTCGACGAGCGCAGATTGAAAGCCATGGAACACACTCGAGCCTACCAGAGCAGAATGGCCCGAGCATTCGATAAGAAAGTCAAGATCGGAGACATCAGAGAAGGCGACTTGGTGCTAAAGGAAAAGCCTCCTACGCAGACCAATCCCCTCGGAAAGTGTGAGCCTACCTGGATAGGACCGTTCATGGTACAAAGAATCTTCTCCGGAGGAGCCATGAAGTTAGCAGATTTGGACGGGAACCCTTTCGTTAACCCCGTGAACGGAAGCAAGCTCCGCAGATACTTCATTTGAGGAAGAGCACGAGTCAACTCTCCTTCCCCATACACCACCCCTCAGTAAAATTAAAGTTCTAAAAGAGTAATACCCAACTTGATACATTCCCGCCAATGATCCAGGTAAAAAACAGGGTCGCACTTCTTTTGTCTTTGTTTTTCTCAAATTCATCTAAAGTGTCGAACTACGGTGACCTGAGCCCCTTAGTCCAATTGTAAAAGGGGAACGTAGGCAGCCATCATTGGTTCGGTCTCAAAAAAAAATAAGCATCAATTTCTTGTGTTTCGAAAAACTCTTTTCAATTAACCTACAAATTCATTACAGTTAAAACAATCTTTGATGAGTTCAAGCACGGTCAACTCTTGACTAGCTACACGCTAGCAAAACTACAATAAAACATTAATCAGTTAATGTGTCTGCAATGACAGTGGGTGGATACTCTGGACAACAAGGTCAACCTAGTTTCCCGTACTTGGTCCTTCATCCTTCTTCCCCTTCCCTTTCCCACGGCGAGTGTTCTTCACCTTCACAGGGAATATTCCGGTAGTCCTTCTACCTGGCTCAGGGACCCTTCCCGATGCCTCAGTCAAACCTGTAGCTGTCAACGCAGCCCTTTCCCTAGTTCTATCTTGAGCTGCCTCTCTTCGAGCCATCATAACCGTGCTTTGATCGGCCTCCCGATCAGCATTGGCCTCATAGTCAGCCATGTCATTCCCAGTACGATTCCGAGGGTTAGCCCCCGCTTCGGTCCTCCTCAAGGTCGAGCTGTCAAGGTGATCAGCACCCAACAGATCACTCCGTTTCCACGAGATAGTCATCTGTGTCTCCCCCATACACTCTTCATACCAGTTCAGATACTGCGTAGACAGAACAGTGCCCCCTCTCCGGTGAAAGAGAACCCTGGCAGGAAAGGACGTGTATTGCCACAACCGCGTGAGCAGCAATAGCGTCGAAGGATCTTCCATCAGCAGAGATCCCACCTCGAAGGTAGCAGCATGAACTAAACCCGTCAGTGGCACCTGCTCCAGCCCGTACTGTCGCAGCACCAACGATGGAATGTAGAAAGACGTCTGGGACAGCCCCGGCACTCTAACAACCAAGAGACCCCCTGAGCAGTCCGACAAGTCTGTAACTTCCAGTGGGGAACCCACCATCGCAAGTGATGCGTGCGGAGTCTGGCCATCCAGAGCTCCAGTTCAGCCTGATTGCCCCCTATCACCAGAGGACGTCGAGAAAAGGACCAAGCGTCACAAGACATTGGCACCTCGGGCATCATCTGCAGTCTCTCCCTCAACCACATGGTAAGCATAGCGGGACTCCCTCCCCACATGTATCGGCTGCCGGTCGCCATCCGACCTATGCCCAGGAACGTCTCGCCCAAGACCAAAGGCACGATGTCTCCCCCGTTCTGGCACTGCCTCACCAGGTCCAGTACACTGTGATGGCACACACCCAGGGACGTGAACGTGAACAAAGTAGCGATCGCGCACAGAGCAAACGCGTCCCACGCGAAGACGCTCCCCTCACTACCAGCAAATATATCGGGCAGCCCCGAAATGTCGACATAGTCTGTGTTCAATATCAGCATCCCGTATGCTTCCTCAGCAGAGATACCAAGCAGAAACACTAACTTCTCAACAGTGACCATGCCACCAGCATAGGGAAAAACTAGCTGTTTCGTCTCAGGTCCTCCCAGAATGGCCCGAAAATATTTGAACGTAGTAGTGATTTCGTTGTACGAAAAGTTGTACACATTCCTCCATACGTCCCAGAAGCGAGCCGCTGCTCTCAAAAGATCCCAATCTGGCATGAGCTCCTTCAAAGCCCAAACAGATTTCATCCCGTAATAGCCTTCGAAAAACCCCTTGTTTTGCCTCGTGTGGTTCCGTACCCACGAATGAAAATTATCCAAGTATCGCTCTTGCATCCGAGACGATAGCTTAGGAAAGGGAGCCATAAAAGAAAGTGAAGGAAACCTTAGGAATTTGAAAGGAATTCAGCTAATGGACTAAGGCAAACGCGCAGTTCTTACAAATTGCTAAGCTGAAACTGCAATTTAAAAGACTCTGAAATTTCATCCTCAGTCAGGCCGGACTCTCTCTGCAGTTGACTTGGTCAACTCTGCAGCCAGCTGCTCTTAAATTGGAAACAATTCCAAACCAAGTCATGTTCATGCTTTTGTGAATCTGCGTGCTCCCATGGTTTCAATCAACCACTGCCAACACCTCTTCCGCCCCGGGCTCGTGCAACAGTGCAATTAATTAATAATCAGTGCATATAGGCATAAATTTTGACCCGTTCAATTTTTCATGCATGTTTCATATTATTTATTTTTGATCAACCTACTTGCTTGTTTGCCAAAATAAAAAGAAGGTAATCACTAAATAGATGTGCAAAGTACAGGTTCCGCCTCAAGGGCACCATTTTTCAAATACAAGTCAAATCGTTTCGGACAATACATACATTTTGTCTAAAAAAGCAATAAAGGAGGACTACTCCGAGTCTTGCTCGTCATCCGAGTACTCGATGCACTGCTCCGCAGCAGTCGGATCTGTCGAGAACAAGAAATTTCAGAATTCCTCCAGGTGAGAATACGCGAAAGGCCTCCTCTGCGCCTGCGAACTCGAAGACTCTCCCCTCTCGTGCCCCGAGTGTGAAGGAGGATGGCCTCCAAACCCAGCCGTTCCGCCCGCGAACTGGCCAAATCCCTGCACAAAGTCCTCTCCACCAGTCGTGGGAGCAGACGAACATCTCGGCCTAGACGGCCTTGGCTCACGAACATCCACGCTCCTCCGGGAACTGCACCTCAGGAACTCCACGAGCCTCCTAGCGTAGTTGGCCCACCCGTCCAACTGTCTCATGGCCTGATTATACGTACGGCCAGACACCTGCAAACCAGGAAAGTCGTCAAAAGACAAGCAGAAAGTACAGATGCAACATTTGCAGAATGCTACTATCAAGTGCAGAAAATCAAAGGCACTCACCGAAGCGTTGGGGTCCACCCTGTTCTGAGGTCTTGGCTCCTCTGGGATCGGGATCACCAACCGCCTGCGCAAATTGTCCAGCCCCTCGTACGCCATCCTAGCGCGTGGGAGCGGGAGATCTCAGGGATATCCAGGGCCCTCGCCCTCCCTGTGCTGCACCTGTGGGCTCCTTAGCCTCGTCCTCAAGAAGATGTCATAGTCGACACCCTCTATGACATACTCAGTATAGAACACGCCCTGTCTATACCGCTCCAACTCCTCCATCGGTATCAACAAAGGATGCTACATGTGCGGAGGCGGGTCCACCGGCACCATAGGAAGGGACCCCGGACCATGCTGACGGGTCACCCTCTCCCCCAGATACAACGCATCATAGTGAAGCCCCACCAGAAGCTTTCGCCGACGTGTAACATCCCCAGCGGCATGCACTACAAAATCATCAATCCGACTCCACCAAGTCAGCTGGATCCGCTCGGAGAACTCTCGGCTCAGGGCCTGAGACACCTCTTCATATGTCAGCCGAGTACCCTCTCTCTATGACACCGCCTTCTTCGCCTCCTTCTGCCAAATTAACATGGCAGGAAACAAGGACTGATACGCCTCCTTGATCTCCCACCGCTGCGGGCTGAACACCTCAAAGCACCAGACCTATCAAGCAAATGGAAAGTTATGTAAGCTACAAAGCAGATACATACGAGTACAGAAATGAGACAAGGAAGAGAAAAAGACGGAACTTACATCCAAAGCAAATGAGAAGCAACACAAGGTGTTCTCCTCTCCCCGCGAGAACCTGTCCAAGGCATGGTAGAGCTCGGCCAGTCCAGCTTCCACCCATGTGAACCCCCTCCCGACGTCCAGATCCGTCAACGAGCCAAGCAGCGGGAAATGACAAGATGTGTCAGAAGTAGGAAACAGAGTCGCTGACAACGCGAACCATATGAACCCTCGAGCCAGACGCTCTACGGTCATCCTCGGGGACCCCTCCCCATAAGCAATAATACCCCTCCTTAGATGATTCTCCATCAGCCTGTACCGAATACCTAAGCCCCTGGCATTGGTAATATCAAAACCCAGCAGCTCCGACAACTGCCCTGGGTATAGCCGTCCACCCACACCAGCGTGTTGCCCCAGGTTGGCAACCCAGTGATAGCTGCAAAGTCAGTGGGAGTCACAGTCGCCTCCCCCCACCTGAAGTGAAAAGTGTGGGTTGTGTCCCACCAGTACTCGCTCAGAGCTACGTACATGGACCTCGCCCTCTGCGTCACAGCCACCGCGGCTACCGCGCTGATAAATCCAGCCAAGTCGGAGTCAACCACAAGCTGTCGTGGACTCCTCTCCCCATCTCGAGGTTCGTCCGGGAGTATCTCCCACAACGCTCGCACTGCCTCGAAGGCTCCCCGACTCTTCTGGTTGTGAACATCAACTGTCCCTCGCCCCTACAGGTGAACACGGCGAAATACGTTAGTACAGAAGCGACATCAACAGAGTGCACGAACGCTTGTCAAAATGATGCAATGCAGATACAGTTCGTATTCCTTTCCTAAAATATTTCCATCACGGTTGGAGTATTAACGGTCCAAGATTTCAAAGCATTTTGAAAACTCCGTCGAATCCGGAACTTTCAAAGCACTTCGAAAACTCCGTCGAATCCGGAACTTTCAAAGCACTTCGAAAACTCCGTCGAATCCGGAACTTTCAAAGCACTTCGAAAACTCCGTCGAATCCGGAACTTTCAAAGCATTTCGAAAACTCCGTCGAATCCGGAACTTTCAAAGCACTTCGAAAACTCCGTCGAATCCGGAACTTTCAAAGCACTTCGAAAACTCCGTCGAATCTGGAACTTTCAAAACACTTCGAAACCTCCGTCGAATCCGGAACTTTCAAAGCATTTCGAAAACTCCGTCGAATCCAGAACTTTCAAAGCATTTCGAAAACTCTGTCGAATCCGGAACTTTCAAAGCCCTTCGAAAAATCCTTCGAATTCGGAACTTTCAAATCCTTTCGAACATTTCGAAAATTTACTCCGTCCCGATTTAAACATACTTTAAATTCGGAAAACACATCTAGGCATGGAATTTTGCAACCAAAATTTTTATTTCATCTACCCGTAGTGTCAATTGAACTACACTCTAGTCTATTTCGACAAAGGCGCATAGCAAGGTCAAAAGCCCCAATTCGGGCACCAAAATCCCTAACTCTTTCCTAGTCGAATTCCTAACATTTAAAGAATGCACATTCTTAAAATTAATGGAAGGGAAGTGTACCTGTCTCTCGATCCCTCCTTTGGATTTGTGGTTCTCCCTAGCCGGGTAGAACTCCGCCGGATTCAATGGAAGAGTAATGGTTCGAATGGTCCGAACCAACCGCGTTCTTTCGTCATCGGTCCTTCCATGACGAGCCATTGGTTCCAAATCACCCTCCATGTTGATTTTCCTTCACAAATTTGAGCAAACCTCACAATTTGGATTGGTTTTTCTCTCCTCCTTTCTCTCCCTCTCGTCTGAATAAATGGAAGAAATGGCCAAATTTTGCTTCGCTTCTGGCGCTGAATGAACTCCGGTCAACTTCGGGTTCATCCCGGCTGACTCTTTCTGCAACAGAAAGATTCCTTGCCAATTCAGCCCCTCAACTTTTCGCAGTTCCAATTTTACCCCTTTTGGCCCCCAAAAGTGTAAAATTTCCCAAAAGTTAGACATTTCTAACACCCCTCCCTCGAGGTCAAGCCCAGTTAGTTTTCACTAACGCTCGTCTCCAGGCATTAAATTCCCAGTTAGTTTTCACTAACGCTCGTCTCCAGACGTTAAATTCCCAGTTAGTTCTCACTAACGCTCGTCTCCAGACGTTAAATTCCCAGTTAGTTTTCACTAACGCTCGTCTCCAGACGTTAAATTCACAGTTAGTTTTCACTAACGCTCATCTCCAGACGTTAAATTCCCAGTTAGTTCTCACTAACGCTCGTCTCCAAACGTTAAATTCCCAGTTAGTTTTCACTAACGCTCGTCTCCAGACGTTAAATTCCCAGTTAGTCCTCACTAACGCTCGTCTCAAGAAGTTAAATTCTCAATCCCCAGTCGACGTTTGACATTCAAACGCTCACATCCATCTCAAGTTGACGTTTGACATTCAAACGCTCAATCCCGTCTCCGGACATTCCAGTTACAATTCCATCTCCCGACGTCAAAATTTCTATTGGTTTTCACCAACGTTCACTTCCCCAGCCGCCACTCGTAAGCCCGATCGTCCCACCTCAGTGGCCATCAAGGTAAACCCGCACAACAATCCCTCTTCGGCCATCAAGGTAAGTCCAAACGCTCATCCCCAGCAGGATTCTAAAGAAGAAACGTCAATCCTTCCGAGTTGTTAATAACGCCAGTTTAACACAACCATTTCCATCATTGCCACCCTATCCCCAGTAGGATAAACCTGGCCGTCATCGTAAGACCAGCACTCAAGGCACGAACGCCTTCGTCCCAGGATAAACGCATCCAGTAACTCCGGTTTGAGGCGCCACACGCCCTCATATGATTCAGCAACTCCGGTTTGAGGCGCCACATGCCCTCGTATGATCCAGCAACTCCAATTTGAGGCACTACACGCCCTCGTATGATCCAGCAACTCCGATTTGAGGCGCCACACGCCCTCATATGTTTCAGCAATTCCGGTTTGAGGCGCCACACGCCCTCAAAAGTTTCAGCAGCTCCAGTTTGAGGCGCCACACGCCCTCGAAAGTTTCAGTAGCTCCGGTTTGAGGCGCCACACGCCCTCACATGTTTCAGCAATTCCGTTCTGAGGCACCGCACGCCCTCGTATGTTCCAGCAGCTCCGGTTTGAGGCGCCACACGCCCTCGTATAATTCAGCAACTTCAGTCTGAGGCGCCACACGCCCTCGAAGGTTTCAGAAATTCCAGGTTCAGACGCCTCACAATAGTCTTCATTCAGGTCCAGGTACCTCGCGATGGTCTCTTTCAGGTTTAGATGCCTCCCAACAGTCTCGCTCAGGTCAAGGTTCCCACGCGCGACTCCTTGCACCTATTAACTACGATCGACTTGATTCCCACACAGGATACGAAGGAATCCTTTCGCTAAGGGTCCAGCCAGCTGACCGCCCAGGTCACTTTCAAAGTAAGGCATCCCGATTTGGATCCTTATCTTTTTTAACGACCCCACCTCCTTCGGAACTGACGTCGCTGAGGGGCTAACTGTAAGTACCCAAATCCGGATTGCCAAAATTCGTTAGAAGTTAATCGAAATCCGTTAACTGGCCCGCTCTAGGTTAACCGGAACCCGTTAAGCTCCCCGTTGCCAAGCCAATGAGACATCCCGGGACTGCCCCGAGCATCCCAACGTCGAAGCATACTCATCACACGTCGTCGCACGTAAAAGTACGGCTTTCCCTGAAAAATGTACTTTCCGGCACTTTCCGGGGGCGTTTCGGGCATTTTTCGGACTGTTATTTTAAAAACGGACAAAACTGGGAAATAATGGCACAAATTCCCATGGCCTGTGAGTCACAGGGACACGTGGCTCACATGCCACAGCTCCCCCATCACCTTTTAATCAAATTCAGAGTGAAAAGACAAAAATACCCCTGGTATGCAGTCTCAGTCCGGCCGGACTCATTTGCAGGAAATCTGGAATTGCCAGCGAGCCCCTCAAATTTCCAAAATTTCACAAAACCCCCTGATTTCATCATATGTCCGTCCGGACTCATGCTGAAATTTTACCTATAAATACAAGGGCTGTCAACTCCATTTACAACAAAAAAACTCACTCCATTTTCACCCTAAGCCACGGCCTAAACTGGTTCCACTCTCCCCGAGCCCCGGTTTTACCTCGTTTTGCGTGAAAACTCCGTATTTCGATCAAATACGACCCCCGCCACCTCAAAACACCGTTCCAAACACACTTTCATATCCCGTATACGCCCCCCGAGCCAAAGGAGCCGACCCTAGCCATAGGTAGCTCCCTCTCTCTCTGAAACTCTCGTTCCGTCTCGATTTACGCGCCAGTCACTACAATCATTTCGGACGACACCGGTGAAATATAGACGCCTCCGTCTAACGGGGTCCGATACGTTTTAGCCCCTAGATCCTCTTCTCTTCCCGTAAGAGAAGTAATCTCGGGTTAAAACGGCGTTCCGACCCCGTTCCGTTTACTTTTATGTCATTTACCAATTTCGGATCATTTGATCCGTCGATCGTCATTTAAATTCCTGTCATTTACAAATTCCGAACCGTTTGATCCGTCGAACGTCATTTACTTTCATGCAACTTTACAATTCCGAGCCGTTTGGCTCGTCGATCGTACTTTACAATTACGGATCGTTTGATTCCGTTGATGCCGCACTTTAAATACTGTCATTTACAAAGTCCGACCCATTTGGATCGTGATAGTATTTACTTTTCAAAGTCCGAGTCGCAACCCGATTCGTTGATCGCATATCATTTAATGCCTTTTTCCCGTAAAAATGCTAACAATGTAATGCCCGGTTCAAAACCGGAGTTCGACCTTCGAACTCTCTTTCAAAACGCGCGAAATGATGTTTGGCATCCAAATGTTCATCTTCAAACTTAAAAGCCGACTTTTGACATTCAAAAATCATTTAATACGTTTTTCCCGTAAAATCGTTAATAATGACATGCCCGGTTCAAAACCGGAGTTCGACCTTCGAACTCTCTTTCAAAACGCGCGAAATGACGTTTGGCATCCAAATGTTCATCTTCAAACTTAAAAGCCGACTTTTGACATTCAAAAATCATTTAATACGTTTTTCCCGTAAAATCGTTAACAATGACATGTCTGGTTCAAAACCGGAGTTCGACCTTCGAACTCTCTTTCAAAACGCGCGAAATGACGTTTGGCATCCAAATGTTCATATTCAAACTTAAAAGCCGACTTTTGACATTCAAAAATCATTTAATATGTTTTTCCCGTAAAATCGTTAACAATGACATGCCCGGTTCAAAATCGGGGTTCGACCTTCGAACTCTCTTTCAAAACGCGTGAAATGACGTTTGGCATCCAAACGCTCATCTTCAAACTCAAAATACGACGTTTGACATTCAAACGCTCATTTCTTAAAAGTCTACATTTGACACTTAAGATAAACAGTTAAAATCAGCATTCGCGCCACTTTTCCTAAAACTACAAAATCGATGTTTGTCATTCAAATGCTCGTCTTTTCAAACAAGATCACCTAATCAACGTTTGACATTCAAACCAAGATTAAGCTTGTCATTCAAGCCCCTATTTCAAAATGCAAACACACACACACACGCACACGTTTTCGAGAAAGGTAGAAAGACTCGTTATACGAGGCATTTCGGGTGATCTCAATATACTCTTCCCGAAACGTAACGTGACCTCCGAACCTAACAATCTTTGGTACTAAAAAGCCTTTTACTCATTTTTGGTGCCAATAAAAATGACTCCCCATTTTCAAAGCCTTTTCCTAAGTTTTTGCTACCAATAAAAACGACACCTTTTTCAATCAATAGCCGTTTCTCAACGTTTGGGCTCAAAATACAAAAACCGTGTGGCGACTCCTCTTCCTTCCCTAAAAGCGAGGTCTCAGACACCAACCCTCCGCGAAAGACAACCGCGTTTCCGCGTCCGCGCGAAAACACAGGGTAATTTCACGTAAGAGTTCACGTTTCCAATTGTACACTTCCATTTCTCCCTTTGTCTCAAGATGTTATATTGAACACAAGTCATGGTCCTCGTCAACTTGTCTTTGTTCAATGCTTTCTCGATTCTGAGTATAATGATAATTCCAATCACATTGGGGGTATGGCCATACACTTTCATCATTATTATTCATCGAGGGGCCCAAGCAAAACATCTCTCTTTCGAGGGACAAATTCCATCTTGACTTATCATCCTTCCCATCATGAATCCGATCATGCCAAAATTAGCCTTTATAAATATCGTGTTAAGATATCGTTTGACTAAAATCAAACATGACTTTCATCATATATAAGGTCATAACAATCTCAGGTCTAGGGACTAAATAAAGTAACCTTATGAGATTTAATTATGACATTTGACCATGACATAAATCTCATGCGGGTCAAG
The DNA here is from genome assembly GCA_022495995.1 of Adenophora triphylla var. japonica. Classification (NCBI taxonomy): domain Eukaryota; kingdom Viridiplantae; phylum Streptophyta; class Magnoliopsida; order Asterales; family Campanulaceae; genus Adenophora; species Adenophora triphylla. Next base: position 232,131 of record JAFEMH010002151.1, on the reverse strand, counting down.
TCCAGTCACTTGTTCTCTAACAAGTACCCATAAATTTAATGTGCATCTCTATGCATATAATCATCATATGATTATCCATTAACATTTATACTAATTATTCTCTTAATAATTAGGGACGGAGATTATTATAAATAAATATACAAAACATATATAATAATCAAATTGATAAACATCTCATATAATAAATAATGTCAACACATAAGTCTATCAAACATAGGCCTAGGGCATAACACTAACAGTCTCCCACTTGCACTAGGCCCATTCTCCCATGTATCGAATACCCATGGACCTAACATGACCGTCATGCTTAGCTTGCGGGAGAGCCTTAGTTAATGGGTCCGCCACGTTGTCATCAGTGTCTACTCTGCATATCTTTACGTCTTCCCTTTCACATATCTCTCGGATAATGTGGAAACGTCGAAGTATGTGTTTGGATCTCTCGTGTGACCTTGGTTCCTTTGCTTGTGCAATGGCACCATTGTTGTCACAGTAAAGTTCAATAGGATCTCTGATGCTTGGAACGACTTCCAAATCACTAATGAACTTTTTGATCCAAATGGCTTCCTTAGCTGCTTCAGATGCCGCTATGTACTCAGCTTCGGTTGTAGAATCAGCGACGGTACTTTACTTGGAACTTTTCCAACTCGCAGTGCCTCCATTCAGCGTAAACAAAAATCAAGACCGCGATCTGAAATCATCCTTGTCGGTTTGGAAGCTAGCATCTGTGTAGCCTTTCACTACAAGATCTTCTTCCATTCCTCCAAAGACCAAGAATACATCCTTAGTTCTTCGTAAGTACTTAAGGATATTCTTGACTACTATCCAATGTGGTTCGGCGGGATCCGATTGGTACCTACTCGTCATGCTTAGAGCACACGAGACATCGGGTCTAGTACATAACATAGCATACATGATGGACCCAATTGCCGAAGCATATGGAATACCATTCATTCTCTTTCGCTCATCATTAGTCTTAGGACTTTGATTCTTGCTAAGAGATATACCATGTAACATTGGCAAGTTTTCCCTTTTAGAATTTTCCATTTGGAATCTTCTAAGAACCTTGTCAATGTAAGTACTTTGACTTAAACCAATCATCCTCTTGGATCTATCTCTATAGATCTTGATACCAAGGATATATGCAGCTTCGCTCATATCTTTCATTGAAAAGCACTTTCCCAACCAAGACTTAACAGTCTGTAGTGCAGGAATGTCATTTCCAATGAGTAAGATATCGTCGACATACAACACTAAAAATAGTGCTACGCTCCCACTAATTTTCTTGTATACACAAGGTTCATCTTTGTTCTTGATGAATCCAAACTCCTTGATTGCTTCGTCAAAACGTAGATTCCAACTCCTAGAAGCTTGCTTCAATCCATAAATGGATTTCTGCAACTTACACACCTTGTTAGAATTTTCTGGACCGACAAAACCTTCAAGTTGTATCATGTATACATCCTCAAGCAACTTCCCATTAAGGACAGTTGTTTTGACATCAATTTTCCATATCTCATAGTCATAATATGCGGCTATGGCAATTAAAATTCTAATAGACTTAAGCATAGCTACAGGTGAAAAGGTTTCATCATAGACGATGCCATGAATCTGCCTATATCCCTTAGCTACAAGCCTAGCCTTATAGGTGTGCACCTTCCCATACATGTCGGTCTTCTTCTTGAAGACCCATTTGCACCCTATGATTTTTACACCTTCGAGTGGATCAATCAAGTTCCAAACTTGATTATCAGCCATGGATGGTAATTCGGACTTCATGGCCTCTTGCCATTTTTCCGAATCAAGAGCGGACATCGCCTCTTGATAGCAAGTAGGTTCACCGGTTCTACAACTACTTGTGAACTTGGTTCAGTCTCTACCATATGTTCAATGTTGTTTTCGGGTTCTCGAATTTCTTCGAGATCTATTTTACTCCCACTGGTTCCTTTGCGAAGAAACTCCTTTTCTAAGAAAGTACCATTTCGAGCAACAAACACTTTGTTCTCGTTTCGGTTGTAGAAATAGTATCCTTTGGTTTCCTTAGGATAACCCACGAAAACACATTTATCAAACTTAGGTGCTAGCTTGTCAGAAGTTAACTTCTTGACATATGCATCGCAACCCCAAATCTTCATGAAAGACAAACTAGGTTTTCTTCCATGCCACATCTCATATGGGGTCTTTTGAACCGATTTGGTAGGAACTCTGTTTATAGTGAAAGCAGCAGTTTCTAGTGCATGTCCCCAAAAGGATAAAGGAAGCTCAACTTGACTCATCATAGAATGAACCATGTCCAACAAAGTTCTATTCCTCCTTTCAGACACACCATTCCATTGTGGTGTTCAGGGTGGAGAGAGTTCTGAAACGATTCCACTACTCTTAAGATGACTGTCAAATTCTTGGCTCAAATATTTGCCACCTCGATCGGATCGAAGTACTTTAATAGTTTTGCCAAGTTGGTTTTGCACCTCATTTTGAAATATTTGAAATATCTCAAACGATTCACTTTTATGTTTCAATAGATAAACATATCCAAATCTACTATAATCATCAGTGAAACTTATGAAGTACCGAAATCCTCCCCTAGCATCGCTACTCATAGGCCCACATACATCGGTATGTATGAGTCCTAATAAGTCGCCCGCCCTTTCACCGGTTTTGGTAAATGGGTCCTTGGTCATCTTACCAAGTAAACAAGACTTGCATGTCTCATATGATTCATAATCATGTGAGTCTAAGAATCCATCTTTGTGGAGTTTAGAAATGCGTTTCTCATTTATATGGCCAAGACGACAATGCCATAAGTAAGTGTGGTTTACATCATTGGGTTTAGATTTCTTGTTAATGTTATAGACATCATTATCACGATTTTCAACATCAAGGATATAAAGGCCATTGAATGAAATAGCAGTACAATAATGCATATCACTCTTGTAAATGGAAAACTTCTTATCACATATAAGAAAATTAAAACCTTCATTATCCAAACATGAAATCGAAATAATATTCCTACTTAAAGCTGGAACGTAATAACAATTGTTCAAAACAAGTATTAGTCCACTAGGTAAAGTAACTTCATAAGTTCCTACGGCTAATGCAGCAACTCTTGCTCCATTCCCCACACGTAGGTCCACTTCACCCTCTTCAAGCATCCTTCTGTTCTTTAGACCCTGCACATTTAAACAAATGTGAGTTCCACATCCGGTATCCAATACCCAAGAACTAGAAATAGATAGGAATATATCTATAACAAAGATACCTGAAGTCGAAGCAACTCCTTTGCTCTTCTTCAGTGCTTCCTTGTATTTTGTGCAGTTTCTCCTCCAATGTCCAATCTCATTGCAATGGAAGCAGATTGCGTCCTCTTGGGACTCGGGCTTAGCCTCTTTAGGCTTGGCAGCCTCTTTGGGTTTGGCAACATTTGCCTTAGAATTAGCAACCTTTGCCTTTCCCTTACCCTTGAAACCCTTCCCCTTATTAACCATTAGCACTTGGTCGGTTTTCTTCTCGACAATATTGGTTTACGCAGTGTTCAACATTTGAACTAACTCGGAAAGGTTTTTATTCATTCCACCCATGTTATAGTGCATTATGAAATTACTAAAACTTTTGGGCAATGAATTCATTATTATGTCGGTAGCCAACTCTTGGCTAATTGGAAAACCGAGCCTTTCAAGATGCTCAATGTGGCCCTTCAACTTAAGAGCATGGGGACCAACAGCTTGTCCTTCACTCATCTTGCATGAGGTCAAGACCTTAACTGTGTTGTACCTTTCTTGCCTAGCTTGTACTCGGAACATTTCCATCAGTCGATTGTTTAGATCAACTGTCCCCAAGTGCTCAAGATCCTTCTGAAGGTTCTTGCACATGGCGGAGAGCATGAGGCATCCAACATCTATAGAGTCACGCTTGTGCTTCAGATATTGATCCTTCACTGCTCTAGTAGCATTGGCAGCAGGTTCAGGTGGAATAGGTTCCTCGAGAACGTACAGTTTTTCCTCTTGCCTGAGAACAATTCTCACGCTACGGATCCAATCCATATAGTTTGTACCATTCTCTTCCAACTTCTCCTTCTCACGGAGAGATCGCAGTGACAGGTGATTATTGTTTGATGCCATTTATTTTACAAAAAGATATACATAAAATATGAACACATATAAGTAAACATATCATATGAGAAGTATAATGCATTTGCATAAAATGCTCCCACTAAATTATACACCTTCCACTGCAAATAAGCATAATATACATTTAATGGGCTAAGATCCAACTTTAATTTAATTTCAAGTTTGCTATGGCAAACCGCTCAAAATTAAATTAATTAGGTAGAAACATCAATCATATCACATATATGACTCTTAGATCTTTTATGAGATTTATTCAATACATCATATGTCTAGGCATATTTTAATCTCATCTTATGCCTTGGGTCCAAAACCATTTTGATAACCCAATTAAGTTCATTCACTTTAAATGTATAGGAACCACCATTTCCTCATCTTGCTCGCATTCGAATAGAATCAAAGTACCTTGCTATGGCAAGCCCACCCAAAACTATTTGAATGGTCTCAAGTGTTTTAATCATGAATTGGCATAAAGAACTTAAAAGTTAAATGAAGGTTCTTTAAAAAGTAGATTATAGGCATATCAGCAAAGATATTCATAATCGTGCACCAGGTAAGTTCCCAGGAAGATAGGTGAGTCACAAGGACTACTTAAGTACCAAATCTCTCTTTCGACAGAACTTTCCTAGACATGCATAATCAGAAATCAGCTCTGATTTGGTAACAAAATCACTACCTTTTATAAACAATCAGTTTCCTTTTAAATTTCGCGTAAAATGACTTGTTTCTCATAAACAATCATAAAACCAAAATTTTAATGTCTAAATCTAAACATATTAGGAAACTACAATGCAATGTTTCAACTAAACATAAAAAAAATTTAACACGTAAGAACACATAAATCATGCATCGCAACAATTAATAAAATCAAATTTTAATTAACTAAGCATGCATAAACAATGAATTAATCTAGATAGCCCTATAAACTTAATTTTATAGCATCCAGATTAACACATAAACGTATCAGATTGAAAATATATTCACAGATTAGCAGGATTGTTCAATAAACTGATTCTGCCCAGATTGGGCTAGTTTTGTCGCGTGACAGAGACTCCCAGAGTCCTGATCTGTCGCACGACCTAGAGAGGCCATCAGACATGATCTGTCGCGTGACATAGACATACTATGTCGCGTGACACCATGAAGCCAGTTTTGCAGATTTGCAGAATTCAACCAATTCTAAATCACAGAGCAATTAAATCATGCAAACGACTTTTAACAGATTTAATTCAATATCATTAGAACACGAATTAGGCATATTGTTTCAAAAACAATTAATCTATCGCATACAAAACATGCAAACGAACATATAAACGATTTATATTACTTTTCTAGCATGTTAATTCAAACATAATGATACGAACGGGGCTCTGATATCACTGTTGGATTTTACGGGTCCATGCGCAGCGGAATTAAGCATCAAATAACATAAAACCCAAGGAGCCAAGGATCCGTTCTATACAATTAAATTGAAACCTATGAGATAGATATTACCAACCTTGAACGCTTTCCGTTCTTGAGCTATCGAACGATTTAATGATGTGATTTCGAATCACAAACTTCGTTCTTCAGATTGCTTGAACTCTAGGCCTTGATCGATAAACGAGCGAAGACCCTCTTTCGGTATCCACACCTTTGAATGAATCCAAGAACAATTTCTTGAAGATTGCTAGATCCTATAAACCTTGGAATAATATTGAGAATATTGTTGTGAATTTCTTTTGAGAATTTCGGCTAACATTCTAGGGTTGACAGACGTTCATATTTATACTACATTAGTATAGAATATGAATCCTAATCAAATTAGGAAATGATTCTGTCAAACCGCCTCATGACCTGATGTGTCGCATGACCACATGAGGCACATAGCCTAGTTGTGTCGCACGACCAGACAAGGCTGATGAGGAGTTTTTCTCAATTATTTTTCCATAGGTTTAATAAAATTCATTCTAGTTGTGTGTGACCCAATAGGATTATATTATGTTGGCAATGAGCTCGATACATCGATTCTCATAAGACATAAGTGGACTCTAGCAAGCCATTATGTCTACCCAAATAATATAACGTAAGAGTTTACGTTTCCAATGGTACACTTCCATTTCTCCCTTTGTCTCACGATGTTATATTGAACACAAGTCATGGTCCTCGTCAACTTATCTTTGTTCAATGCTTTCTCGATTCTGAGTATAATGATAATTCCAATCACATTGGGGTATGGCCATACACTTTCATCATTATCACTCATCGAGGGGCCTAAGCAAAACATCTCTCTTTCGAGGGACAAATTCCATCTTGACTTATCATCCTTCCCATCATGAATCCGATCATGCCAAAATTAGTCTTTATAAATATCGTGTTAAGATATCGTTTGACCAAAATCAAACATGATTTTCATCATATATAAGGTCATGACAATCTCAGGTCTAGGGACTAAATGAAGTAACCTTATGAGATTTAACTATGACATTTGACCATGACATAAATCTCATGCGGGTCAAGTCCAGACACTTGTTCTCTAACAAGTACCCATAAATTTAATGTGCATCTCTATGTATATAATCATCATATGATTATCCATTAACATTTATACTAATTATTCTCTTAATAATTAGGGACGGAGATTATTATAAACAAATATACAAAACATATATAATAATCAAATTGATAAACATCTCATATAATAAATAATGTCAACACATAAGTCTATCAAACATAGGCCTAGGGCATAACACTAACAGTATCGAGACCTGAAGGAATCATTTTGGTGGAACGGTATGAAAAGCGACGTGGCCGAATTCGTGGCAAAATGTTTGGTGTGTCAATAGGTTAAGAGTGAACATCAGAAGCCTGCGGGGCTGCTACAGTCGTTACCCATTCCAGAATGGAAGTGGGAGCATATTGCAATGGATTTAGTAGTTGATTTCCAAAGACACTCAGAGGAATGAATGCTATATGGGTCATAGTAGATCGATTGACCAAGTCCTCTCATTTCTTAGCAATCAAGGTGACAGACTCGCTAGAGAAGTTGGCTAAGTTATATGTTGATGAAATTGTGAGACTACATGGAATTCCAGTTTCGATAGTATCTGATCGAGATGCTAGGTTTACGTCGAATTTCTGGAAAAGTTTGCAACAGGCATTGGGGATGGAGTTGACAATGAGTACAGCTTTTCACCCGCAAACGGATGGACAGTCCAAAAGGACGATTCAGACGTTGGAAGACATGCTAAGGGCTACATCATTAGATTGGCAAGGCACATGGGACGAACATTTACCACTAGTGGAGTTTGCGTATAATAATAGCTTTCACGCTAGTATTGGTATGGCTCCGTATGAGGCACTGTATGGATGCAAATGTAGATCGCCTACCTGCTGGGATGAAGTAGGTGAAAGGAAGTTAACTGGACCAGAAATTGTTCAAGTGACGGCGGATAAGGTACAACAAATTCGCAAATGGTTATTGACTGCACAAAGTAGGCAGAAGTCGTACGTAAATAATCGACGGCGTGATCTAGAGTTCCAAGTGGGGGATCGCGTATTCTTGAAAATTTCACCGACAAAGGGTGTTATGAGATTCAGTATTAAAGGGAAGCTAAGCCCTAGGTATGTGGGACCTTTTGACATTCTTGACAAAGTTGGCAATGTGGCCTATAGGTTGGCGCTACCACCTGTACTATCTGGAGTGCACAACGTATTTCACATCTCAATGTTGAGGAAGTATTTAGCAAATCCGAGTCACATAATCGAATACAAGCAGTTGAGATTCCGTGCTGATTTAAGTTATGACGAGAAGCCCATAAAGATCGTAGATCGGAAGGATCTGAATCTACGGAGATGGGTGATTCCTTATGTGAAGGTGCAATGGAGCAACCACACTGAACGGGAAGCAACCTGGGAACTCGAAAGCGAGATGCGCGAAATGTATCTCGATCTCTTCGAAAATTGAGGTACATTTAGTTTGGAGGACCAAACTCTTTTAAGGGGGTAAGAATGTAAAGACCCGAAAATTCCTTTTATTTTTAATAGTATTATTTTAATTAAGAAATAAAATAATACTTGATCATTAAAGTGTTTTGGACTTGGACTGAAATCAGGTGGGCCAAGTTAAGGATTGGTTAAATGGGCTTTGTAGGAATTCAAAACCCAATAGGTTAAGAAAGCCTTTTTCTACGGGGATTAGTAATATTAAACCTACCCTATTTAAACCCCAAAACCCTTCCTATTTTCCCATAATTCTCATTATTCACAAAAAAAAAATATATATATATCAAGAGGTAGAGAAGAGAGGGGGCGGCCGAACCCTAGAGAAGAAAAGGGAGAGAGGCCGAGAGAAGGAAAAGAGGAAGAGGGAGGAGGAATTCAAGGCTTTAATCTTCAAGGTAATCCTCACAACCCTTAATTATTGTCTTTTCATTTTGGTAGAAGAAACCCTAGAAAAACCTAAGCTAAGTTAATGGAATTAGGGTTTTCTAGTTATTGATTTGATATGAATATATTAAAGGGGATGATGATTATTATGAGTAATTAATGAATGCCATGAGTTTTTATTATCAATTTTGCATGTAATTATGGGAGTGAGAAATTAGGGTTTGTAATATAATAGTATTAAATTATTTGGATTTGATCTAAAGTTATTATTCTAGAACGAAGTACCTAATGTAATTGAAAGAAAATAGTTTGTGTGGGTGTACGTGTGTGCGGCCGAGTGTGTGTGTGTGTGTGTGTGTGTGTGTGTGTGTGTGTGTGTGTGTGTGTGTGTGGTTAATATTAGGGTTTTGGTATGTGTTGGTTTTTGGGTTAGAAAGTTAACAATAGTTAACTGAAAACCAGTTTCTGAAAAAAAAAACCCTAGTGACCAAACTGAAAATCTGAAAATTTGGGGGTTGTTTTGTAAATCCTGAAAGTCAGGGGACTGTTCTGTCATTTTTGAAAGATGAGGGACTGTTCTATAATTTCTGAAAGATGTTCTGTAATTTTTGAAAGTTGAGGGATTGTTCTGTAATTTTTGAAAGTTGAGGGACTGTTTTGTAAAAACTAAAAATTGAGGGACTGTTTTGCAAAATTCTAAAAGTCAAAGGACTTCTTTGTAATTTTAGAAAGTTAAAGGACCTTGTTGCAATTATGAAAACTAAAGGGACTTTTCTGGGAATAAGAAAACCTAAAGGGACCTTTTGAGAATAATGAGAAGTCAAAAGACCTTTAAGAAGTTATATTAAAAAAAAAGGGAAGAAATAAACTAACACTTTTAAATAAGAGGAATACTAAAAGACATTTAGGTTTCTAAAAGTGTTAGATTTCAAAATAGGAAGTTTCTGAAGAAGGAAACTTTCCAAATAAAGAAGGTTACTCAAAAGAGAAAAGGGTACCTTAATTAGGAAGCTATCAAAGAGTTAGACTTTCATGGAGAGGAATGAATCTAAGTTTCCACAAGAGGAAAGTTTCCTAAAATAGAAAGTTAGTTAACCAATTAAAGTGAGTCAAAGAATAACTCATAGGTTGTTTTGGTAGAAAAAACAATAATGTTGAATCTTGACTTGCTAAGTGTATGTATTTAAACAACAAGGAGGGGACTTTGGAATTCAATTAAATGGAATAAAAACATGAAAGTAAAGAGTGACACAAGGATTTGTTAACGAGGAAAACCTTAGAGATGATAACCTCTTCGAAAAAAACCCCGGGAGTTAGGTCTCCAACCTTAAATGTTTCACTATAAGAACCGTGATTACAACTGCAGAAGATGATGGAGAGGATTACAAATTGTGCGTGTGTAGTGTGTAAAAATGGCTGTGTGTTTTTTCATCTCCATATCCCCTTAAATAATATCAACTATAAACGGATAAATGTTAGTTCCTACAATCTCGGCATCCATGCTTATCTCCTCAACGTCCAAAAGACCAAGTCCACCTTGCCGTTGAAGAGAAGTTGAACGTGCTTGAAAGTATACCGTATTTATCTCTTCTGTAAAATAATAATGAAAAATATTATATAAAAACGAATTAGTAAATATTAAGTAATACTTACAGTGGAATATCATCTTGACATGCAGGATCAACTGAGGATGTCACCATGCTGAAAAATACACATAACAATTTGTCCCCAAAAATATTTGTCTATCATGGAAATTGAAGAGGCAAATGTTTTTTTCAAATAATAGCCAACTGCCAGCTGCATGATTAGACAGCCATAATGAAACGTGGAGCAATTGGACGGTTGGGGAGTTAATTAGGGAAAAGCGGTTTTTTGGAATTAGAACCCTTTTCAAATTAAACAACTGTCTGGTGGTTTTAAAAGCTTCTCAACCTTCCAAATTGTCTCTTCTCACTACGGCGTTCTCTGTAAGGTAAATTTTCCGCTCTTTCTTTCTTTCCTTGACGCCATTGTCTTCTTTTCTTGCTTGCTTGTTAATATAGGTAGGACTAGATGGAGTTCCTCCAAAACCAAGAGTGCGCCGCCTCCGCAAGATCCCATAGAAATTGATTTCGAGGATTTTGAGTGTGAGAATCTCCTTGCCAAGCCGGATGAGGAGACATGTGTGTTCAGCGATGCCCAGATTGAGTCGCTAAAACGGCAATGTTACTTCTCGGAAGGTGCCATCTTTCACCCTTTTTTCGTCAACCTAAGGTCTGATCTCGTTTCCACAAAATGGGTTTGTTTTCTTGAATACCCCTTCCTCCCAGGGTTTAGTTATCCTTTTCCTGCTTTGGCTTCTGAATTTTTCCAAAAGACCCAACTTGCTTACCCCTAATTAATGCCTATGGCTTGGAGAATTTTCGCATTTGTAATCAAAGTTAACAGGGAAAACAACCTAAATCTAGGGCTTCATGAAATAGCTTACTCGTATGATTTTCAGCCCTTTGGTTCAAAAAGGTATCTTTTTAAGAAGAGGTCGGGTAGGAGTTCCCAAATGACCACTACGTCTTCAAACGATAGGGGATGGAAAAATATATTTTTCTTTGTTGATAGGGCATCTATTGAAGGAGGGGATGAAATACCAAGCGAATGGAATAAGGGAGGTACTTTAATTTCTGACTCTGTGATTTTTTTGTTTTTGAGATAAACTGAAATCATAATTTCTCTTACCTTTTTGCAGATATTGATTGGGGAGAGCTTTTCCCACCGGCGGAGGATAACTTAACAAAACTTGAAGAATTCTTCAGACTGCCTTTGGACAAGAGGTCACCTAGAGGCCTGTTAGAAGCACCTTTAGTTGTTCAGGAAGACAATAGAGCATCATCTTCTGTCATCATGTCTACAGGTAAGCATGTTGTCTCCTTATTCTGTTTCTTTAATTTAACACGTACTACTTTTTGACATTCTTCATATATTGGTGCAGCTTCTAAGCCAGTTGCCTCGGGGTCAGACTTTGATCTCGAAGATATTGATGCTATGTTTGGAGATTCTCCTCTCAAAATAGAGGCGAAGCCCCCATTGATTCCCAAGAAAATCCCTGTACTAGAGGAGAGCGCTGGTATTGGCTCTAGGGTGAAAAAGAGGAAGGCCATACAAGAGGAAGTGATTGAAGTTGTTGATGTATTTGAAGGACTGCCTTTGGGGGAATTTAAGAAGTAGTGTATGAGATTTGCAGCTGGGGTAAGATGTTACTAACTAATCTTTGACCGATCTTAAGCTTCCATAATATCCTTTGATATCAACTATTTATGTCACAGGCGATGGGATATGTGGAAGACCTGATGAAGGAACATGAGGTGTTTAAGAAGAAGTCCAAATCAGAGGCAGCGTTGGCCAAGAAAGAAAAGGTTTTGCTGGAGAACAAGGTAAAGGTATATGAAAAGAATTTGGCGGAGTAAGAGAGGACAGTGAAGGATCTTCTAGAAAGCTTGTCAAAAAGTGAAGGTGACCATCTCAAGGAGATTGCCGAAGTAAGGGAGTCCTGCAAGATTGCGGCTGCAAAGATTGTTTTTCAAAGCAGGATCAAGATGATGAAGGAGCACCAAGATGGAAAATCTCAGAATTGGGATATTAACAAAGAGTATGCCCATTTAGCCAAACTGACAGGGGAGCAGGCGGATGAGGGCGAGGTGTCATCCAGTCCACATGAAGTAATTGTGAAGGAAGGAGCAGAGGTCGGAGAGGTTACTCCGAAAGCAACATCTGAGGCGGATTCCATCTGAAAAAGGTAAAACATGTTTGTTTTGTTTTTGCTGGTACTACGGGGGTGGAATCCCAAAGACAATTTTAATTTTGTTGGTTATGTAATAGGTCCATAAGGACTGAAGACAATTTATTTCAAGTGTTGGGTTGGTTCAACACTTTTGCTTTCTAGTTTTAGTTGCTTGGATGTTGGTACAATGTCTTAGCTTTTGGGAATGTTCTTATGGTAGCTTTTAGAAAAACTATGGTTTGGTAGTTTTCAAGCATGTTAAGGCTTGGTATACTTTTGATGAAGTTTTCTTTGGATGATTGCATGTTAGTTTCGTAAGGTGACATGATAGTATGTCAAAACAGTAGGTACTTAAGATGACACGTACATGTCATAACTATAAGAATAAAGCATAAGATCAATCCTTTAATTGAGTGGGAATGGATAAGCTATACAATTTTACTCATATAGGCCCACCCCACACCTCAATTAAAGAGATAACTTGCGCTCCAGGCGAAGGTGTGGCAACCTAACATCTTAAGAAAGAGGTAATTAACTCTTTAAACCTTAGAAGGGATTGTGTACCTTTACTTTAGAAGAGATGGCCAGTCTCTGACGGAGGAGAATTCGCTGTTGTTTCAACCTGAGTACTTTCGATATGTCCCCATTCTCATATGTCAACATCTTGCAAGACAGAGACATGTTAGAAATGGACGTCAACTATGTTGACGCCCCTCCACAGGTTGTGTTAGTGACATCTTATTTTGAAGTAAAGCAAAATGAAAAGATGAAAAATAGGAAAATGAAAGGTTACTCATATTCAATAGAGGATTGTCCGTACCTGGGATGAGGTGAGGTTTAGGAAGGAATTGTTTAGATGTAATACCTTTTAAGATGAATAGCATTCCAACTACGTGGAATCATTTGGCCATCCAGGGTTGACAGGCGATATGCTCCTTTCCTGGCCTGTGCATCAATCAAGTAGGGTCCTTCCCATTTTAGGGAAAGCTTGCCTGCAATAAGTTCCTTTGTATTTTGGAATGCCTTTCGTAGGACTAAGTCTCCTACTTGAAATCTTCTAACCCTTACATTTTTGTTGTAAGACCTGGCTACCCTTTGCTGATATACTGCCATCTGAATCTTGGCCATGTCCCTTAGCTCGTCTATAGTATCCAAGTCATGTGTCAAGATGTCCTTATTATGCTCAGGTGTCAACAAACCGCATCTGGCTGTAGGTACAAGAACTTCTGTTGGAATGACTGATTCTGCCCCAAATACCAGAGAATAGGGAGTCTGACCAGTAGCATTCTTAGAGGTCATCCTATCAGCCTATAAAACCATTGGTAACTCTTCTTCCCATCTTCCTTTCTTTTGGTTCAATCTTCTTTTTAAATTTTTATGATAATATTATTGTTGGATTCTGCCTGTCCATTCCCTTGAGGGTGAACAGGTGAAGATGTCACCATCTTGACTCCCCATCCTGTCAAGAAATCCTGCGTTTTCCTACTAATGAATTGGGAGACATTATCACATATTATCTCTGAAGGTATCCCAAACCTGCTGAATATATTTCTCTTTATGAATGAGATAACTTCCTTGTCCCGGACCTGCACGTATGCTTCAGCTTCTACCCATTTAGAAAAATAGTCTGTCATGGCTAGTAGAAATCCTCCTGGAGCCCTGGGCAATTTTCCTATGATGTCCATTCCCCAAACCATAAATGGCCATGGCGACAGGATAGGATGTAGAAATTCGGCTGGTTGATGTAGGATGTCCCCATGCCGCTGACAGGAGTCACATTTCTTTGCATATTCTGCAGCGTCTCTTCGCATTGTGGGTCAAAAATAGCCCATTCTTAGAGCCTTGGTATACAGGCTTCTGCCCCTAGTATGATTTCCATACTGCCCTTCATGTAGCTCCTTCAAAACCTGATGGGCTCGGTCTGCTTCTAGACACCTTAAGTAGTGACCTGCAGCAGATTTCCTAAACAAAAGGTTATCAATAAGCAAATATTTAGATGATCTTACCCTGAATGCTCGAGCATTTTTCTCTTCAGCTAGGATCGTATCATCTTGGAGATATTAGACAATAGGAGTTGTCCAGGAAGTTACGGCTGGACTGGTAGGGATGTCGACATCTAGAACGAACAGCTTGAGATGATCAATTGCTGGGATGTCGACATGCACAATTGGGATGCTTGTCTGTGAAATGCTTTTGAATGCTGAATCTAAGTTTGCTAGGGCGTCAGCTTGAGAGTTTTCTTCACGTGGAACCTGCTCCAAAGTAAATGTATTGAACTTGGCCACCAAAATTTTTACAATTTCCAAATATGTCGTCATCTTTGCATTTTTCGCTATGTAGGACCCGTTGTAATGGTTAACGATTAGCAAAAAATCCATAAACACCCGGATGTGCTTGACATCTAGGTCCTGGGCCGCTGTTAAACCTGCAATTAATGCCTCATATTCTGGTTCATTATTAGTGGCCTTAAAACTGCAACTGATGGATTGTGGTATTATGTCCCCTTGTGGTGATTTTAGAACAACTCCAATTCATGTGCCTCTCATGTTGGAAGCACCATCTGTGTATAGTGTCCATATTTTCAGGATGTCATCATCTTGAAGTTGTTGAACCTCCAACTCCACTTCTTGTTGCATGGTTGAACTGAAGTCAGGCACAAAATCAGCTAGAGCTTGAGATTTTATTGTTGTTCTAGGTTCATATTTGATGTCGTAGGTGCTTAATTGTACGGACCACTTAGCCATTCGACCTGACATCTCTGGTTTTCTCATAACATTCTTAATAGGATAGTTAGTACGCACAATTATAGTATATGTTTCAAAATAGTGTCTTAATTTAATAGATGCAGTTATTAAAGCCAAAATTAATTTTTGTAAATGAGAATACCTGGTCTCCGCATCTAAAAGTGTCTTACTTATGTAATAGATGGGTTGCTGAATACCATCTCGCTCTGTCACCAAGACTGCACTTACAGCGCTTTCTGATACTGCTAGGTAGATGTAAAGGTGTTCGCCCTCCTGAGGTTTGGCCAATAATGGAGGTGTCGACAGGTAACTTTTGAGCTCCTGAAAGGCTTGTTCATGCTGGTCTTCCCACTGGAACTTCTTGTTTTTTCTTAGGATGTCATAGAAAGGCTTGCATCGATCAGAAGACTTTGAAATGAACCTGGTGAGTGCAGCAATCTTCCCTGTCAATCTCTGGACGTCTTTGACAGATTGAGGTGACGACAGGTTGACAATGGCACGAATCTGTTCTGGGGCAGCTTCAATGCCTCTTTTAGTTACCATATAACCCAAAAACTTCGCTGCCTTCATTCCAAAATTGCATTTTGCTGGATTAAGTTTCATATTGAAACAATCCAAGATGTCGAAGGCTTGAGATAGGTGGCTTATGTGATCATCAGCTTTCTTGGATTTTACTACCATATCGTCAATATATACCTCCATCGTGTCCCCAATCTGGTCTTTAAACATTTTATTGACGAGCCTCTGATATGTTGCACCTGCATTTTTTAGTCCAAAAGGCATAGCAATATAACAATAGATACATGTTGGTGTTATGAAGGCGGTGTCCTCTTGATCAGGTGGCTCCATCTGGATTTGTTGGAATCCTGAGGATGTGTCCATGAAGGTGAGGAGCTCATGTCCCGAAGTGGCATCAACCAACGAATCTATGTGAGTCAAAGGGAAAGGATCTTTTGGACAGGCTTTGTTCAAGTCGGTGAAGTCAACACAGACTCACCATTTCCCGTTCTTCTTCTCAACCACAACTACGTTTGCTAACCATCTTGGATAATCTACCTCTCGTATCATGTTGACTTTGAGTAAACGTTCTACTTCTTCCTTGATTATCTGGTTTCTTGTTTCTGCAAACTTCCTACGCTTCTGGTGCACTGGCTTGAAACTAGGATCAATGTTGAGTTTGTGGGTGATGACATCTTTGCTGATGCCGGTCATATTATCATGTCTCCAAGCAAAACTCTTTGTTCTGCTCCTCAACAGGTCCACAAGTTTTTCTTCTATATCTGGTGGGATGTCACTGCAATAAGTACCTTGATGTCTGGATTGGAAGGGTCTAGTAATACTTCTTTCACATCATTCTCCCTAGCTTCCAGGACTTCACATACTTTCTTCTGTAATTGCTATGCTTGTTTCGGAGATGTCGACGCCTTCATTGAAGTCTTATAGCACTCCTTGGCCACCTGCTGATCACTGTATATTTTAGAGACACCCCAGGGTGCTAGGAACTTCACACACTGATGGTAAGTGGACGGTACAACTTTCATCCCATGAATCCACGGCCTTCCAAGAATGACATTGTAGGATGTTGCACAATCAATTACGCAGAACCGCTCCATGGTGTTGAGTCCTTTTGAGTAGATTGGTAGCTTTATTTCTCCCACTGTTTCTTTGACTTCGCCACTGAAGCCTACCAACACTGAGGATTTCTTGACAATCTCCGATTCTGGGATGTTCATCTCCTTAAGGGTGCTCAACATAATGAGATTGACAGAGCTGCCCCCATCGACCAGGATACGCCTGATGGTACAATTGGCAATCTGCAAGGAAATGACTAGGCCATCATGATGAGGTTCTAGCAAATTATCTCGATCACCCTCATCAAAGGTGATGGGCTCCTGGCAAGATGTCGACATCCTGGATGGTCTTTCTGGCTTCTCTTCTTTTGACTCCTTGGCATGTCGCTTTGCGGCAGAATAGGATGTGCCACAAATTTCTGAGCCTCCACTAATGAAATTGATCACCTTCGTTGATGCTGGAGGAGAGACTGGTCTTTCGACTTCATGTGGAGCTTCTGCATTTTCTGCCTTCTTCTTCGGATCCCAAAGAACTCCTTAAGATGTCCCTTTGAGAGCAAGTAGCTGATCTCCTTTCTTAGTGCAATGCAATCTTCTGTAACATGCCTAAAGTCCTCATGGTAGGCACACCACTTTGACTTGTCACGCCATCCCGTGGTTTTATCTGTCTTCTTTGACCATCTTGCTTTGTCCCCCAGGTTGCCCATTGCACAGAGTACACCTGAAATGTCAACAGAAAAATAATAATCAGAAATGTTAGGCACATTATCGCTATCTTCATCCTCACCCTCTATTGAATTAATTTTGCTGTTCTCAATTCTCGGATAAGGATTGGATCGGTTGTTCCTGTGGTGGGATGATTCAGTCTTTCTGTTTGGATTGTCATATGTTGACAACTTGGATAAGGACTTCGATCTTCGCAACTCATCTTCCTCCAACCTTATGAATCTTAGGGCCCTGCTCCTGACTTCTTCCAACCTTTTACAAGGAGTCATCACCAGATCTTGATAATACTATGAATCCTTCTTCAGCCCCATTTTGAATGCTTATGTGGCTGTCGATATGTTAAGATTGGGAATTTCTAGCACTTCTTTGTTGAACCGGTGGACATATTCCTTCAGAGTTTTGTTAGGCTGCTGGATCACATTGTAGAGGTCACTGGTCAGCTTCTCGAATTGCCGACTGCATGAGAATTGATTATAGAACATGTTGATAAGTTGGGCGTACGAGCCAATCGATCCTAGGGGTTGCCTAATCAGCCACTTGAGAGCTGGCCCAACCAAGGTCGATCCAAATCCTCTGCACAGGCAAGCCTCCCTGAATTGAAGTGGGATATGTACTATGTCCATCTTCTCTTGATAGTGGGCAACATGCTCCTCTGGATCTGTGCTGCCGTCATACAACTTTATGGATGGAACACTGAAACGCTTCGGGATGTCGACATTTGCAATTGCTGGGACAAACCGGGACTGATTGTAGCAGTTCTGAGATACTGGCTGGATTGGAGGAGTTACGCCGGGCACGTTCATTATCAGCTCCCTGAGATCCTGCATCTGCTTAACTAGGGGGTTTCCTGCAAAAGGGTCAGCCATAGGAATAGGATTGAAAGTATTATTATTGAAAAGATTATTTAGCAAACCAGTGTTGTCCTTGGAGGTTGTAACAATGGTGTTGTCAATGAACGAAATGAACGGGGAGAATCCTGCTGAAGGTGGCGTCAATAGGGTGTCCCCGGGTAAGGATGTCGACATCATTAAAGATGTCGACTGATGAGTTTGAGGCGGACCACCCATTGGGATAAATTCACACTGAAGCGTAGATCCTTTGGTGGTGTCGAAGTTGAGGTTCCTTGCGCGCAATGGTGAGATGTTTTCAAGCCGAGAAGCGATGAGCTGTTGATCCCTCTGCATCTTGATCATGGAATTGGCCAGCACCTTGGAATTGCTATCTTGCTGATCCAACCTCTGATTCAACCTGGTCAGGATACTTCGAATGTCGGCATCCACATTGGAAGAGGTCGCTTCCTTTTGTGGAGTCTTAGAAGGTTGCGTTTGCTGAGGTCCCGACTGAGGAGGTGGCGGCAATGAGGTGGTTCTACCTCCTGATGTTGGAGTGACAGTGGCACCCTTGCCGGCGGCGGAAACATTGGGGTTGGTTGACATGACAAACTATTTTAGGAAATGATTCAAATAATCAATAGACCAAGTGGCCCCACGGTGGGCGCCAAATTGTTTTGGTAGAAAAAACAATAATGTTGAATCTTGACTTGCTAAGTGTATGGATTTAAACAACAAGTAGGGGACTTTGGAATTCAATTAAATGGAACAAAAACATGAAACTAAAGAGTGACACAAGGATTTGTTAACGAGGAAAACCTTAGAGATGATAACCTCTTCGGAAAAAACCCCGGGAGTTATGTCTCCAACCTTAAATGTTTCACTATAAGAACCGTGATTACAACTGCGGAAGATGATGGAGAGGATTACAAATTGTGCGTGTGTAGTGTGTAAAAATGGTTGTGTGTTTTTCCGTCTCCATATCCCCTTAAATAATATCAACTATAAATGGATAAATGTTAGTTCCTACAATCTCGGCATCCATGCTTATCTCCTCAACGTCCAAAAGACCAAGTCCACCTTGTCGTTGAAGAGAAGTTGAACGTGCTTGAAAGTATCCCGTGTTTATCTCTTCTGTAAAATAATAATGAAAAATATTATATAAAAATGAATTAGTAAATAGTAAGTAATACTTACAGTGGAATATCATCTTGACATGCAGGATCAACTGAGGATGTCACCATGCTGAAAAATACCCATCATATAGGTTAACCAAAGTAAGTAAGAATAGGTACATAATAAGTAATAAACGATTACTTGTGCCTAAGTTATGTTATTACGTGATTGTAGATTTCGCGTAAAGGCGTTGCTTAGAGAAGGGAAGCAAAGCTAAGGTAAGAAATTACGTTCCTAAATACTTTGTGTATCGATTCGTTGGAAACTCTATCGAGTCTTTTCAAAATATATGCTATATGTGGCTGATAGTACTTTTATAAAATACTCCTTTGAAATGTACCATCATTGGAAATTCTCTATTCTATGATAGTATCTTGTTCATGGAATATCTTCAAGTATTGAAATTGCTATGTGTGTTCGCGTACCTATGAATGCACTATATGTTATGACTTGTATGAAATGATGCATGCTAGTCAGGTATTATTATACAACATGAAATGATGCATGTTAATTGTGAATGTATTATTAGTTGTACGAAGTGATGCATGCTAGTCAAGGTTACACTATGCTTAATGTAAAGTAAGTGTAAGGAAAATTCGACATCAGTGTAGGTGATCGATATTGGGGATACTCAATGTAGGGTATAACCTAAGGAATTGACGGAAGTGAAGAAAGTATAACTAAATGTGTAGTTGCCACACTTCCTTGTCTACTATATATATATATATATGTATGTAACCTATCCTTGAATATATTTCTTTGGATTCGTTCATTCCGGTCGTCTCTTCATTGACTCGAAGGGACCACGTATGAACTTACTGGGCATTGTTCGCTCATTCCTTCTTTCTTTTTCCTCCAGGATTCGGATTAGAGAAGAAGGAGAACCGTCACAAGGGAGACAGAGCATTTAAGTAAAAGTAATTAGTTATTTAATGATTCCGAGTTTCAGAACTTTTATTAGTACTAGTAGTTGTACGTAGCCGTTACAATTGATTATTCCGCACTGATGTAATGGTTTTGAATTAAGTTACCGTTATGGACCCGTCTTTTGGGATATTTATTCATGTTTATGGATTTATTTAATTAATGGAAATTCGGGGTCGTTACACCTACCATAACAAAAAGGTCAGTATGTGCCACAGTTAGAACTAAGCTAACCAGATTAAAAGAATATAAAATCATTTTTTAATAAACAAAAGAAAAAATTACATTAATATACAAGTGTTAACCTAAGTGATAAGATCACCTGAGGTAGCACTGACAAACAGACTCAGAGATTACAAAGACCAAGAGATCTTTTCAAACTAGAAAATCTCTCGTGGTCTAAGGCCTTGGTAAAGATGCCAGCCAATTGATACTTAGTATCAATATGATCAATGTGAATTAGGCCTTTATCTACCATATCTCTAAGAAAATGATGACGTATATCTATGTGCTTAGTACCGGAATGCTGAACAGGGTTTTTGGAAATGTTAATAGCACTCAAGTTATCACAGTACATAGTCAAAGAATTACTCTCAGGGCCATAATCATCTAGCATATGTTTTAGCCAAATAAGTTGTGAACAATAACTACCAGCTGCAACATACTCAGATTCAGCCGTGGAAAGAGAGACACAGTTTTGTTTATGACTATACCATGAAACTAAATTGTTATCCAAGTAAAAACACCCCCACTAGTACTCTTCCTATCATCCATATCCACCGCCCAATCTGAGTCGCTAAAGCCTACCAAATTGGTGTTAGTACCCTTACTAAACCAAATACCTAATTCACTTGTTCCAGAAACATATTTAATTATTTTTTTGAATGAATTAAGGTGAGAGACTTTAGGATTGGCTTGATAACGTGCACAAACGCACACGCTAAAGATGATATCATGACGACTAGAAGTGAGATAGAGAAGGCTACCTATCATGGAACAATATAAAGTAGGCTTAACATCATCACCTACTTGGTCTCTACCAAGTTTAAGAGATGAGCACATAGGAATCTTAGAGCTCTTTGCCCCCTCCAACCCAAACCGTTTTACTAAGATTTTTGCATACTTGCTTTGTGAGATAAATATTCCTTCACTTGATTGTTTCACCTGCAAGCCTAAGAAGAATATTAACTCACCAATCATTCTCATTTCGAATGTTGATGTCATAGCCTCTACAAAATTTTTTAGACACGTTTGAGACGTAGAGACATAGACTATGTCATCAACATATATTTGAACAATGACTATTTCTTTTCCATGCCTTAGAATAAATAAAGTCCTATCCGCTTCACCTCTTGTAAAACCATATTCAAGTAAGAAAGAGGTTAAGCGAACATACCACGCACGTGGAGCTTGTTTCAAGCCATATAGGGCTTTATCAAGTCTATATACGTGGTTTGGTTAATGAGGATCTTCAAATCCTTTTGGTTGTTCAACATAAATTTCTTCATTTAAATAACCATTTTAAAAGGCAGCTTTAACATCCATTTGAAACATGGTGATTTTTAGATAACAAGCTATTGCCAAGAGGAGTCTTATAGATTCTATTCTTGCTACGGGAGCAAAGGTCTCATCAAAGTTAACACCTTCTATTTGTGTATAACTTTGAGCCACGAGACAGGCTTTATTCTGAACAATATTTCCTTGCTCGTCCGATTTATTTTTGAAAATCCATTTTGTACCAATTACATTAGTGTTAATGGGACGTGGTACTAAAAACCAAACTTCGTTACGAGCAAATTGTTCAAGTTCCTCTTGCATGACTTGTATCCAAAAATTATCTTTTAAAGCTTCTGAAACATTCTTGGGTTCTAAAGAGGAAACAAAACAGAAATATTTTACCTTATGGTATGTGGTGGACATGCACACATACCTCACCATTTCACAGACTAATAGGCTCTTTATTCCTTGTTCGTACACCTTCATTTGCTTCTCCAATAATCTGAGAAGAATGATGATTTCTTCTGGTCCTAGCTGGTGGATCCCTTCTTAAATCTCCATGCACATTTGCATCATCATCAGACTGTTCGTCATTTTCAGTTGCTGGACTGGCTTCAGGTGATACCTGAGATGCTATCTCTTCAGTGGCAACACTCTGGTCAGCACCCGTGGTATCACTTGCTTTACTTTGTTCCTCCGGCTCTTTCAGAAATATTAATGGAGATTCCTGCACTCTATCACCTGTAACACTTGCTAAGTCATCAAAAACAACGTTAATTGATTCTTGAATGGTTCTAACCTAAGGTTATAAACCCTATATGCTCGACTATTCTGAGCATACCCAAGAAATATTGCCTCGGCACTTTTAGAGTCAAACTTGGCTAAGTAATCCCGATCATTTAGAACAAAACACACACACCCAAATATATGAAAATAATGAACTTTTGCTATCCTACCATTCAAAATTTCATATAGTGTCATTGTAGTACCGGGTCTTAGAAAAACTCTATTGGCCGTGTGACAAGCCGTGTTTAAGGCTCAATCCAAAACCTTTTAGAAATCCTTTTTGAAAACAACATCACACGGACCATTTCAAGCAAGGTCCTATTTTTCCTTTCTGCCACCCCATTTTGTTGAGGTGTTTTAGGAGCCGAAAATTCATGTTCAATTCCATTTAATTCACAAAAAGTTGAAAACAAAGAATTATCAAACTCCTTTCCATGATCAGACCTTATTCGCATGATAAGAGCACAAAACATGTTTTTGATTTTAGCATGTAAGATCTTAAACTTTTCAAAAGTTTCTGATTTTTCTTTCAAAAAATACACCCAAGGGAATCTAGAAAAATCATCTACTATGACAAAAGAATATCTCTTAGTTCCTAAAATTTCTACCTCAACTGGACCCATTAAATCCATATGTAAAAGTTGGAAACAGTGAGTTGTTCCAGATTACTCCTCATGATGTTGGGTAGCACTATGGGCAACAAGTGTATGTTTACCTTTGAGAAAATTCTCACATATGATTTTCTTACTTATGTCCAGGTTAGGAATACCACTAATAGCTTCTAACTTAAGAAGTTTCACAATGTTACGAAAATGGACATGACCTAACTTTTGATGCCACAAGGTAGCATCATCAACTCTCACAGAATGACACACTTGTTTATCCTCAACAAGATAACAGTTATTACTTGACCTAGTACCTGATATAACACAGTTATTGATACAATCAAAAACTTCACAAGTGTTTTTATTGAATTTCACTTCAAGATTGTCATCACAAAGTTGGCTAATACTAATTAAATTAGTTACAAGTCCATCAACATGCAAAATATTTTTCAAAGCAGAAAATCCAGGTATATTAATAATGCCTTTTCCTACTATATTACTCTTGCCACCACCACCATATGTTACACTACCACCTTGAATTGGTTCATATTCCTTTAAAAACATTTTTGTTCCCATCATGTGACGTGAACAACCACTATCAAAATACCATGAACCTTCAACATTGGTCTTTAAAGCAGTGTAAACAACATCACATCTCAGATTAAATTTAGGTTTCCATGTTTTCTTACTTGGATTAATTCCCTTCTGACTGTAAGTGATATCTGAAGTACTAGGCAACACTTCAGGTAGCACTCATGAACTGGACTGTTTCTTTACAAGAGTTTTACAATTATTTTTCAAATGTCCAGTAGAGTAACAATAGTTACATACTTTGACTTTATCAGAGATCTTATCAGAAGACAGAGGTTTAACATTATACCTTTCTTTAACAAATACCATTTTATCTTCTTTATTAGCCAACGTAGATGTAATAGCATTTAAAGACTCTTGAAAACCCATACCTGGATTGAGTGGTTTGCTCAACCCAAGGATTTCATCCAGCTTGGAAGAACCCATGTTGAGT
The DNA here is from genome assembly GCA_022495995.1 of Adenophora triphylla var. japonica. Classification (NCBI taxonomy): domain Eukaryota; kingdom Viridiplantae; phylum Streptophyta; class Magnoliopsida; order Asterales; family Campanulaceae; genus Adenophora; species Adenophora triphylla. The sequence continues at coordinate 208,005 of JAFEMH010002151.1, read as the reverse complement.
TTTTTAAATGTGGCCTCGGCTAGAGTAAGTTTGGTCTTGACTTTGTCCAGCTCCGCATCCTTTTTTTTTTTGAGTTGGACTTCCAACTTAGTCATGCCATCAGTCAGATCTTGAACTTCTTTGGACAGGAACACTACCTTCTTGTTCTCTTTCTTCCATTCGTCAAGCAAATCTTTGCAAAGGTCCTTAAGATCGCAAATGAGTTCATCCTTGCTGAACTCATTACTTTGTTTACCCTCTTGTGAACTACATGCATCCAAGTTAACAGAACCCACAAAACAAACATCATTTATTAAATTAAAATTAGTATACCTGCTGGATGATATCTCAGGTGCTATCCAATCTTGGATATCACTTGAGGTATTGTTGGTCCCAAAGGTGGCAACAAGGGTGAAAAATAGCTAGAGGGGGGTGAATAGCTGTTACAAATTTTTCGCCCTCTTTTAAAAACTTAACCTCATGCTTACAAAACCTCTTGCAGTTGGTAATAAACTGCAAGTAGAGTTGCAATATGCACAGCTAAATATTTGAAGATACAAAGCGGTTTTGAGGTGCGGTTTGTAAGGCGGTTTGTAGTGCGGTTTTAAGAGTGTGGTTTACAAACAAAAGTGAGGTTTGACAATGTTAACTCCAAACACAATTCACAACAATGGATAACTACAATTAAGATCAAGCAGAGAAAAAGGTAGATAATTAATAAGCACAAGAAATAATAAATGCAGAAAAGTAAGAACACAATATTTGGAGTGGTTCAATCGATAAACGATCTACGTCCACTACCAAGATGGTTAGTCTTGGATTTTCTAAGAGTTAGATTTTATATTGAGTATGAGAGAGATTACAAGTTGCAAAGTATTCAAACTCAGATCTAAAATCTATTCTATGAAGATCGAATCCTTGACTATAACCAGTATATCTCAAATGAATAATCTATGTGATTAAACAAGTGAGGTGTGTGTGTGTATTCAAGATCAAGGCTCTTTGAATCTATAAGATGGAGAGCACAATGATTCTTGATGTGTATAAGGCTTGATTTCTGGGCTGGGATATATTTCTTGAAGTAGAAGATGAAGATTCAAAGGACTAAGAATTTTCTGGGCAGAGCTTCAGCTTCTATGAACTCACAGCAAATCAAATTTTCAAGTAATCTTCAAATGGTGAAGATTAGGGGTATTTATACCCAAGCACCAAGGAACTAGCCGTTGGACACAACAGATTGGCAAAGACCTTGGTGCTTTCCCATTGGTCCACAATATCCACTTTTGTCCTTTGGTACAGCAGTTGCAGATAAAGCTGATCAGGCTTCAGCTGCAAGTAAGGTAGTTAGGACACCTGTCAGCTTTTCAAGATCCTTGCAGATCTTATCTGGTACTTGATCACGTGACAAGATATGGTGGTTGACTTTTGATATTGCTGACGTGGATTCCAACGGTCAAATGTGGTTCACTTCAAGTCTTCACTCATTGGAGCGGTCTGGTATGCAAGCGGTTGAGGAAGTGCAGTTATACCAGGTGAGGTTGCATATTGCGGTCCATAAGTTGGAACTGCAAAGCAGTTGCGGTTCACTACAAGGCGGTTGCACTGAGATTGCCAAAGGCAGTTTCAAACAAGGAATTCCACCAACCAGTTGCTAGGAGCGGTTTGCTAGGTGCGGTTGATAGTGCGGTCTGAAACTTTTGAACTGCAACCTCATATCCAATGACTCTTGTGCCAGTCTTCAAGCCTAATTTAACCTATTCTATAAAATGGACTTAGCTAAAAAATTGAAGTCTAAGCATCATTAAATAGTGTCCTAAAGTCCTTAAAATAGAGAGGAGGTTATGGTATTAATCAAATCTTAAGCTAATCTAGGAGGGTTAAAATATGCATACCCAACAATCTCCCCCTATTTGATTGATGTCATTACCTACTACAGCAAAAGCAAACATTGTACTTGATAAAAACATGTCCATAAGAATAAACATGGTAAGTCATGTCCCAAGGCAATGCACACACTAACTTAAGCTATAGATTTCTATACTATTGAAAGAATGAAAACTTACAATTTGAAAAGTATAGAAATGCATTCAGTGCACTTTGAAAAATATGAGATTAAGTATAAAGTGCAGTTTAAACTAAATGTTTAAACTTCATTTCAAAAAGAATGATTTGAAGTTGAAAAATATTTGAATGAGGTTTACGACCATAAGCGGTTTCATTGTTCTACAAACAAGCAGTTTGATAGGAACAAGTTTTTGGAACCATGATGCAATTTCCATTAATACCTCAAGCAGTTTACAGTTACAAGGTATGAAGGAAAATTACAGGGTTACAAAAAAACAAAAGAAGTTGGACAAGAGATACAAAGAGAGCGGTCCAACTTACAAAAGATTTAGCAAAAAGAATTACAAGGGAAAGCGGTTCACTGCTGACGCTGTTGCTGCTGCTGCGGTTGATCAATTTCAGGTTCACGAGCTTGATTTGATGCAGATGTCTCTGACTTCAAGGTTCTTCTAATCTTTCTGACCTCTTCAACAGTTCTTCCTTGAGCGGTCACTAATCTTCCAAGAGTGGTTTCTTGAGTTGCAAGCCTAAGATTAGCATCACTGACTGCTTTAGAATTTCCTCTGATTTATTCAGTCAGGTCAGTGATAAGAGTATGGAAATAGGTATTCAAGGAATTGAAAAGAGTATGGATCTCCCCCTGAACTGCTGCGGTCTGGGAGGAAATAGCTTCTTTCATAGGATCCAGATCAACAGACACTTTTAGAGAGGTGTTCAATCCATGAATTGTAGTTTCAAGCTTGGAGTTGAAACCTGTCTTAATGTTGTTCAGGCGGTCGTTGAATTCATCCTTGATCTCATTCAACTTGCTTTACAGGGAGTTGTGAGTACCCCGATCCAAACTCAAGTTTTGGATTCAATTTAATTAAATTTGGGCTTACACTAATTGCTAAGAAGCAATTAGAGTCCAAAAATCCCAGCAGCCCACCAATCCATTGGGCCTGCCAGCCACTCGGCCCATTATGGCCAAAAGATGTACGCTGTCGTCCGACAAGGGACACTAAGGCGGTTTAACTACCTATGTCGTGCGACATAAGAAGCCCCAGCAGCCTACCAATCCATTGGGCCTGCCAGCCACTCAGCCCATTATGGCCAAAAGATATACGCTGTCGTCCGACAAGGGACACTAAGGCGGTTTAACTGCCTATGTCGTGCGACATAAGAAGCCCCATCAGGATGCCTATAAATAGAAGGCGTGGCTGATCATTTTGAAAGGAGGCAAGGAAGAGAGCCAAAGTGAGGGTCAAAACTCTGAGAGTAATATCAGTAAAATAGGGGAAACTCTTGCCAAATAGAGTCTCTCCCTCTCTCTCACACACACACACTCACCTCCCTCCTCACACACACACACTTCAAGGTCAAGACTCCAAGAAGCTTCCTTTGGTGGTGATTGAAGGGGTAGACACCATACTATTGGTGATTCTACTTCGTGGACTACAATAGGTAGACACTAAACCTCTCTCTCCCTTTAAATAAAGTCTTTAAATATACCTTGCATGCATACTTGCTCTCTTACCATGTAGAAATTGGGATTTTGCATGACAAAGGTGGTGGAGAAGTGAATCTTCAATATTCACTTCTCCCCACCTCAGATCTGGACATTTGGAGGTACACACACCAATAAAGTTTCAATCTTTGCCTAGCTACATTGGGTTAGGAAGTGATGGCTACTTCAAAGTGGCCATAAAACGTGTGATTTATCACATTTGGTCACTAAAGCCATGTGATCTTCCCATAATACCCATATTATAGTATTATATTACCGTCTACAAATAATAAATATGCTTGGTTTGCTTGGGGAACAAAGGAGGAACCAAACAGATCAAGGGCACCGAAACAGGCTCCTCATGTCGTGCGACATAAGTCTCCATGGAGACCCCGTGTCATACGACATGGGACTCCCGTAAGGCCGCAAAGCCATTCTTGGACTTCAGAACCGCTAGGCCTATCCCTTTGTGACTCAAAGCCTACCTAAGCATCTTCTGGCTCATAAGCCACTATTTAGGTGCCTAAACTCAGTTTGGACGCAACCCACTTGACGGAAGAGGATCACCATATGACATAGAAGACTTCAAAAGACTCTATGTCATGTGACATTCGTGTCGACAAAGCCTATCGTGACTTTGTCCACTTTCATCACCCCCAAACTGGGTTCTAGACCACTAAATAGTGTCCTAAATGAGCAAAATAATGTCTTTTTATTTCTCGAGTAGCTTTACCTCTGTAAGGGACAATCTGTCTCAAAACCTCTGCCTTGTGATAAAAGATATCACGTGTAAAAAGGGTGCGGCCCCCTATCATGGCTCGCAAGTTGTATTCAGTTCCATACCATTAATGAAATCTAAGGCTTGCACACTTTACTTGTTTACACACATCGCACACACATTTTTGAATGTCCATATTTGTCCAAATGTTGATTGAAAGTCCCGAAAGGGGCGTGTTGGGTGAACTCTCTAGTTCTTCCCAAAGACGTAACTGCACTCCTGACTCAAAATCTCTTAAAATTAGGTTTTTCAATGTTTTCCTCTAAAACGGCGTGGCGACTCAAAAAGAAAATATCTTCTTTTTTTCGGGCGAGCGTTCATTCAGTGTGGCGACCGCTGGGGACGTTGAAAAACTTTTTGTTCTAAAAAGTGAAGACGATACTTGGTATATAGGTGGAAACCACTAACCTTCCTGTATCGCTCCCTAACCCGGGGCTTGGGATAAATGGTGGTCTAACAATCCCACGTACCAGTATCATTCTTCTATTTTCTAAAAGAAGAAAGGTTTTTCTTAAAGAGAGTCTAACTTTCTCCAAATCAACTTGGACAAATTTTTCATTCTTCTTGTGTGTGCATCTGTGTCATGTTGTGTGCTTTGCCTTGATTCCATGCTTATATGCTCTATCATGCTTTGGTATGTGATACTATCGAGAGCCGGGGCTCTTTTCCTTTTTTGCTACTTGCTTGTTCCGTCAAAATAGAACAGGGCAGAAAGATACAGGACTACAGCTGCTGGTAAATTCTGACATTTGGGGCAGTCCCCTTTTGTCATGCTTTGACTCATTCTTTTACTTTTTCTTTGCATACTGCATAAAAAAAAACCTTTTGCAAAAAAGCAAAAAAAAAATATATTTTCTAGAAAATACCTTCACACTACTCGCACTCTACCCGCACATAGAGTTAGAACCCGGGAGTGTACGGACGGCATCGCGGAAAGTGACATGTTTCGCTGACGTTTGAGCGCCTAAAGTCCTCCTAGCCTGTGAGTCAGCCAACACTTATCCGTGACACACTTTCTACCGTGACCGGTTGGTTTTTGGCCAATACTTTTCAAAACATTTTAAACTCGGTTTTTCAAAATTTTTCTCACAAAGTCCGAGTCATGCTTCGTCTTTGAAAACCTTGGCATACTCTCCCCCTTCGTGTCGGAATCACGACATAATTCCAACGTAAGTACACGTTAAGATCTCTACATATCTCGACGTAGGTACATATCGATTTCTCGGCTTGGCTTCGTGAGAAGTCATGGCGCGTTCTCGACATGTGTCAACACGGGACCATGTCGATTTCTTAACGCATACTAACAAGAGTTATGCCGAAATTTCGCCACCAAGTGACGAGAGGCCATGCCAGATTTCCAACTCGAAAAGAGGAGAGGTCATTGCGGTCTCATACGTTCAAACATACGCTCGACCCTCTCTCCTCCCGAGTTTAGGCGTTGACTTGGACTTGGTTTTGAAAACCCCGAGTTTGACTTGTTTTGGCTCGTATGCCCATAGGTTCGTTCTCCCTTTCGGTCGGTGGGTTCCACGTGCCCTATAGGACCTCTACCGGGATTGTCCGTCCCGGAGGTGCACATGGTGGAATAATGTGGGGTCTATAGACGTAGTGATGGAACCCACTGATCCAGGAATAGAGTAGAATGCGAAAAAGAAGGTATTTCCCCCTTTTCCAACCATTCCTAGGATTAATAAAATCATTTTTGTAAATAATACAAAAATATAAAAATACAAAAAGAAAAAGCATATGCATGAGTCCGTCCTCAGCCTATCCTCTCCCCCACCTAAAATCGTTCTCTCCCCCTTTCAGCGAGCAAGTATTGGGTCGAGTTCCGGTGGTCGGTTAATCGCCCTCTCTCCGTGGATTCATTCTCGCCTCGTAAATGGCAGATTCGCAGAGTTCAAGCAAGTTTGGGTCCGAACGCAGATCCAACTCGTAATCGAATATCACCGGCACAGGCCGCATCAAGGACGTAACGCAGGCCAAACATAGCCCCGAATGCCTCTCCTAGCATGGATACGGCGGAGGTCCTCACATGACACCCCGGAAGTCCGTTTGTCAACCCTCAATTCAACTTTCCTCAGAAGCTTCCTCCGTGCCGCCCTCGAAGCCTCTCGTGCCCGTGAAGAGGCCGGTTGGGCTCGCTATGTTGAAGTGATGCGCATGCAAGGTATCGCAAAGAATCCGTCATCCGGATGGGTCCTACGAAGAAATCGTGGAAGAACCCGACGTTACCATCACCGGAACCGGTTTTGTCCCCCATCCTCACCAAGGCAAGGTTTTCACAAAGCATGTCCCCACCAATCTCTTATGGTGTACTCCGGCTCCTTCCCGATGCCAACTCATGGGGGTATGTCAAGACCTCCCCCATTCCAAAGGTCTACTCATGACAGCAAGATGGACCAAGAAGCGAATCAAGCTCCCTCCCGAATGTCAATACTGTGGCCAGCTTATATTTTACCCCGTAACCAGTCCCGGCCGAAGCCGCAACCTGGTGGTGCCAATCAAGAGCAGCTTGATACATCCAGACCGCCTAGAGCCCAAGGGCTAAATCCCTATGGCTAATACGGGTCAGTCTGCCGATCCAGCCTTCAACGGTCCATTTGTTGCTCCTCACAATCAATCCAATCATCAACAAAGTGTATACCGTCTATCAGGGAGCCAGATTTGTCAGGATCAGATTCCACAATACCAACAAGCCCAAGGCAACACCCTCGCCCGCGGTTTGTTCTCCTCTCACCCAAGACTCCGTACGGTTCCCACCCCGTATTCAGCACCAAGCACCCGCACGTAATCCCCGCCCATGGTCGTCGGGAAGCCGCGGCCAAACATGGGGCTCGGGCCTCGAAACCCCGCACTCAATTTAACGGTTATGACATGTTTGGAAACAAGATCCCCAACTAAGTTGGCTTAGCGGACAAAGCAATCCTAGCATACCCAAAGACTCTCGGTCTCCTCCTCCGGCCGCTCTTACCAATCGTGCCTACGCGTAGTTTCCAGTGCCATCCTCAACAGTAGCTCCAGCTGTAGGGCAACCCCCGTCTTCCGAGGTTTCAAGCTTGAAGGAAGAACTAAAATATGTGAAAGAACAGCTGCACAGAATGACCTTCGGACCCAACATGGTCAGCTCCGTGGAACTCAATGACTCTAAAGCCCTCCCGAATAACTTCAAAATGCCCCCATAACCAAGTTCGAAGGCTCCACATGCCCAAAAACTCACATAAACAGCTACATCATGTCAATGGGTGCCAAAGGGGCCACCGAAGAAATGCTAGCCCTCTACTTTCACCTATCCTCGACGATTCCCCGCTAAGATGGTTTCTCGCCTTAAAACAAGCAAGGGCTACGTGGTCTCGCATCGCCGACGCTTTCGGATAAATACAAAGGAAGTGTCGAATGGTACACCACCCGTAGTGACCCGATCGGCACCATCCGCAGGCACGACGAGTCCGTGATGCATTTTTATAAAAGGTGGAACAAGAAGCTCAATGAACCGGTTCACTCCTATCCCCATCTCCGATGAAAATCTATCTTCCTTTCATGTGTCAAACCGGTCGTTAGGGAGGCCATCGTCGGGGATATTATCCGAACTCCGCGAGAAATGGTGAGCGCAGGGGCCGAAAGTGAGAATGCTACTTACTCCATCGTTCCAACTCCCGTGTCCAAGAATGCTCCAGCCTCCCCGCTATCGAGTGCCAAGCTCGCCCCGTTGCTTCAAAAGGCAAAGAAATTGCAGCCACCAACACCTTCAACTACATCCAGTGGAGAAAACAATCGGGCCACCCTGGCCGCGGTGGAGGACGACCCCAAAGGTCAATGTATGATGATTTGGGGATGCCACTCGAGGAGGTATTTGATGGTTTGGTAAAAACAGGATGGTCAAGCCTTTGGAAAACTACCCTACTCCCAACACCCCGGATTGGATCGTAACTTAAAATGTCGTTACCACCCGTAATCTGTGCCATTCTACTCAACAGCTTGCTTCACGCTAAGAAGAATCGTTCAAAGCCCGATCGACTCGCCGCAAGATCGAGAAGCCAAACATCGTCACCAATCCTTTGCCCAACAACAACAAGGTCAACGCAGCCGAATTCGTCAATGTCATAGAGTTCGGTGAGCCGACCTCAACAAAGATGTTAACGAATCCGAGGCTATAATGCCCACAAGCCACGACATAATCAACACCGATAACCAAGTGTTAGCTCCCCAAATTTCTCGGCCCATACCTCACATCTCGTATGATGTGTGCGATTGTGAAGATTGTTTGGAATATGAATATCAAGACCGGATCACCGAAAATGCTCCTTCAAGAAAGGAAAAGAAGTCTCAGGCGAAGCTAAAAGACAAATACGAAGCAGGGACAAGACCGTAGGGACCCCGGGGGAACCTTCAGCAAGTTTGACTACTACGTCGCCTACGCCAAGCCGCCTACCAAGGAGCCAATCGACCAGACTGGGATGACCTTCCCGCTAGCCGCACAAATGGGGTTACAACGCCAAAAGTCGAAGAAATCAGCAAGACATACCTGATCTTTCAATCCACCAGTCCAGATAAGCTAACCAAGAAATTGGGCTAGGTTGCTTTAGTCCCCTGCACCATCTCCCCATTACACGGCTCACCAACGATTTCAGTGCAAGTTTCGATCGGTATGAAACCCCAAGCCCTCCGAATGATGCCGACGAGACCACAACTCCCGGGGCAACGACCGAAGAAGTAAAAAGGCCGACCCGTGTCAAAAGCTTTGAGTCAAATAAATAGTGTAGGGTCCCGAGTCGCCGTAGTCTTTCGTTATCAAAATCGAGTCTCTAGATATGTTTAGTGCTCTCACGACTAATGATTATAGTCGTATCTCTGTCTTCCTTTTTACATTGAATGAAATGGTTGACCCTTTTGCGTATCCCTTAATTGCCATTCTATCAAATGATTAGTTAAATCTTAAAAGTGGTTAACAATGATTCATTTGAAGAAGACACAGACCTTTTAGATGAAAACTTTTTAAACGATAATATAAAGCAGGTTTTTGACCGAGACGACAATCGGGTCCAAGCTGCCGATGAAGTATTAACCACGGTGAATTTGGGAACTACGGAAAAACCCAAAGGGACACAAACTGGCAGCTGCCTCACCGGAGAAAAACGAGAAGTCCTCGTCGATCTGCATTCCCCCATTGCTACCAAGATAAACTTCCGTAAGGAAAATCAAGCAAAACCGTTCGTGGTTGGGAGGCGCGAGAACCCCGCCTACCGTTGCTGTGTCGAGCTAGAAAAAGTCGATGACCCATGGTACAGTCAAATCTTTCAGTACCTTAAACATGGCGAAGCCTCATTTCCCACAGAAGAGGATGGTAGGCTAAAAGAAGGCCTTCGCGCAAAGAGCTTGCAAGCGTTAAAAGGGTTGTCTGCGCAGTACGTTATTCTGGGGGACGACCTATGGAAGAAAAGGCATCGAGGGCCACTTCTGCTCTGCATCAGCAAATCTAAAGCCAGAAAAGTCATGGAAGAAGTCCATGGTAGCGCATGCGGACCACACATGAACGCCCGAGCACTAATGTTCAGCATACTCAAGATGGGCTATTATTGGATCTCCATGGAAACTGACCGCATCTGGGCCAGTGCGGACCTGCGATAAATGTCAGCGGTTCTCCAATCTCAACCATATGCCTCCCCATGATCTCTACTGCATGAGCACTCCTTGTCCATTTGCAACTTGGGGAATCGACGTCATTGGAAAAATAACTCCGGTCGGTAGCAACGGACACGAATTTGTTTTGGTCGCTGTGGATTACTTCACCAAGTGGGTTGAAGCAGCGTCCTACAAAGTCCTCAACTCCAAAAAGGTGGCCCGTTTCATAAAAGAAAACATCCTGTGCCGATATGGAGTTCCAAATGAGATTATCTCAGACAATGGGTCACACTTCGAGGGACATACCGACGAACTGCTCGCAGAATTCAGAATCAAGCGACACAAGTCCTCCCCTTACCGCCCTCAAACCAATGGCACTGTCGAAGCGGCAAACAAAAACCTGGAAAGAATCATCCGAAAGATGGCCGAAAGGAGCCGGGATTGGCCTGAGAAGCTTCACTTAGCACTTTGGGGCTACCGTACGTCAGTAAGAACTGCCACCGATAAAACCCCGTTCGCTTTGACATATGGGATGGATGTCGTTCTACCCATTGAGCTAGAGATACCCTCTCTACGGGTCCTGCTTGAAAATGAGGTCAACGAGATAGAATGGCTTCAGAGTCAACACGACGAACTAGCTCTCCTGGACGAGCGGAGGCTTAAAGCAATGGAGCACATCCGAGCTTATCAGAAGCGCATGGCTAGGGCCTTTGACAAGAAGGTACATCCCCGCAACATTAAAGTGGGTGATTTGGTCCTAAAAGAAAAGCCACCGAATCGCCTCCTCTCGGCAGTGGGCACCCGCCCGGGGGTAGGCCCGTATCCGGTGAAAGAAATCTTCTCCCGCTGAGCAATGAAGTTGACTGATTTGGGATGGAAACCCTTCATGCATCCGGTGAACGGCGACAAATTACGGAGACTCGAGCCCTCAATCCAATCTCGTAAAGGGGAACGTAGGCACTGCTCAGCAGCTCGGTCTAAAAACATAAAAATCACCAAATCCCGTCAAACAGCTTGTATTTGTGATCACCAAAATGTGTCTTGATTAAGTTTTGAAGTAATTTCAACTTTCATCACATTAATACATTCATTGATGAGTTCAAGCACGGTCTACTCTCGACTCATTAACATTAGCCGAAATAATATCTTTTAAAAAGAGCATCTAAATTGTCTCGTGTTGGGCAACAAGGGATACAATGATCGGTCGCCTAATCCTAGTCGCTCGTTCCCACTCCCGAGCTAGCATTCTTCTCGCTTCCTTTTCCTTGGTCCCCGGGAGGTCTTTGGCTTAGCCATACCAAACAATCTTGTCTCCCGTCGTCCGGCTCGGGAATAATACGAGTCGGCAAGTCAATCAATCCGGCAGCCTCAATGCCGCCCGGGTAGCCTCTTTCATCTCTCGTAGCCGCCCTCCTAGCCATAACTTCGTGGTCATCCTCATCTTGGCTCTCCTCTCCACGAGTCTCTCAAAATCCGCCGTCGAGTCGCTTGGCCACATTGTCCGGGTCGCCCGTGCTTCAACATCGCGTAGCTCCCGGCTAGTTGGGTCTCCTCCGCGGATCCTCGGCAATACACTTCAATGGTGTGCCGGGTCGGTCCCATCTCGCTCCCATACCAGCATCAAATACAAGGTGGATAGATATGTGATCCTCGAGTCTTCCGTATCGGGGTATGAGTGGGAAAAGCCGCTCCCGAAAAGGCCCCGGCAAAGAACCTAAGGGTCCAGCATCGGGCCATGTCAAGAAGGGCGGTATCCCGAGCCATCTCGCTTCGAACCCATCAATGCGCCTGTGGGTATCCATACCGCTCCGAACAAGCAAGGGGATACTGAATGATGAGAAGTGTAGTCCTGACAGCCTCACTATAGTAGAGCCATCCTGCCTACCGCTCATGGTCTCGAGCCTCCATCCGGGAACCCAGTACTGGATATCGGTGGTAGTATACCCGGCCGCCGCTCTCGCCAACCTTCCCGTGAAGCCCCTGGAGCCACTCGCCTGTCGCGTAACCCAAGGTGCCGTAGCCTGTCCAACAGTAACGGGGAAATAAGCCTCAACCGCTCAAAGAGCCACAATGACAAAAGACTCGGGGCTACCACGTCCCATGTGCACCGATCCTCCGCCCACGGTCCCATCCTACGATAGGTCTCGCCAAAGAAATGGGAACTATGTCTCTCTCTCCGCCCGGCCGAACCTCGCCGCCGTGTGATACCTCGAGAGCCCCGCATCTGCCTAACAACTCCCAAAGAAGAAGTCTGAGCATACCCCATCATACTCACATAAGCGGTATAGGGAGATCATAATCGCATAAAGATGTCCATGGCCGTAGATAAGTCAAACTGTTTCGGGGCATGACACGCCCAATCGGGCTATTCGGCCAGGTCAACAAAGGACAGGTCAAGAATCGTATCAGCCACCGCTTCGCGCGAAAACCCAAGAAGTCGGCCAATTGCTCAGTCAAAGGTCGCGAATCTCGCGGGAAGACAGGATCTCTAAGCTCAGCTCCCCCAATCAGTGCACGGAACTCCTCAATCGTGGGTGTGAGATCGTTATACGAGAGGGTAAATACATGCCTCTCCCGGTCCCAGTGTCTAGATGCGGCCCGGAGAAGGTTCCAATCTACCGCCCACTCCTTCAATGCACATATGCATTTCAACCCATATCGTTGGTCAATGATCCTCCTATTGTTGCTGCGATGACGGCGGGTCAGATCTATGAGATCGAAATGAAATTGACGCTCTTTGGTCTTAGATCTGTCGTCATAATGTTCCATTTTGGACCAAAGATCAAATCTTGGGGCTAATTTTGAGGTGGAAGACAAACTTGACACCTGATGTAGCTGCTGGAATGAACTGTTCCCGAATCTGCCTTTTATAAAGTGCTGAAACTTGCTGACCAAGAAACCTGTCCCACAGACTCTCTATGTCGTGCGACATAAAGGTCCCAAGAAGCCCTGTGTCGGACGACATAGAGAACTACATCAAGAATCAAAGAACAACCGCAACCGCAAAGAATCCCAAAGCAGCCCAACGCTTGCTCAAACAACCACCCCAAACCTGTCCAAAACACCATAAAAACATACCCAAACACTTCCCCTCGCTCATAAAGCCCACGGGAGAGGATTCGGAACATCCGACACACCCACAGACACGTAAATGTCACCCAAAGCATACAAAAATCACAAAAATACCCCAATACATCAAAAGCCACCATTTCCGTGCCTGTCTTGGGACGAACTCGTGCATATGAACCAAAGAAATACATAAATAAATAAATGTTTTGGCTGTCAAAATACAAAAACAATAAAATATTTGTTTTACAATCCCAAAAGAACAAAAATTTGCACATGCATTTCTCCTCTCCTAAAAGAGTCAAAGCATGGCAAAAGGGGACCGTCGTAATCACTCCGACTCAGAGTCGTCATCGAACCCTCCTCCTCCTCGAGCCACCGGCATCCTCGCCGCCGCCCACCTCCTCCTCGGAGCCACTCGCTCCCGGCCATCATCGCCACCCTCCGGCACCTCATGGATCTCGCCGTCGAGTCATCGCCCTCATAATGTGCCCAAGGCCGGGCTCGCATAATACCCCTGCCACTCAGGAATAGTGGAATAAGGGGGCTGGTAGGGATCATCCTCGCCATCATCATCATCAGGCTGGGGCTGTTGACTCGATCCACCCGCCTGAGAACCAGAAGGAGCCAAAGCTGGACTAGGCCTCTTCTTCTGAGGCACAACGTCACCAGCCGAGAGCTACACTCCCCTTCCAATGCTCCGCGCTCCTTCCGAAACCGGCGCAAAGATCTTCACAAAGCACCGGTGAGCACCTTCGCCACCGTCCCGAACGTCTTGGCCGGAACCTCGTTCAATGAAAATGTAAAAGGCGGTCGAAGCAATCAATACTGCATAAGAAAGCGGTTAAAAATGGAATGAATCGTAAAAGGGAAATTACTCACGTAAGTAGTCCCTCGGGCGATCGCAGATGCGGGTGAGTCTCGGACATATCAAAAGAGGAGCGGCGAATACACGCCTCACCTCATACTCAAAAGAGCGGGGAGGCGCCGGTGCCTGCATCCCCGCTGCCCTCCTAGCAGCCATGACCTGAGGAGTCACCAACCGGGTGAAAACAAAATAGGCGTAACCACCCTCCTCATAAAACTCAGCGGCATCAATGCCGGTCCGCAGCCGCTCCAAATCAGGCAGGGCCCGAATGTGCCATATCCCCGGAGGAGGATCGCGAGGAACACGAGCAGCCGCACCAGGACCATGCTGCCTGCTCACTCTCTCCCCCAAGTACAGGGCATCTCCCTCCAGGCCGATCAAGAGCCTCCTCGTCCTGGTCACCAGGGCAGCAGCACCAACCAAATCCTCACCATAATGACCATGCCAGGGGAAATGTCTCAACCCAACAGGGGTACCCCTCAGAGCAATCATAATGTCATGGTAGCAAGCCGTCTTACGGGGCTTCGCCCCGTCCACCTTCCGGCTCTCCCTCGCTCCAAAAGCCCAACGGCGCATGGCAGGGAACAGATCTGCTGCAATCCTCTCAGGCACAGTCCAGGCATAACAGCCGAACACCTCATAAGCCCACACCTGAAATCAGAGACAAAAGACTCTCAGTGTGCAGCAACAGTAAAAAGGATGACAGAAAAGTCAAATACGGAGGTCAAGTCGAAAAAAAAAACAAAGGGCATACCTCCAGCACAGTCTGGTAAAAATCCAGAGAGGTCACACTGCCTCTGCTCACCTCATCAAGGCCCCTATACACTTGGGCCAAACCAGCCTCTCCCCATGAAAAAGTGGACACCTGGTCCCAATCTCTAAGAGGCTCCAACAGAAGAGTCAATGCCGTCGTAGAGGCATTGCAAAACAGGGTGTCAGACAACCCAGCCCAGACAAAGGCTCTAGCTAGCTGCTCAGCAGTAACCACGGCAGCACCCTCAGAAAACAGACGACTCTGATGCGTCAAGGCCGAGTGCAGGTCCGCCAACGGGACCCCATTGCCCTTAAGGCGAAAAGTCATGCCGGTCAAGGCTCTGATGGCGTCTAGGCTCAACACGCCAGGATCCTCAGTAAAGATCGGCCTGTCTGTAAACTGCAGACCAGTAATAGCCATAAAATCATACGGAGTGATGGTCGCCTCACCCCAGGAAAGATGGAATGTGTGGGTAGAATCCCACCAGAACTGCCTAAAGGCTCGCACAAGCTCCACGCTCCTGGCCGTGTCCCCAAAAGCTCCAACAGCTGTGAAGAATGGTCCAAGACCAAGAAGAAAGACCACCCTTAGACCGTCCGGCAAATCGAAGAGCCCGGTAAAAGACCCCAAATGGTCGCAATCGCCTCAGGAGACCCTCGTCCGCAAGGTCCGCAGTAAGCACAAAGACATGTATCAAAAACCATAACAATATGTGCATGCATTCACACACAAAAATCATCACTAAATTCTTTCAAAATAAGAAGAAACAGAAAAGGAAAAATATTTTCAAAAACACATTCATCCCATGCCAAGCATGCAATTCTTATTTGGGTGCGATTTCCCCCAATTTCAATCCCTAACCCTAGAAATCAAATTTCGAAAAGGGTTAATCTTTCAATACTTACCCCTTCTGCTCCAACGTAGAAGTGTGAAAATCAAGACCCGGGTAGAGCCCATGTCCCTCGGGGAATTTCTTTCGCTTGTTCCGATCCACAAGTTTCCGTCTCTCAACAATACTTGTTGCACGTTCCTTCTCGATTCGGCCCGCGGAGGCATTTTCAATGTCTTGATCTAAATCAAAATCGGAGGGAGAATTTTCAAAATTTTCTCTCTTTCTTTCTCTCTGTTCTCGGCGGCAATGGATGGTCTTTTAAGACCTGTCTTACGACCTGTGGTTTTAATTAAAACTGCCTGGGAACCTCCCCATGTCGTACGACATCCATGTCCCAGAAGGGTGATTTTCCCCTTTTGCCCCTGATCAACTTTGTCAGCCTATCTTGGCTACCTGACATTAAAATCCGTCGTTATAATTGGGTTCAAGTACCCACCTCTCTCGGTTAACACAACACAATGGCCCGGAACGGCCTTAAACTACCCGGTCCGGAAAGACCGCACAGATTTCCACAGTCAAATTAGCGGGTGACTCCCAAAGAAAAAAGTCAACATTTCCAGCGGGTGACTCCCAAAGAAAGAAGTCAAATCCTCGGGGTGACTCCCCATCAAAACAGTCAAACTCGCGGGTGACTCCCAAAGAAAAAGTCAAATCTTCGGGGTGACTCCCCATCAAAACAGTCAAATTAGCGGGTGACTCCCAAAGAAAAAAGTCAACATTTCCAGCGGGTGACTCCCAAAGAAAAAGTCAAATCCTCGGGGTGACTCCCCATCAAAACAGTCAAACTCGCGGGTGACTCCCAAAGAAAAAGTCAAATCTTCGGGGTGACTCCCCATCAAAACAGTCAAATTAGCGGGTGACTCCCAAAGAAAAAAGTCAACATTTTCAGCGGGTGACTCCCAATGAAAAAAGTCAAACCCCCGGGGTGACTCCCCATTAAAAACAGTCCAACCAGCGGGTGACTCCCCATCGAAACAGTCAATCTACGGGATGACTCCCCTTAAGAACAGTCAAACTCCAGTGCAAATGCACATCTTCGGGGTGACTCCCCTTGGAACAGTCACTTTCGGGTATAAAACCCGTAGCCTTTCATTTGGCACCCCATCTTTGCCTGAACTACGACTTGGCTTGATTCCCCCACAGGATACGTAGGAATCCTCTTCATAAGAGGTCCAGCCACTTGACCATCTTGGTCACCTCTTTCCCCGTCGTTCGTGTCCGGCTCGGGATTCTCATTTTTTTGTCGACGACCCCGCTTCCCGTGGAAGCGACGTCGCCGAGGGGCTCTGTGAGTACCCCGATCCGAACTCAAGTTTTGGATTCAATTTAATTAAATTTGGGCTTACACTAATTGCTAAGAAGCAATTAGAGTCCAAAATCCCAAAGCCCTCACCAATCCATTGGGCCTGCCAGCCACTCGGCCCATTATGGCCAAAAGATGTACGCTGTCGTCCGACAAGGGACACTAAGGCGGTTTAACTGCCTATGTCGTGCGACATAAGAAGCCCCAGCAGCCCACCAATCCATTGGGCCTGCCAGCCACTCGGCCCATTATGGCCAAAAGATGTACGCTGTCGTCCGACAAGGGACACTAAGGCGGTTTAACTGCCTATGTCGTGCGACATAAGAAGCCCCATCAGGATGCCTATAAATAGAAGGCATGGCTGATCATTTTGAAAGGAGGCAAGGAAGAGAGCCAAAGTTAGGGTCAAAACTCTGAGAGTAATATCAGTAAAATAGGGGAAACTCTTGCCAAATAGAGTCTCTCCCTCTCTCACACACACACACACTCACCTCCCTCCTCACACACACACACACACTTCAAGGTCAAGACTCCAAGAAGCTTCCTTTGGTGGTGATTGAAGGGGTAGACACCATACTATTGGTGATTCTACTTCGTGGACTACAATAGGTAGACACTAAACCTCTCTCTCCCTTTAAATAAAGTCTTTAAATATACCTTGCATGCATACTTGCTCTCTTACCATGTAGAAATTGGGATTTTGCATGACAAAGGTGGTGGAGAAGTGAATCTTCAATATTCACTTCTCCCCACCTCAGATCTGGACATTTGGAGGTACACACACCAATAAAGTTTCAATCTTTGCCTAGCTACATTGGGTTAGGAAGTGATGGCTACTTCAAAGTGGCCATAAAACGTGTGATTTATCACATTTGGTCACTAAAGCCATGTGATCTTCCCATAATACCCATATTATAGTATTATATTACTGTCTACAGTCAATAAATATGCTTGGTTTGCTTGGGGAACAAAGGAGGAACCAAACAGACTGAAGGGCACTGAAACAGGCTCCTCATGTCATGCGACATAAGTCTCCATGGAGACCCTGTGTCATTAGACATGGGACTCCCAGAAGGCTGCAAAGCCATTCTTGGACTTCAGAATCTGCTAGGCCTATCCCTTTGTGACTCAAAGCCTACCTAAGCATCTTCTGGCTCATAAGCCACTATTTGGGTGCCTAAACTCAGTTTGGACGCAACCCACTTGACGGAAGAGGATCACCATATGACATAGAAGACTTCAAAAGACTCTATGTCATGTGACATCCGTGTCGACAAAGCCTATCGTGACTTTGTCCACTTCCATCACCCCCAAACTGGGTTCTAGACCACTAAATAGTGTCCTAAATGAGCAAAATAATGTCTTTTTATTTCTCGAGTAGCTTTACCTCTGTAAGGGACAATCTGTCTCAAAACCTCTGCCTTGTGATAAAAGATATCACGTGTAAAAAGGGTGCGGCCCCCTATCATGGCTCGCAAGTTGTATTCAGTTCCATACCATTAATGAAATCTAAGGCTTGCACACTTTACTTGTTTACACACATCGCACACACATTTTTGAATGTCCATATTTGTCCAAATGTTGATTGAAAGTCCCAAAAGGGGCGTGTTGGGTGAACTCTCTAGTTCTTCTCAGCACGTAACCAGACTCCCGGACTCAAAATCTCTTAAAATTAGGTTTTTCAATGTTTTCCTCTAAAAACGGCGTGGCGACTCAAAAAGAAAATATCATTTTTTTTCGGGCGAGCGTTCATTCAGGAGTCAGTCACAATATTTGTCTGTACTGATATCTCCCCTTTAACTGCATCTATCTCAGAAGAAAGATTTGCTTCAAGAGAATCCAGAGGGGATTTGAAGTCTTGATCAAGTTGCGGTCGAGAGTTGACTGCATTGAGAATTTCAGCTTGAAGGGAGTCAAGAGCAGTTTTGGAGGAGTTGAATAATTGGGTGAGCATCTCCTTCAGCTGGGCGGTTGATATCCTATCTCCTAAAAGTTTCAGAATATCATTACCAAGATCTTTTCTGAACTCCTCAAAACAAGATCTGACAATGGTTGTTGTATTTGTTGTATTTCTCTCCCCCTTAATGGCATCAAGCTTAAGGGAAAAATGCTTAAGAGATTCTTTGTGATCAGCCATTTAGAGGGTTTGGGAGGCAATCAGATGGGCCTAAGTTTCAACAAATTTAAAAAGGGAGCGGTTGGAGGCCTCAAGAGTTGCATTAGATGCGGTTAACTTGATGATATGGCCTTGGTTGAGAAGAAGGTGGCTTTGAATGAGGTTGAGAGTTGAAAGTATTTGAGAGTAGTCAGTAGGAGGAGGAGCGGTTGAAGTGGAAGGAATATGAGTGAAAGAGGGAGGTGGTTGAGAAAAGGTAGGAGGAGCGGTTTGGGGTAGTTGGGTATAGAGGGTTTGGAATATACGAGAGGCAAGAATAGTGAAAGATTGAGTGGTTAAAGATGGAATGGGTAGTGTTTGGGGTAAGGAAGCAGGAGCGGTTGGAATAGGGATAGTCTGAATAGGGGTGGTTTGAATAGGGGTGGTTGGGATTAGGGCGGTTGATATAGGGGTGGTTGGGATTGGGGCGGTTGATATAGGGGTGGTTGGGATTGGGGCTGTTGGGATTGGGGCGGTTGATATAGGGGTAGTTGGGATTGGGGCTATTAGAGGAGGAATTGTGGAAGTTGGAAGAGTTGCAGTGATTGGAAGTGAATGTGAGGAGGAGTTAGTTTTAGAGGTATGAACTTGTGGAGAATGGGAGTTTTGTGGTTGAGTAGAGACAGAAGGTGTTTGGGCGCTGTTTGAAGTAGGAGGGGTAGTTTGGCATATGGGAGAATGAGAAGGAGTTGGATCCCTAAGTTTTAAAGTTGAAAGGGCTTGGCCTACTGAAGGTTTAGAGGTCCATTCAGAGAAGGCGAGAGGTAAAGGGGTATCTTGGTTTAGAGGGATGTGGAAATCAGATTGGGAAGAGGAGTGGGAAGAATGAGTAGAGGATTCCCTATCAAAGTAAGAGGAGGTCTCCCCAGGAATTTTCATATTTTCCTGGGCAACACGTTGAAGAAAACGTTTTGGCCCTTTGATAGAAGTTGCCTTCTTGGCTATCATTTTGTATCTCCTTTTCTTGGGAATCTCCCCCTGAGCAGTTTCAGCTCTGGGAGGTTGAGTGGGGGAGAGCGGTTGATGTTGAACTGGTGAAGGAGGTTGGTTTTGAATAGGTGAGGAAGGAGGAGTTGGAATAGGTGAAGGAGGTTGGTTTTGAACTGGAGGTTGAGTTGGAGGTGGAGGCGGTTGGGTTTGAGGAAGGGGTTGCGGTTGAACTTGCGATTGGGGTTCAGAAGTGGTTGACTTACCCATAGCAGCTTTCCTTAACTTAGCCGCTCTTTCCAACTTTTCTAGCTTGGCTCTGTAGAAAGCAGCCAGATCCTCTTCAAAAAGATTTGCAGTTGCATCTTTAGCTTTCTTGGCCTTTGAGATTAATGGGGCAATTCCAGCATCTTCTTCTTCTTCTTCAACCACTTCATCAGATTCATCCAATAGATCCATCTTCTTCTTTCCTTTAGAACTAAGACCAGCACCAGCGGTTGCAGCACACGGTTTTGCTGAAGCGGTCTTAGCTTTCTTGACAGGCGGTTCAGCTGCAGGATTCTTCTTCCTTATGGCCTTTTTGATTGCTTTGCCAATTGCTTGAACAGCGGTTACAGGAGTCATCTCAACGTAGAATTCCATGGGATGATGAGTGTCAGCATCATAAAGGAATTTATATTCATCATTCCCAAATGAGTATCTAAAGTTGTGACACACCCTTAATCCAAGGGATTCTTCATCTCCCCAATGCACAGACAGCTCAGGGTTAGAGAGCCTCAAATCCTCAAGATGTTGGTAGCTGGCAAATAGGGCGGTCAGAAGCCTGCAAAACGGTCTCCATCTAATTTCTTCATTCTTCTTCTTGGATTGATAGGTATCAATGTTGTTAGCAAGCTCTCTCATAAGGATCTTTAGCCAATGGAGCTTGATTCCATTGTAGATCGCACAACAATACATCCACTGCTGAGATGTGAAGTTGTTGTGGTTTCCTGTTTTCCCACATACAGACTTCCCTACTAAGTAGCAGAGATGGCTCATCAGCTCACCAAATTTCTTTCTGGTTTTCTTCTTATAATACCCAGACAAAGAAGAAAGGGCAACAGTAGTTGAAGCGGTTGCATCCATCACTTCTTGACTGACAGCATCAGGGGCACCAGAAACATGAAATCCAAAGGTACTTTGAATATCCAAATAATCAATTGAAATTTTAAATCCTTCAACATCAGCAACCAAGCAGTTGATCTTCTTTCCATCAGCTAGCTCTCTTTCACCAGCCTCAGCAGTTGCATAGAACTGGTCCACGAAAGACAGGATAGTATAAGATTGCTTTTTGTTAAAGAGGGGAAGGATTCCAGAAGCATCCAATCTTCTTATCAACTCTCTGCCTAGGGCATCTCCTTGAAGTTCAGTCTCTATTATCGCATACCCTGGTAAGAAAAATCTTGGTTCCTACAAAGTAAGATTAGAAGTTAGATCTATTAAACAGATTCACAGTTCACATGCGGTTTGGGCACTCTTGCGGTTAGCAATGGTGCGGTTCGAAATGTGACTAACTTCAAACCCCAAGTGAATTGTGAATACAACTGAAGGGAAAAGAAAATATAATAGAGAGATTACTAGTACGTGGCATTGTATTCCAAAGTTATCCCACACATGCAAGCAGTGTTTTGGAGGGGAAGATTATGGTTTCCAGCCTATATACTAAGTAATACTCAACAATATTAAGCATGCAGTTGCAAAAGATTAATAGAAGCAGTTAACTGACATGCGGTTGCAATTTTATTGAGCATGTGGTTTGAAACAAGGATAAGCGGTTGCAAGAACGTGGTTGCAAACAATGTAGCATGCGGTTGATGTTCAAGAAGTAAACCCATAAATTTTCAGAAAAATACTAAGTGTGACAAACATAATCAATGAATCATAGACAACCAAAATATATGAAATTTCTGAAAAATTGTGAATAGTACCTACGAAGAACATGAAGAACATTCATGAACACCAAGAACAGAGATTTATGAAAAGTTCACTAAAATCAACAAATAACATATCAAAATGATCACATTGAGCAAGGAATTAACAATATCACAATAAAATTTCAACCTTTGCTCAGAATCACCAAGAAATCAAAAAAATAACATAAGTGGGTTTTCGAAAAGCAAAATTCGAAAAACTCAAAATCAGTACCCAAAACATGTTTAGATCATGAAATAAACTACATAAATGAAATCCAAACTTTAATTCGAACAAAACCCAGTAATTTTTAAGCAAAATGTGTGATAAATGAAGATTTAAGCATGAAAAAGTCATCCATGGCAGACGAACAATTTTTGAAGATTTAACCATGGCAATTCAAAGATTCAACCTGGTAAAGAATGATTTGCAGATAACTAAAGAGTTAGGGTTTCAGAAATCATACCATGTCTGTAAAAACTTTCTTGGCAACCATTGAAGATTGAAGATTTTAAAGATGAAGCTTTTTGAGGGTTTTTGGAAGAGAGAGAAAGTGAGTTGGTAGAAATGTAGTACGATTGCAGAGAAGACAGAGTAGAAAGATTTGAAATTGTTGTCTTAGTCTGCTATTTATAGGTAATATTCAGGTTCAAAACAGTTGAAGGGACAGTTTGATTTTCCCAAAAAAATTAAATCATTACCTCTGTTGCACCCTTTCATTTTCTTCTCAAAACCCTATGACGGCTGACATGAGAGCTTTTAATGCTAATGTTCCCTTTGCATTAAATGCATTTAAATTTTGAAATAATGTGGGAAAACATTTGCAAAAATGTCCTTATGCCAAAATGAGGACTGAAGTGAAAATAGAAAAACTTACCTGGAGTCCACGTGGCATATGCGGTTGAAATGAATGAGTAGTTAAAAAATTCCAACCGCATAAATTCTTCAAAGCTAAGAAAGGTTAAAAACAATTGAAAAAAAGATTCCAAGTGTTGAACGCGGTTGATGAATAAGAGGTCAGAATGCAGCATGCGGTTAGAACTACGCGGTTTGCAGCAAGCGGTTGACTGCTTGCGGTTTGAATACACGCGGTTCAACAAAGTGAGGTTTGAAACCTCATTAGGAAATTCAACCTATACTCAACACACAAGTTAGCAAATAAAAAGAATGGAATCATTTAAGTTGAAGCATACCCATTTTTCCTCTGAGGAAAGAAAACCTCTTGGAGTCCAGAGCTTTGGTGAGGATATCAACAATCCGGTTGTCTGTCCCCACGTACTCTAGATGGATATTCCTCTTTTCCACATGGTCTTTGAGGAAATGATACTTGATCTCTATATGCTTGGTCTTGGAATGCATGACAGGGTTGTTGGAGACTAAAATTGTTGAAGTGTTGTCACACATGATAAGGCAATTTCCTTCTTCAATTCCATAGTCCACCAACTGCTGCTTCATCCAAAGGATTTGACAGCAACAGCTTCCAGCAGCAATATACTCAGCCTCTGTGGTTGACACTGAAACTGAAGCTTGCTTCTTGCTGGCCCAAGCAACTAGTCTATTCCTAAGGAAATGACAAGTCCCACTAGTGCTTTTCCTGTCAATAATACAAGCTGCATAATCTGCATCTGAATAACCTATAAGATCGAAATTCGAATATTTGGAATACCAAAGTCCAAGGTTAGTGGTTCCAGATAAATAGCGGATTATACGCTTGACTGCAATTAAATGTGCTTCTCTAGGATCTGCTTGATAGCGAGCACATACACAGACACTAAACATAATATCGGGCCTACTAGCAGTTAAATAAAGTAATGAGCCAATCATACCTCGATATAAGGTTTGATCAACCTTCTTACCTTTTAGATTCTTATCTAGCTTATTGTCGGTGGCCATAGGAGTATCATATGCTTTTGCATTTTCTAATCCAAACTTCTTTATCAACTCCTTGGTGTATTTGGCTTGGCTGAGGAAAATACCTTCTTCGCATTGCTTGATTTGAAGCCCGAGGAAGAATATTAACTCTCCCATCATGCTCATCTCAAACTTGCTTTTCATTAGCTTTTCGAAACGCTTACAAAGTAACTCATTAGTAGAACCAAAAATAATATCATCGACATATATTTGAACAAGTAAAGTATGATCATTATATTTGGCAATAAAAAGAGTTGTATCAATTTTACCAAGTTTAAATCCTTTTTCTAGTAAAAAATTAGATAAAGTCTCATACCATGCCCTTGGAGCTTGCTTAAGTCCATATAAAGCCTTCTGGAGTTTGTAGACATGACTGGGAAATTTGGAGTCTTCAAATCCAGGGGGTTGGGCAACATACACGGTCTCTTGCAGTTCACCGTTGAGGAAAGCACTCTTCACGTCCATTTGATATAAATTGAAACGCTTGAAAGAGGCATAGGCTAAGAAGATTCCGATAGCTTCCAATCTTACAACTGGAGCAAAGGTTTCATCATAATCAATTCCTTCTTCTTGCCTATATCCTTGTGCAACCAACCTTGCTTTATTTCTAGTGATGATTCCATTCTCGTCCATCTTATTCCTAAACACCCACTTAGTTCCTATCACTCCTTGATCCTGAGGTCTAGGCACCAATGTCCAGACATTGCATCTTTCAAACTGGTTGAGTTCTTCTTGCATAGCAACGACCCAACTGGAATCTTGGAGTGCTTCATCAATCTTCTTGGGTTCAACTTGAGATAATAGAGAAGTATGCTCATCATAGTTCGATCTCCTTGTTTGAACGCTGAAAAACAGATCACCAATCACATTAGAGAGAGGGTGACTGCTGACTTCACGAACCTCCGGGGGGTAAGTGTAACATCCCAAAAAAATGTGTGTGCCTGATATGTTTGATATGATTTGATTAGTATTACTCATATCACCAAGATGCATCTTCTTTTCGGAAGCTCATCCTATAAGAACTCCAAGGTTAAGCGTGCTTGACACAGGGAAATGCAGGATGGGTGACCCACTGGGAAGTTTCTCAGTGAGCATGTAAGTGAGGACAACACGTGCTGGAAAGACTTGTGGTGGTTTGTGGGGCTAGTACATCAAATCTGATAGCGTTCCGACCCGGTCTTCGGGCTCAATACGGAGACGAGTGATCCCTTATGTGAAGGTGATCCCTTATGTGAAGGTGCAATGGAGCAACCACACTGAACGGGAAGCAACCTGGGAACTCGAAAGCGAGATGCGCGAAATGTATCCCGATCTCTTCGAAAATTGAGGTACGTTTAGTTTGAAGGACCAAACTCTTTTAAGGGGGTAAGAATGTAAAGACCCGTTATTTTTTTTATTTTTTTTATTTAATTTCTTAGTATTATTTTAATTAGAAGAATAAAATAATACTTGACTATTTAAATTATGGTGGACTTGGACTTAAATAGGTGGACCAATTTAAGAAAGGTTTGAATGGGCTTTGTAGGGAATTTAAAACCCAATAGGAAGATGAAAGCCTTTTCCTAATAGGGTTAGTAAAAGCCTAAACCCAACCTATTTAAACTAAAACTCTCCCTATTTCTCTCATAATTTCCATAATTTACAAACAAAAGAAAAAAAATTAAAAACCCTACAGCCATAGGGGGCGGCCGAAGCTAGAGGGAGGCGGAGAGCTAGGGTTTTGCAAATTCTTGGTAAAGATCATCTATAGAACAAGGTATTAATCTTATTCCCTAGCATTTAAAAACTTTTAATCTTAGTTTTGATGTTGGATTATTAAAATATGATCAAACTAGGGTTTAAAGGTTTACTAAGTTAATGGATGTATTATATGATGTAAAAATATATATATATCCTATGATTGAGTTTTGAATTAGGTTTGGGGTATGAATTAATGGAATTAAAATAAGTTTGATTCATACCAAGAAGGAATAAAAAAAAAAAAATTGTTTGTAGTGTGCTTGTGCCGTGTGTGTGTGTGTTGAATGTGCTGTGTGTGTGCGTGTAATTGTGTGTGTAATAGGAAATTTTTTGGATAAAAATTGTTTACAAAAACATTGTTTTTGGGTAAAATTATTTTGGGGATCAAAAGGTTGATTTTGGATTTAACAAAAATGTTTTAAGGTTAGGAATCTAACCAAAACTTAAAACTGAAAATCAGTTTTCAAAAGCCCTAGTGACCAAACTGAAAATCTGAAATTTAGGGGCTGTTTTGTAAATCCTGAAAGTCAGGGGACTGTTCTGTCATTTTTGAAAGATGGGGGACTATTCAATAATTTCTAAAAGTTGAGGGACTGTTTTGCAAATATTTAAAAGTTGAGGGACTATTTTGTAAATACCTAAAAGTTGAGAGACTATTTTGTAAATATTCAAAAGTTGAAGGACCACTTTATAATTTATGAAAGATGAAGGGTCTTTTTGGTAAATACTCAAAGAAGAGAGTCTTAAAAGTAACTTTCTAAAGAAAGAAAGACTTTTAAAGGTTGAAGAAGAAGATAAATATTTTAGGAAGTTACCTAAAACAGAAAAGATACTATTTAAGAATGATACTTAAATAGAAGGTAAATATTTTAGGAAGGTTACCTAAAATAGAAAAGATACTATTTAAGGAAGATACTTAAATAGAAGGTAAATATTTTAGGAAGGTTACCTAAAATAGAAAAGATATTATTTAAGGAAGATACTTAAATAGAAGGTAAATATTTTAGGAAGGTTACCTAAAATAGAAAAGATACTATTTAAGAATGATACTTAAATAGAAGGTAAATATTTTAGGAAGGTTACCTAAAATAGAAAGGATACTATTTAAGGAAGATACTTAAATAGAAGGTTACTATTTTAGAAAAGTTACCTAAAATAGAAGGATAATATTTTAGGAAGGTACCTAAAAATAGAAAGATAGTTAACTAGTAAGATGAGTCCAAAAGCAACTCATAAGTTAACTAAAGATAAATCAACTAGGGTACATAAGAAGTAATAAATAATTACTTGTACCTAAAATGATATCTTTGCATGACTCTAGGTTATACCAGAAGTGCAAAAGAAGCAAGCTATGGTAAGGAATTACGTTCCTAAACACTTTGTGTATCTATTCTTTTGAAAACTCTATCGAGTCTTTTCAAAATTATACTATCATGTGGCGATAGTGTTTTATAAAATATTCCCTAGACATGAAACGTCTTTTGGAGATCTTATCTATGATATGTGTTATTCATAGATATCTGAAGTATTGACTTTGCTTATGTGTATTCTTGTTTAATATGAATGCACTATATGAATTGTATGAATGTACATGCATGTCAAGATTATATGAATTGATATTGAACTTGTATGATATGTGTTATGTA
Organism: Adenophora triphylla var. japonica; assembly: GCA_022495995.1. Taxonomy (NCBI): domain Eukaryota; kingdom Viridiplantae; phylum Streptophyta; class Magnoliopsida; order Asterales; family Campanulaceae; genus Adenophora; species Adenophora triphylla. Next base: position 180,864 of record JAFEMH010002151.1, on the reverse strand, counting down.
CTTGTCTATACTTTATGCGCACTCGACATCAATGTAGATGATCGGATGGGAATTACTCAATGTAGGGTAAATCCTGAATAAAAACTATACTATGGAATTGTAATGCCACACTTCCTTGATTGAACTTTATTGTGATAACCTTTCGTTGAAATGCTTCGATTGAACCGTCATTCAGGTCATCTCCTCTTAACTTCAAGAAGATCACGTAATGACTTACTGGGCATCTTTCGCTCATTCCTTCATTCTTATTTTTCTCCAGGTATGGGGATAAGGATGGAAGATCGTTGTAGGAAAGACGGCGATCAATGAAGAGTTATAGAAGAATTTTTGACGAACCGGAATTTTAGTTTAGTTGAATAAAGCTAGTAGGTTTTACTAGTCGTTATATTTGATTCTTCTGCACTTATGTAACGTTTATTACTTTAGTACCGTTGGGTTGAAGAAGTTTGAATATTAAGTTACCGTTGGATTTGAATATTTAAATGTTTAGTATTCGTTGGGACCCTATTTTGGGTAATTATTAATATTGATGAATATTATTATATCAAGGAAATTCTGGGTCGTTACAGTAAGTCTGGTTGGACTGAGGTTTGCTGAAGACCTTCAATTGAAACATCGTTAGATCCTTCAGCGAAGTCATGGAAGGTAAGTTGACGAAGAGGTTCAATAAGCTGGATGGGGGAGTTCTCAACATCTTCTTCCCTGGGAGTTGCATCTGGAGTAGAAACTTCAGGTGCGGTTTCAAATGTGCGGTTTGAGGGAATTTCAGTTGAGGGTGCTGGATTTTGTGGTTGAGGTTCAGGTGCGATTCTAGAGGATTCACCTGTTTCATTATGCTCAGCAAAATCATCAGCAACATTTGGAGCCAAATGTGGCTCAAGGAAAGAATGCTCATCGAATGTAACATGGACAGACTCAACTATCTTTAAACTAGTTTTATTAAAAACACGAAAATCTTTTGAATGTTTAGCATACCCAACAAAAATACCTTCATCGGACTTGGCTTCGAATTTACCTCTATTTTCTCCGTTGTAGAGGATAAAGCATTTGCAGCCAAATATCTTGAAGAATGCAATGTTGGGGGTTCTTCCTCTCCAAAGCTCATATGGAGTCTTGTTATAGGTTTTGTTGATGAGGGAGCGGTTCTGAGTGAAACATGCTGTGTTGATTGCTTTAGCCCAGAAATACTGAGGCAGCTTGGCTTCAGATATCATTGTCTTTCCAGCCTCAATCAATGTCCTGTTCTTCCTTTCCACAACCCCATTTTGTTGTGGAACACTAGCAGTCGAGAAATTGTGATCAATCCCATGGTCATCACAATACTGAGCAACACCGTTGTTCTTAAATTCTGTTACATTATCTGATCGAACACTAACGATGTCGTCTTTTTTTTTAGTTTGGAGCCGTCTAAAGAGTGCGGTTAAGATGTTATAGCAATCGTCCTTAGAAACCATCATCTCAACCCATGTATATCTTGAATAATCATCCACCACCACTAAAGTGTATCTACTTCCTCCAATGCTGGCAGTGGTAACGGGTCCAAACAAATCTATGTGAAGCAGTTGTAAGCATCTTGAAGTTGAGGGCGCGGTCTTGCTGGTGAAAGATGACGCAGATTGCTTACCAAGTTGGCATGCACTGCATTTCTCTGGATGGTGGTCAGCCACTTTGGGTAAACCACGAACGAAGTTTTCCCTTCCAATCTTTGCTAGATACTTGAAGTTCAAGTGGCTCAACCTCTTATGCCATAGCCAACTATTCTCGCTCACATTTTTAGCTACAAAACAGAGATTAGTAATACTACATGCAGAATCTAGATCAATAATGTAAATATTACTCTTACGAATCCCTGTGAGTAGGGTGACTCCGGAAATGCTGTCTTTAATAAATCAATTTGATGACGTGAAGTTGCAAAGCATTCCTTTGTCGCAGAATTGAGAAATTGAAAGGAGGTTGTGCTTGAGTCCTTCAACAAGAGAAACCTTCTCAATGGTTAGGTTTCCTCTCCTTATTACACCATACCCAATGGTTTTGCCTTTGTTGTTGTCACCAAAGGTTACAGCGGACCACTTGCTTCAATGACATCTTCAAGTAATGATCTATCTCCAGTCATATGTCTTGAGCAGCCACTGTCAAGATACCATTCATTATCCTTGGAGTGACCAGCCATTAAGCAGAGGACCTGAAATATAATCATTAAGAACGAGGTCCCCCTTTATTCCTTGGGTCCTGAGGTTAGCAACCTTTCACGACCCACACCTGTTTGACAGAAGGAGGTTTACTCTTCCTGGCATTGGGTGTGAACCGCAAAAGGCATTCTGCAGCCTTGTGACCTAAATCATCACACACAGAGCATTTATGAAAGCTATTAGCAACATGAGGTTTTACTAACTCCTTACTTTTCTTAGGAGCTGCATGCCGTTTGGGAACAGCGGTTTCAGCTTTGACAAAGGTAGTTGTCTTTGGTTTGACCGCGGGTTTTCTAGGAACGCTCTTCTTGCTTTTGAAGGAAGGAGGTGAGGTTGAAGAAGAAGGGTGGTCAGCCTTTCAGTTGGCAGCACCACCTATTCCACCAGGAGCGGTTGGATTAGAGGTGCGGTCAACTCCATAAGACATCTCCTCTGCATCTTCACTCTTAGAATCCTTTCCTTTCATCTGAGAGTTTTTCCCAAACTATTTCTTTGGGTAGACATAATTGAAATTAAGTTGTCCTTTACCCTTAGAATCAGCACGCTTCCCCTTAGGAATTTCTTTAGTTAGTTTTAAAATTTCCTCATCCTTTTCACAACAGGATGCACACTTCTCCTTGAACATCCTTTCATGTTCCATGGGAGAAACTTCTTCCACCACCTTTTTCAAAATTTTCTTCTTTGGAATTAATTTTGAAGGTGGAGCATTTGTAGGAGGAAAAATAGGATGTGAATACGAACAATTTCCTATCTTAATGCTAGGAGTAAGTTTGACATCACCATCCAATTTAAATTTTGGAATTTTTGTAGAAACCTCTTCATCCTCCATATCTAGCGACTCGATTGACTCAGTATCTGACTCATCGGAAGCATCTGCAACTAAGCAGAGATTAACCTCTTCGATTTCTTCATCACTTCCATCATCAGAGTCTATTTCAATCCAAGTTGCTAATTCCTTAGAATTCTCTTCCTCCTCAGCAACCATTTCCTTGCGACGAGAAAATTTTGCAGGAGAGGTTTTCTTTTTCATATATTCATATTTAGGTTGTGGACACTCAGATGCAAAGTGACTAGGTTTTCTACAGTTGTAGAAAACTAGATCACTCTTTTTCTTTGTATCTGCAGCCTTTGAAAACGTTGCTGGAGGTTTGCCTTTAGAAAATGTTTTAGTGAAAGGATTTGAGGATTTTCTAAATTTTTGAAATCTTTTCACAAACATGGCAAAATCATCATCATCCATCTCGATGAGTGATGAGGTTGATATGGAAGGATCAGCAGTTTGATTGGATGTGGTTGGTTTCTCCTCATGTTCCACGACGGACATGGAAAGCGATTTGGTTGTCCCTTCAATCTCTTCAATATGATTTAATTTAATCTCATAGACTCTAAGATTTGCATACAAGTTACTTAATGACCAAGTATTCAAAACTTTGGAGTCTTCTAGAGAGGTTGCTTTATTTACCCATCTAGAACCTAAAGCAGCTAGGAAAGTCATATTGATTTCCTTATCAGTTAAAGTCTTGCCAAGAGATCTACAAGCATTAACTACCTCAACATAGCGGTCGTAGGTCTGACGCAAGGTTTCGTTGTATTTCCTGTTGAAGTTGTTGTAGGATCTTTCAACAACATATAATTTGTTTTCCTTGCATTCGTCATCACCTTCGAGGTAGCTCTCTATGGCATTCCACATCTGCTTTGCAGTTTTGAGATATATCACTTTTTGAAGGGTTGAAACGGGAAGGGTTCCAGAAATGATGTGCCTCGCCTTGCTGTCCAAGGCAGCTAATCTCTTCTCTTCATCTGACCACTCACCTTTTGACTTTTCAACTTCTAGAATTTCTGCACTGGTGGTTGCATTGGTGTTGGCCTTCATGGGAACGAACGTCCCATTGATTATGCATTCCACCAGCATCTCATCAATAGTCTCCAAATGAATAAGAATTCGACACTTCCAGATGTCGAAGTGGTCTTCGTCCAAAATTAGAATGTGTGAATAGTTAACAGTTATCATTGTCTTTGAGTTTGCCATATCGAATCGGCACACAAGCTGTTAAGCTTGAAAAACAGTGGCTTTATAAATGTGTTAGCTCTGATACCACTTGTTGGTCCCAAAAGTGGCAACCAGGGTGAAAAACAGCTAGAGGGGGCGTGAATAGCTGTTACAAATTTTTTGCCCTCTTTTAAAAACTTAACCCCTTGCTTACAAAACCTCTTGCAGTTGGTAATAAAATGCAAGTAGAGTTACAATATGCACAGCGGAATATTTGAAGATACAAAGCGGTTTTGAGGTGTGGTTTGTAAGGCGGTTTGTAGTGCGGTTTTAAGAGTGTGGTTTACAAACAAAAGTGAGGTTTGACAATGTTAACTTCAAACACAATTCACAACAATGGATAACTACAATTAAGATCAAGCAGAGAAAAAGGTAGATAATTAATAAGCACAAGAAATAATAAATGCAGAAAAGTAAGAACACAATATTTGGAGTGGTTCAATCGATAAACGATCTACGTCCACTATCAAGATGATTAGTCTTGGATTTTCTAAGAGTTAGATTTTATATTGAGTATGAGAGAGATTACAAGTTACAAAGTATTCAAACTCAGATCTAAAATCTATTTTATGAAGATTGAATCCTAGACTATAACCAGTGTATCTCAAATGAATAATCTATGTGATTAAACAAGTGAGGTGTGTGTGTGTGTATTCAAGATCAAGGCTCTTTGAATCTATAAGATGGAGAGCACAATGATTCTTTATGTAAATAAGGCTTGATTTCTGGGTTGGGATATATTTCTTGAAGTAGAAGATGAAGATTCAAAGGACTAAGAATTTTCTGGGCAGAGCTTCAGCTTCTATGAACTCACATCAAATCAATTTTTCAAGCAATTTTCAAATGGTGAAGATTAGGGGTATTTATACCCAAGCACCAAGGAACTAGCCATTGGACACAGCTGTATCAAGTACTGTACTGATGCTTTCCCATTGGTCCACAATATCCACTTTTGTCCTTTGGTACAGCAGTTGCAGATAAAGCTGATCAGGCTTCAGCTGCAAGTAAGGTAGTTAGGACACCTGTCACCTTTTCAAGATCCTTGCAGATCTTGTCTGGTACTTGATCACGTGACAAGATATGGTGGTTGACTTTTGATATTGCTGACGTGGATTCCAACGGTCAAATGTGGTTCACTTCAAGTCTTCAATCATTGGAGCGGTCTTGTATGCAAGCGGTTGAGGAAGTGCGGTTATACCAGGTGAGGTTGCATATTGCGGTTCATAAGTTGGAACTGCAAATCAGTTGTGGTTCACTACAAGGCGGTTGCACTGAGATTGCTAAAGGCAGTTTCAAACAAGGAATTCCACCAAGCAGTTGCTAGGAGCGGTTTGCTAGGTGCGATTGATAGTGCGGTCTGAAACTTTTGAACTGCAACCTCATATCCAATGACTCTTGTGCCAGTCTTCAAGCCTAATTTAACCTATTCTATAAAATGGACTTAGCTAAAAAATTGAAGTCTAAGCTTCATTACATAGGGTCCTAAAGTCCTTAAAATAGAGAGGAGGTTATGGTATCAATCAAATCTTAAGCTAATCTAGGAGGGTTAAAATATGCATACCCAACAGGTATCACTGTCAGTGTCCGAGTCACACTTTGTGACCATCATTGCTATTTGATCTGAATCTTCAGATTGATTGGTCTCCTCATCTTCATTGTCACTGAGGGATACCCATAGGTTCTTCCCCATCTTCCTTAGAGTGTTAGCATACTCGTTTGAGTAATGACCCCACCCAGAGCATGCGTGACATTTGATTGACTCAAGGTACTTCAGATCAGATCTAGATTGATCTAATGATGCTCTTCTTATGGGACCACTTTTTTTAGTAGATGAAAATGTCCTCTTTGGCATTGAATTGTACACCTTGGTTTGTTGCTCTTTATCCTTAACCTGCACATTTTCTTTGTTAAACTTTCTTAACATAGAGTTATATTTCCTAGCAAGCAAGGCAACACTAGCATCTTCACCTAATTCCTCAAAAATCCTCATCAGTTGATAAATTTGAGGATTGAACTATTAAAGCAACACTCTTGCCTTTAGAAGCTTCACTTTGCTTAACATGGTTTGACTCAAAAAAATTTAAAATGCTCATTAAGGAATTGATATCCATAGTAGAAAGGTTGTGAGCCTCTTCTATAGATGAAACCTTCGTATTAAAATGCTCAAGGAGAGTTCTAATAGCCTTTGAAACCAATTGTTTATTTGTAAAAGGTTCACCTAAAAGTTGACACTCATTAGCAATGTCAAACAATTTTCCAAAATAAGAGGAAATGGTATCATTTTCACCCATTCTCAACCTTTCAAACTTGCCAGTAAGACCTCTAAGTTTGTTTTTACGCACACTAGAATCACCTTCACAAAATCTTTCTAAAATATCCCAAGCTTCCTTAGTTGTGGAACTGTTTTGAACTAGTTTAAAAATGTGCATGTCAACCCACTCAAAAATAGCATTAAAAGCTTTCTCATTGTAGTTAGCAAGGACAATCTCTTCATTAGTCCACTCGCCTTCAGGTTTAACCTGAATATCACCATCCTCATCTGGAGGTAACAGTGGAAGAGAGTATCCATTAACTACAGATCACCATGCTCAAAGATCAATTGATTTGATATGCAAGCGAAGACGGACCTTCCAATAGGCATAATTTGAACCATCTAAAACAGGAAGACGTTTTTGGTTTGGATTTGCAGGATCAAAAGCCATGACACCTATACCAAACACTTAGTATCATCAAGTGACCTGCTCTGATACCAACTGAAATTGTCACGGCCTGAAACACAAGTGATATCCAAGGTGATAACAGCACCAACGATAGCACTTGAGATAGTACACACACACTTCGAAAATAAAAACAGTTTTGAAAAGAGATTGCAGCGAAAAATAACACCAAAATTGTTTTTCTGAAGTTATATAAATTATATAACTTGAGGATGCCTCTTAGGCAAGACTTTATAATCACTTTATAAAAAGAATTACAAAAGCCGAAATGTTCCCTATAACTATTACAATATAATTTCTATGGAACAAGAGATAAAGAGTGAATTCCAATCATAGCCAACACACAACTTGAAACCAAGGTAATCAAGTGCGAAATTATATGGGAGGATGGATAAAACGAACCAACAAAGAACTCTATCTCTATATGCTTGAAGGTGTGTAAAATTAGCATATATTCAAGTGTCTCCTTCAATGCATATTTATAGTCTTCAATGTTTTGAAGGCTACTCAATTTGTAACAGCCTTGGGGTGTCTTGATCGTGTAGAGAGAGTGGAGATATTTTTGGGCTTGTTTCTTACTTCATGCGCCAACCTCCCACAATTGTAGCAACCGTATCTTGCTCTCCAAGTCCATGCTATAAGACCTTGTACTCCCAAGCTTCTCTCATCCTGTACTCTCCTAGAATCAGCAACAACCATCTTGACTTAGTCTTCCCACGTTTTTGATGTTTGTTGACACAAAGTAGCTCTTGGAAATTTTATGCATAAAACGTTATTTATGCATAACTTTCTCTTTTCCAAATTGCTCCACGTTTCTAGCTCTTCTTCCATCATAGTGCAACCTGAAATATGGAATTACAACATATACTAAACAGATCATATTAGCACATTAGTACATAAATAATTAATCAAGAAATGTATAACTATATAAATTCCAGCACAGGAAATCATCTGAGATATCATCTGGAATATGGAAAATCATTCAGAATATCATCTGCGTTTTACACTAACAACCTTCAATCACACCTTCTCCTACATACCTTTTGTTGGATTCTCTCCTACACAGAAAACACAAAACAACCCTAAATCTCTCTATAAATTCGTTCATATCAATCCTCCTATGAAGATATCAAGCCTTTGTAAAGGCTACCCATTGGTTTACTCCAGAAACTACAAGGTAAACTCCCTACACTTTTCGTTCTTCTTCTCAACCCCTCTAATTAATTTTAGAGTAGTGTAATCTCATTAAAAGAATTAGCATAGAGTCCCTTCAATCCATAAAATTGATCTCGAATTAAACAATCCGAAATTCCAACCCTAATTAATAAAATGATTAGGTTTTGTTTGTTTATTTGCTTTAGTTATTAAATGGATTGAAAACATCTAATTAGCAAAACAAATCCTAATATTGGGGAAATTGGTGTTAAGGTGACCTTTCAATTCCATAAATTAACCCCTGAAACCTTGAATCCCTCGAAATCAATCAAAAGGTTTTTCTTATTGTTTGTTTACAAATAAATAATAAGTGGCGACTCCTGAATATCAAAAATTCACTATTGCTACAGTGGGGACTCTGGTGGGAACGATTAATTAAAATGGGTTAGACTTGCATGAAATTATGTGTTATCTATCTTTTCAATTTCTGCAAAGTTGTTTTTTCCAGAGCTTTGTCTCGCGTGAGACAAGCTCACAGATCAGTTGATTTCTGATTTTTCTTGTTCTGAAGTGAAATCTCAAAACTCGATTTAGACACATAAGGGGGATCCCAGAAGTAAGTATCTGCAGAGTTTCTTCATCTTAGGACCTTCCTAACGATGGAAAACTCTAAATCAATCATTGTTTCTTGTACTAACCTCATTTTGCAGGAAATAATTGATTGATTGTATATACGTATATACTTGCATGAGATTGAATTTTTAATTTTTACCGGTCATTGGTTGACTCGGCCTTTATAATAATTAATTATACTCCTTTCTCTCTCTATACTCTTTACGTGTGAACTACGACGGCCTGAGTCCATTTAACGTAGGGGAAACGTAGGCAACCACTTGATGTGACCATTGCTTTTTTTATTTTAGTTTTTTTTTTAATCTATATTTTTCTATCACCTAGATTTAAATCTCACACACGTGCACATCATAATATAACTATTTTCATAGAACTTGCAACCCTATTTAACCCGGGGTCCCACACTAAGGACAGATGTCGGTCACCTATGTCGTCGGTCTCTCCGAAGTTGGTGCACCCTACTCCCCGATTTGTTCCTATATGATCGTCATAATGCGAGTAGCCTAATACGTAAGCCTGCATAAACCCCATGCATCATTCTAGGCATCTTAAGACAGTCCTTTGATCGGTTGGTTTGATCTTGGGGCTATTTTATTTCTTTGACCAAAATAAAGTTGTGTTCAATATACCATGTGAAGGAACAAGTGAATGTCCCTACGGAATGTCCCTTAAAAGTTTATCCCTAAAGCGAATATAAATCCTTCACAAGGTTCATTTCATGTGTTTTTGTTTTACAAATAACTAAAATAATCACTAAGTCTCTAGGTTTTGATTTGAATGGTGGATTACGATAAGAATGTGGGAGCTTTGCCCAAATTGTCCGTTTGGAGAGTGCAATACAAGGGGCTCACATTATAGGGTGACGAATACACTGTCCAGGACATAGGTAGAAACCCCAAAATGGATTTACCTCCGTCCAACCAAAATAGGACTTCAAATCTAAAAAGTTCTCTGTGGTGTTGTCTCGCGCGAGACAACTTTATCTCGTGCGAGACATCTTCTTTGTTTGTGTGATTTGTGTCGTTTGGTCAAAACCTTTTAGACTTCATACCCCTCATTCAGACGACTTGTTGGACTCTATCATGATTTAACTCAGTTGCTACACATCTAGGTTCAACATCAAGGCAACAATATCAACACAATTTCCGGCGAAACCAACATTGAAAATGTCAATGATGCTAAGGCTTTGCTCCTCGAAGCCAATAAATGAATAGATGAGCAAGCGGCTTAGATAGCAACCTTAGTCGCAGAACTCCATGTAATGAAAGTCAAAGAGGCTAAGGAGCAAAATAAGAAGGATGACAAATCCTCCGCCTCCTTCAAAGACGAGGCATCCTTTGCTAAGAAGTACAAGAAGCTAATAATGAAAGGTAAAGAGACAGACTCTTCCTCCCCCTCCTCCTCTGGAGATAAGGCACCCATCTCCAAGACTCGAAAGAGCAAGAAATAAATTAGTAGTGAAACCAAGAATGTCGAGGGCCATATGACCATAAACTATCTCGAGAAGAAGCTTGCTTTCCTTGATGCTCCAAAGGGATCATTCACTCAATTTGATCCAGATGCTCTCCAACAATCCATCTCTAAGCTTCCTCGCATGTATAGGACACCCGATGTAGCCAAGTTTAATGGCACCACTTGTCCTCGAGCTTATGTTGAGACCTATACTTTGGCTATGCTCCCCGTGGGCGTTGATAATACAATTTTAGCCCAATGCTTTCCTCAAACTTTGGAGGGTGCGACAAGGGATTGGTATATGTCACTCTTTCTCCCCACTAGACTTGATTGGTTGACTGCATGTCAATTTTTTCAAAAGCATTTTGAAGACAACTCTACTTACCGCCCTACTAGGAGGGATCTTGATCAAACCAAGAAATATTGAAATGAATCCTTTGCTGACTTTGCAAGAAGGTGGAGGCTTAAGCTTACTGAAATTGTTGAAAGGCCTACTCCCAATAAACAAATCCACATCTTTCTACAATGCCTCCGTGATAAATTTCAAGAAAAGCTAGATGGTAACTACTTTCCTAGTTTCAGTGAACTCTATGAATCCAAAATTAGGATTGATGACCTCCTCAATAACAAAAATGAAGAGAGTAGTTTTCATTACAACAAGACCACTACAAGAAAGGCCGCCTCAATCAATGCTATTGCATTTAGCCGTCCCAATGTCGACAAATATTCTGTTGTTCCCCCTCCTGAAAAGAAAAAGAGACACTATGACAAACTTGAGGGAATTACTCAAGACCGTCTTCTTGACATCCTCGTGGAAAAAGGAAAGATCAGAACAAGGGAAGGTGATCCTCCTAAAGATGTGGGTCCTAACCATGCTCATCATCTCTTTTATAAGTTCCACAACATCACCGGCCACAACACCTACTCTTGCGACCATTTGAAGGATCTCATCCAAGACCTCATTGACAAGAAAGAAATAGGACTTCTTAATGTGGTCACCAATCCTCTCCCTTAAAATAAATGAAGAAGACGAAGCCTACAAGAAGAATTCAAGACTTACCACTTTGGGGCTACAACTATCCTTTCCCTTTCTCCTTTGAAATAGATTAGGTTTAAATTTAAGTATGAACTCGAAGAGATTTCTGCCTTTCTATTACTTCTCCCTCCTTCTAGTTTGTGTCTTATGAATTTCCTTATTAATGAAATATATTTCCTTCTCCAAACACTTTCCCTAAAGTTATTCTACCTCGTGAATATCATTAGACTTCTTATAATTTCTGAAAATGATGAGTTAGCTCAAGCTAAACATGAAAAATATACAAAGCTAATGATGAAATTATTAAGGAATAATGGACCCACAAACCATAAATGTCACATCTCAAATTTAAAACTTTGTGAAAGATGATAGTAATGTCTAAACGAGTTTGAGAAAGAAAGCTATCATTAGATGGCCTAGGGGCTAAACATCATCGCTCCTGCTGAAAGTCAAAGATCAACAAAGACAAAGGTGATGCCAACAACATCAATCCCAAGAAGAGTGTGGCTACTCAATTCAAAAGCAATGAGAGTACACACACAAAAAACTCTCAAAGAGAGACTCCAACAATTTACAACAAAGGCAAGGAGGATTCCTCAACATCATCGCCCCACTACAAAGAAGGAACTTCAACAAGTTACAACGAAAAAAAGAGGATTCTTCAACACCACCTCCTTTTACAATGAAGCTCGAACGACAATACAAACGAAGAAGACTTTCAACACCAATCCATGAAGAAATATGTTGGCCCCCATGTCATACTGGTGATTAGCTTTCATCTTAAAACTCATCAAGACATTTCTAATTTATTCGCTTTCAAAAAAATCAAACAAACACTCAAGATATCAAGATAAACCATACATGGGTCCATTAAAGGTAGAACGATTTCTCTATATCCTTCAGCCATGTAGCGTTCTTTGTTAAGTCTAGGGGCTTCCTTTTGCCCACTCTCATACACACTCTTGAAATTCATGCATCAAGGTTAGGAGCTTACCATCTTTCCTTCCCCAAGTCAATCTCTTCTCAAGTCATACAAACTCTTCAAGAAAATTTACACTAGAGGTTACTTTCTCCAACTCCTAGTCTCACATACAAAAGAGTTACTTTAGAAATGTCAATATCCACAGAGTCGAAGCTTGGATCAACTTTTCCAAAGTAGAGTTCGTCTCTCCTCAATAAAATCGGAGTTTCATTCATCACTCCCCATCAAGAATCTAAATACACATTTCTCTTCTCAATGAGATTTTCCCCACTGATTCCTCTTTCTAGTTAACATACTTTTCAAAAAAAAAAAAGGGGACTCAAAATAGATGCATGCTAGATTGAAAACCTGAAAGGGTGGCCTAGGCAAAAACTAGGGTGCATCACAAAGAAAAAAAATTAAAGACAAAGGGAGAGCATTATTCAACATTATTCGAATCAAACAACCTCACAAGCATGTTCACAATGTCGTCTACAATATACCTTATTCTTGGGGCTTGAGAAGAATAGAGTATTTGACAATACATTCTTTGAGTAAGCAACACATCTACCACATTAACGGTCGTCTCCTTCCTCCTAAAAGACATGACTTGACTCAAATGAAGATTTACCGTGACCTATTTGGTGCTTCCACAAGGGTTACTCGTCATAAATCTACAACAAAAATGAATAAATAGTACAACAGTCTTGTATTAGACAAATCGTCTTGCACGAGATAACCTCACTGATTAGCAACAATTTTAAAGAAAACCTAATTTGGTCCCAACTTGTCAAACCAAGTTTTAATCCTACATAAATACACCCTTACAGCTCATGCATCTCAAATATACAGCTATACACTTGTCCTTACATACTCTCATACACAAACTCATTACCCAAAAATGACCAACATCGACTGAATTGGCCATTCCACAAACAGATGTGGGCACCACCACGCAAGTTAAAACTAAACAACTAAAATCTGAAAAAAAATCTACCTGGAGCCTTTATGTGCACAGGTACCTTCAATTACAGGATTTGGTCCGTCGAGTCATCAATTACAGGATTTGGTCCGTTGAGTCAACGGCTACAGGGTTCACGTATAACAGACGTCATCAACACCTACCAGGTTCGAGTACATCAAGCGTCATAAAAAATCTACAGGGTTCAAGTACATCAATCATCATCAACAACTACAGGGTTCGAGTACATCGAGCGTCATCCACAAGCTACAAGGTTCGTATATAACAGATGTCATAAACACCTACAGGGTTTAAGTACATCGAGCGTCATCAATAACCTACAGGGTTCGAGTACATCGAGCGTCATCAACAACTAAAGGGTTCGCGTACAACGGACGTCATTAACTTCTACAGGGTTCGAGTACATCGAGCATTATTAACAAGTTACAAGGTTCACATATAACAGACGTTATTAACATCTATAAAGTTTGAGTATATTGAGCGTCATCAACAACCTATAGGGTTCGAGTACTTCAAGCATCATCAACAATCTATAGGGTTCGAGTACATCGAGCGTCTTCAACAACTACAGGGTTTGCGTACAATGGAAGTCATCAACATCTACAGGGTTCAAGTACATCGAGCATCATCAACAACTACATGGTTCGAGTACATCGGGCGTCATCAACGTCTATAAGGTTCGGTTCGTCGGACGTCATCAACAACCGGGTATTTTCAGAATTGGGTCTGAGTGTTGATTCCTCATTATTGATTTACCTTTACTTGAAAAAATTGATTTTCAAAATACCTGAAATAACCTTTTCGAGTACTTTTGGAGTCGAACTACATTTGTTGTGATTCTCTAACAGAGATACATAGACAGCCGTGTGACACGAACATCCCAAAGTTCTGAATGAATGTCTTTCTATCGATGACACTACTTATTTCATATGTCCTGTTGTCAAGTGGCTCTGTAGACACACCATTCTGAACTCAAAATTCATGATTACACTACACTTGCTCTCGCCTTTGTGTTTTTATTAAAGCTCATTGGTTTCGTCATGTTTCGTTAGGTTTTGACTAACTTCGTTAGTTTTGGATTTAACTTAAACGGAATAACTATAGAGGACAAAATAGCAATCTGAATAGTTGTCTCGTACGAGACTACGTTTCTCACACGAGACAACTTCTGCAGAATGAGCAGATTTACTTTTCTTCTTGATTTCGATCTCTTCCTTGACCTTTCCTCTCCTAATTAGGGATTTATCCCAATCTAGGCCTTTCTAGAACCTTTCTCAATGTTTTCTACCATACTTGTGTTTCCTAATCTTGATAGACAAGTAATTCTTACCTATAAATAGAAGGCTCCCCCCTCCTTGTTCAAGAACCTTCAACCACACCTTCTCCTACACACATTTTCTTGGATTCTCTCCTAGACAGAAGACACAAAACAACCCTAAATCTCTTGCTAAATTTGTTCATATCAATCCTCCTACGAAGATGTCAAGCCTATGTCAAGGTAACCCATTAAATTACTCAAGAAATCACAATGTAAACTCCCTACACTTTTCATTCTTCTTCTCAACCCTGTAATTACTTTTAGAGTAGTGTAATCCCATTAATATGATTAGCCTACAGTCCCTTCAATTCATGAAGCTGATCTCGAAGCACACAATCCGACATTCCAACCCTAATTAATAAAATAATTTGGTTTTGCTTGTTTTTTTGCTTTAATCATTGAATTGATTGATAATACCTGATTAGGAAGACTAATCCTAATATTAGGTGGAATTGGTGCTTCTTGACCTTTCAATTACATAAATTAACCCCTGAACCCTTGAATCTCTCGAAATCAATCAAAAGATTTTTTTTATTGTTTTCCTACAAATAAATAATAAGTGGCGACTCGTTGAATCTCAAAATTCACCATTGCTACACTTGGTCAAAAAGTCATTGTACGAATACAAATACAAGGCGCCTCCTTTTATTTATTATATACACTTTAACGACACAATTTATCTCAAAATGTCTGTAATTCTCTCCCCATAAACTCTCCATAAAATTAGATTTTGCATAACGAATATTTGTCGAGATTCCTACGAGGTTCCAAGTGTAGGCAACAAACATAACCTCTTTATCTTCTATTCAGCTTTTTCTCTAATTTAATTCTAATTGTTTTAGATTAGTGTGACCATCATAAAAAGGATTAGCCTAGACATCTCTCCAATTCATGAAGATGGTTTCGAAGCATACAATTCGATTTTCAAACTGATTACCTAAAACTAATTTGTTCATTATTGTTTTGAATTGATTGATAACACCGAAGTAACACAAATCCTAAGATTGGATGGAATTTTTGCTCCATGACCTTCCAATTTCCATAACTAACCCCCAAACCCCTGGAATATTGTTAAAATTGGGTTTCTTATATTTTCATGAAATATCATATGTGGCAACTTAAATTAAAAAAAAAAAGATGGTTAAAAAAATATTTTTCACTAGTCTCACAGTCACGAGTCACGACTCTCCTGAAGACTAATTTTAAAGAGGTTTAGACAAGCATGTTGTATGTGTTATCAATTTTTTCTATTTTTCTGTAAAAGTCTAATTAACTTGCTCTCTGAGTCGATTCTCTTAATTTTTTAACAGTCGATTGTCTTCTTCTCCATCACCAATTTGTTGATCACAACTCATTATCAACCATTTTAGTCCATAATTTCAACATTGCTAAAAAAATTATATTGGCACAATGAAGAAAATTGAGGGGATGATGAAATGTTACCCCATGACATTTTTTACAAAGTTAACCAAGATTTGATAAAATACAAAATAAAAAAAGAGATTAAATATTAAATGAAATTTTATAGGACAACGACAACTACGGAAATAGATGAGATGAAGAACACAAAATTTTAAAAACAAGTAAACAAAAGAGTACTTTACAGAAATGTTAACTCAACTCCACAAAAGAAATTAGAGATATCAATAAATAGAGATGAGATGAATAACATGAAATAAACATTAAATTAAATGTTTATACAAATTAAAACATATACAAATGCTGGGAAAATGAATGGTAAAGGAGGAAAGAAATAGGATAACCACAACAAATGTTCTACTTGAAGATGGTCAATGGGTGAAAGAATTGAGAAATGAGAATATTTGAAATTGAGTTATGAGTTGGGAGAAAGGTATGTAGTCAAAAACGGACAATATTGGTGAGAGAATCAATGATATATTTTTATGTCTATTTATTTATATCTTAAAATTAAATCCATAAATATGTTTTACTAAATAATGAAACAAAAAATAAGTAATAAGTTTTAAAAGAAAAAAAATGCATGAGAATGAGAAAAAGTTTTGGGAAAATTGAGATCATTAACTTGTAAGAACATGGATTGCAAAATGTGTGTACTTAATAAATATAAGTGACATGTAGACGTACATGTATAAATTATTAAAATAATGTTATTGTAAAGTATAGAATATTAATTAAAAGTGTAGAATTTCCGAGGTGGAAATTACCTATTTATGATGGGCAGAATGATAATTTCACGCCACTTAATTGAAAGGGTGTAGTCCCTTGATGAGGTGCCATTGTTTTTCTATATATAGAGGCTTACCATCAGCCTATAAAATAACTACATTATTCTTATATACTCTCTCCAAAATCTGAGTTCTAAGGAAGGCATTTATCATCAAGAAGATCTACATCTCTCTCCTTCATTTTCTTCTTCTTCTCTTCCTTCCTTTGCAAGAACATCATCAAGTAACAAGATGGACTCAACAGGTATTACGCTTCCGCCTTCATATTCTTCTCTTACTTAATCTAGACTTGAGTGCTTTGGGGTTATTGGAATAGAAATGTTCCAATAATTGGTATCAGAGCCTCTCAAGTTTTGGATTAAGTTTGAATTCATATAGCATATGTTTTGCTTTACTTTGATTTTTTTAATTCTGTTGAAATCATTATGTTATGATGTTATGTGAATACTCTAATTCATTTCTAGAGTATTATGTTAAATTTTAATTATAAATTTTTGGTTATACTCAAAAGGCTTTCAATTCTTAATGTAAGATTATCCCATTTTGAACATAGCCACCATCATTGGATGCGTTGTGAGTTTGTTCAAATGCATAGCCACGCATTTAAAAATGTGTTGTGAGTATGCGGATCTACTTGCTTTGGTTGAAAATTGATTCACCATTAAGTTAAGGATTGATAGTCAAAATCTGGAAAATTTGATGTTCAGGGGCTGCTCGGCCGAGCACACCCCTTGACTCGGCCGAGCACTCCATTTGTAACAGCACAAGGTTTGAAATTAATTGAAAAGGCGCCATCCAACGGTCATGATGCTCGGTCGAGCAACCATAAGGACTCGGTCGAGCGCAAGGGAGCCGAAAGGGGTGTTCTCTGAAGTCTTTTTCTCGACCGAGCACTTTCCTTGACTCGACCGAGCACGACTTATTTTGGCCAAATTTTCAAATTTTCAATATTTTGCTATTTTGGTCAATTTTCATTCATTATTTGAGTAAAATATACATTAATTTGTGCCCTAAAGTGTGATTAATTATATGCTTAACAATTTTATTCATTTCTAAACAATATTGTCATCAAAGTGATGAATGTTTATATTAATATGTGGTAACATGAATTTCCCAAATGAGATCTTGTTATTGACTAAATATTTGCATTCATGGGGTGGTAATTGAATAAAACGTTTGGTCATTTTGAATACTTTGAACAATCCCAAAGGAAGGCGGGTATTTAAAATGAGTTGTTTATATTCTTTATTGCCGGGTAACAAATACATTAAATGTTAGGACATTTTTTATACTTGAATCGGCCCAAAGGAAGGCAAGTATTTGAAATGTGTTGTTTAAAGTCATTTATTACCCTAAGATAAATTAAATTATGAGTCAATTCACAATCCAAAAATTAGTTTTGATGTCATGTTAATTATCTTTTTGATGGAATTCATTTGATATAATTAATCATTATGTAGTACTTGTACATGTTTTGTATTCATTCTTTGTTCTTTACCGACATATTTGATTAATGCTTCTTCTATAACTACTGCCATGAACAATGTTCCGATGCTTACCGGGACTAACTTTAAAGCTTGAAAAATAATATAACGATGATCTTAGGCTGGATGGACATCGATCACGCATTAGGGGAACCAAGTCCCGCTGCTCTCACTAAAGGAAATACCGTTATAGAACGGAAAAATGTTGAGCAATGGGAACGGTCCAATCGCGTGAGTCTAATGATCATGGAAAATGCAGTTTCGAAGACATTTTTGGACAATGTCTCTGAGATCGAAAATGCTGAGTTTTTTCTTGAATTCTTGTGGAAACTTGTTTCCATACGGTACAAGGGTAACGAAAATCTTCGGGAGTACATTATTGAATTATTTCATCTTTCGATCAAACTAAAGGCACTTAAGTTAGAGATTTCGGAAGGTTTGCTCATGCACTTAGTTTTGATCTATCTTCCTCCTCAATTTGGTCCTTTTGAGGTGACCTATAAATGTCAAAAGTACAAGTGGAATATTAATGGATTACTTTCACATATGATGCAAGAGGAAGATAAGATGAAATATCTTAAATTAAAAAGTACTCACTTAGCATTTACTTTTTCTCGTGGAACTAAAAGAAAAGGGAAGGAGATTGCGGTTGCAACTAAGAAGCCTAGGGGATCATTCAATGATCATAAAGTGAAGAAATGCTTATTTTGCAAGGACCTTACTCGCATGAAGAACGACTACCATAAGTATCGCAAATGGCGAATTCAGAATGATATGTCATTTGGTCTTGTTTGTACTAAGGAAAATTTGGTTTCAATTCCTTAATATACATGGTGGTTGTATTCTGGTGCAACAACTTACATTAGTTCATGTATGCAGGGTTGCCTGAATTATCGAATCTCCAGTGAAGATGAGAAATATATCTATATGGGAGCTGGAAATCCGGTTGAAGTTATAGGTATAGGGACTTTTAGATTAATGTTAAGTACTGGCTATTATTTTGTATTAAATAATACATTCATTGTACCGTCTTTTAGAGGAATTTAATAACTATCACAGTTTTGGACAAGGAAGGTTACTCTTGTTCTTTTGATAATAATAAATGTGATCTTTATTTTAAATTTCAAGCTTGTCGGTACTAGTACTTTGTCATATATCGATAATCTTTATTTACTTGACACAGTCAAGAAAATGAATGAATCCCATAATAATGAAACCAAAACTAAAGGCACTAAGCAAAAGTTATCAAGTGAAAATTCTTGTATTCTATGGCATAGGCGTTTGGGTCATATCTTCAAAGGGAGAATTGATGAAGTTTATGTCGGAGGAAATCCTAAAACAACTTGATACTCCGGATAAAAACTTTTGCATTAAGTGTCTTAAAGAAAAATTTACAAACATTAAAGGAAATAAGATCTTTGAGAGTATCAAACGTCTTGAAACTAATTCATACGGATATTTGTGGACCATTCACTATCCCTTCATGGAATGGTCAACAATATTTCATTACGTTCATGGATGACTCTCGTTATGGATACATTATTTTCTTTATGTAAAGTCTCAATCATTGGACGTTTTCAAGTCTTTTAAGGCATAAGAAAGACTATTAAGAACGTTAAATTCGATCATGGTGGTTAAAACTACGGACGGTATAACGTATTGGGTGAATAACATCCGGGTCCTTTATACTCGCTATCTTGAAGAGTGTGAGATTGTCCCTCACTACGCCATGCCGGGCAAACCTAGCATAATGTAGTGGAGAGACATTATAGAATCCTTAAGGATATGATAAGAAGTATCTTTTCTTGTACTTTTTTACCTCACTCATTATAGGCGATGCATTAAAGAACCGCTACGTATATTCTCAATAGAGCTGCTTCAAAGGCTACCGACAAAACTCCGTATGAATTATGGACGAATAAGAAACCGTCTCTAAATCTTTTTCATGTATGGGGTTGTCCAGCAGAAGCTAAGCCTAATTAGGACAAACTGGACGTTAAGACCGTTGATAGTTACTATGCTGAGAGATTTAGGGGATATAAATTTTATGACCCAAAATTAGAACTTTTTTCGAGATTAGGTTTTTTTTTTTGAGGATGTTGATTTTAGAGGAAAAATTTTGAATAGTGATTTTGAATTTAAAGAGTTAGAGGAGGAAGAGTTAGAGGAGGAATCCATTTATATACCTCTTCCGATAGTTCCTATCGAAAATCAAGCACTTGTGCCTGAAATTCGACAAGAACTTATAATTCAAAATAACATTAATTCTTCTATTAATGAACAACATGAAAATGTTGATGAGAAAATTCAACAATAACAATTGTAATAGAAAAACATAAGACTTATTTACTATTTAACAATAACAATTGTAATAGAAAAACATCAACTTACACAATTTTACACTAGACATGATAAACACTATTTATGTTTTTGAAAAAGTGTCAGTTAATTATAAAAATGTCACCGATTGGTTTAAATTAAGTTTAAGTTAATTACGAATATGTCAAGGTGCATTTTTAAAAACTAATTTGTTCGGTGTTTGAAAAAACTATTTTTTCATAATATTTACTCATATTTAAGATTTGTGAGCAAGATTATATATTAATTTAATTTAATTTTAGACATCTAAAGTAATATAACAACAGCACAGTCTTGGAGCCAAAATGCCAGGGGTATTTTCGTAATTTCACACAGTGGCATTTTGGCAATAATCAAGGCTGAAGGGACACGTGTCAATCGGGGAGTGGGCGCGTGTGCCACACGCGCCGGAAAGGCGCGTGTGACGCGTATAAATTTTTTTTTTTTTTTAAAGCCATGACACGTGGCGCGCTCTGATTGGCTGGTTTATTTTCGGATTTTTCTTTTTCCTCCTATTTTTTTGACCTCAATTATTTTATAAAAAAAAAATTTTTTTTTAAAAATTTTACACCAAAATTCATAATTTTTTTTCCTCTTTAATTAGAGACTAATTTCATTAAATTTGGACAAAAAAAAAATTCACTATTTTTTAAATATAAATTTCTTAATTATCCTACCTTAATTTTTCTTTTTTATTTTTCAATATCTTTTTTTTGCAAATTAATTAAGTGTGAATTATATATTTTTATTATAAATGATAATAATAATAATCATTAGTTTACTTTTTAAATATACATTAATGTTTGTAATGTTATTTCTTTCGTTTCAAAATTTTACATTAACTTTTTAAACATATTAAGTACTATTTTATAAAATATTCCTTGGTACGAATATATTACTTTATTTTTTACCCAAGTAGTATTATTTTGTAAAAATTAATGTTTATAATGTTCGTATCTTCGTATCTTTGTGTCAAAAAATAAATATTACTTTTTGAGACAAGTTAATTCATTGAGGCAAAGGAAATAATTTTTTTTTTATATAGAAAGTAGTATTAATTATGGGATGAAAGTAATATTCATTTTTTGAATTGAATGAATTTTTTTTGTTAAAAAATAGAATTTTTTTATATGTCCAAAAAAAAAATTAACATTGCTTCTTTCGTCTCAATGAACATTTTAAAAAATAATACTACTTTTTTCTTCTAAAAATTTAATGTAATATTTTTAGACGAAGACACTAACATTACAAACATTAATTGCAGAGGCGAATGAAGTAGTATTAATTTTTAAAATATTCATTGGGCTGAAGGAAGCAATGCTCATTTTTTTTTAAAAAAAAATGTAGTATTATTTTTGGGTTATTCATTTCGAATCGAAAGTAATATTCATTTTTGAAATATTGTAATGTTAGTACCTTCGTTTCAAAATATGACATTATTTTTTTTAACAACTTAAGTATATCCGAAGTGGTATTATTTTGAGAAAATTAATCTTTATAATGTTTGTATCTTCATTTGTCAAAAAATAAATATTATTTTTTGAGACAAGTAAATTCATTGAGGCAATATAATTTTCAAATAATTGTTTTGCAATGTCAAACATCTCTATTTTCTTTTGTATTTGTTTCGATTTCAATCAGTTATGCGTTAGTAACTGTCCGTGCATCGCACGGGGGTACTGCTAGTTCGTATAAACACGACTGCAACCTATAGGTCATGTACACAGTGATTAGCACTTAAGCTACAAAAGTGGATTTAAAGATGATTAAATCTTAATTAACACATGAAGTGTTGATTAAGATTAATGATGTGACCTCTACAGCCAATAGTCGGCAATTGAAATCAATAAAGAAATCAGTAAAGTAATTAGCATCTTAATTAATCCATCACTAACGCAATTAAATATCAGTATTAGGAGAACAAATATAGCTTAAGCAAAGCAATTACACCCTCTCCCCCCCCCACCCCCGCAAAAGTCACACCACGCGATACCAACGCGTGAGCCCAACCCAGGTTTCTGGTCCACAACACGTGTCATGTTTTGAATTACAGAAAACCGATGTGGACCAATACTGTCAGCGAAAGAGATCGTATCTCGGCCACAGATTGTGATATACCCTCTCTCCTCTGGCGTCCTTGTTTTGATCTCCCCACCACGTGTCGGCTTTTCGCCCACCTTTTCCTTTTAATTTAATTTAATAAAAATCATTTTCAAAGCAACTTGGTCCTCATCTCTCTCTCTCCCTCTCTCCCGAAACATTTGTAGATTTGTGTTGTTTTGCGGCCGTCCATACGAGTTAGGGTTTTGCTGGTGATGTTTGTGGTTCTTCTGGACTGGTGATTTTTGGTAGAATCGGTGCGGGTTTTTACTCTCCGGTGAGTATTTATGCAAGACCTTACTGACAAATTGCTACTTTTTTTAGTTTTAGTTTCGAATTTGGGTTTGAATTTGATTGTATTTCGTTGTTTTGTTTCTAGTCCTGGAAATACACTAAAATGATTGCTTGTTTGGTGTAATTTTTGCTACTTGAATCTGATATGAACTAGGATTTGTTGTGACTGGTTAATTTTTCAGTAATTTTACACTATGAAAGTTCATTTGAATTTTTCAAGACAATATGTTTTCTTCTTGACTGAGATTCAAACTATATGAAAGAATTGGAGCGGCTAGGAAGTACACAGGAACACGAAAATAGCTGACGTGAGTCCTGATGCTATCGCATCAGCACTAGCACAACAGAGACTTGCAGCGGAAATAATAAACTTGGAAATGAAATAAACAAATTATTTAACACTTATCTACAGCAAATTGCTGTAGACAATAAAACTTCTCTTAATAAATAAGTTATGAACCGATTACTATAATTAATCCTAAGAGAAGACAAAATAACCAAAAGGACTCACTTAAACAAAATACTCAGAAGGTTGTTTTTACTTCAGCACTTTGAGACTACAAAAACGTGTATTATGAACTGCCTTGAGACTTATGTTTATAGCCAAGGAGTTCAAAGCTAATGGGTAAGGATGAGCTTGATGGAGAGCTTGATTACTATCAACAATCTCCTTTATCTTCTTATCTCTTTAAGCATTTCTTATCCATGTATGAGAGTCCTACATAAATCACCAAAACACTACTAAAACAAGATAAACATTCGGTTAGTAGGTTAGTAATATTAAAAATAATATACAAAATATTTACTTAATTAAATACATAAGCAAGTAACAAAACTTAAACTAAGTCAACCTTTTTGACTTGGCTAAGTGTGATGTCTTCACACTTTCAATCTCCCCCTATTTTGTTGCTTTCTGTTCAAAAACCAAATCTCAAGCAAAATATAATTTAAACACAATTTAAGCTAAAACATTATCAACCATAAGTTACGACGTGGAGAGCTCGAATGCTCCCCCTAAAAACTAGCTATTAAAACCATAAACAAACCATGTCTAAAATATCCAAAATAAACAAAATAAAACATCACCATAGTTCCTAATAAACAGCAAGAAATTAAAATTGTTTTAAAAACATAAACCATACGATAACCAAAGTAACTTCAATCAGTTGAATCTTCTGTCCCAACCTTGCTTTCCTTGATTCTCAGCTTGCGTTTCTGCAAGCAACTCCCACCTGAAGTCCTGACTAATGTCTTGGAAAACATTGCTCGAGCTTGCTCCCCCTTTTTGACCAGAAATGCTTTCACGGGCTGCCAGAAGCTTGTTCCTTCTTGCGGACATCTCCTTGAATTGAACCCTCGAGTTGAGCATAGTTCTTTCCAAAAACTTAATTTCTTCGGTGAGCACTTTAACTTGATCCACGGGTGGCAACGGAGATGCAGGCACATCAGGATCCTCCTCATCAGCATCATGAGCATCAACGACAGGGTCATCAGGGAACACCACTGGTAGGTCTATAGTGCGCCTAGTACATTCTAACACAGGTTGAATACCAAATGGTTCAACCTTTTCACAAATTCGATCCGAGCTAAGGATGTCAACCCCTTGCCTTAAGCATAAACCAGTTATTAAACATGGGAACTGGAGATCAGAAGGTAGCTCTTTTTCAGCAAATTGGACCACACTACCAAAAATAATCTCTCCAAGATTAAACTCTTGGCCAGTAAAAATTCTGTAAATGAGATCTGCATGGGGGACAGTCACAATGTTTTTATTTGAGGTAAGTTTCCAATTGAAGGTGGAGATCTTTAACAGGAAACCACATAAAGATGTGAGCATGGTGCATTTAAACTGGGTGTGCCAGGTAGGATCTAGACCATTTGTGAGGGAATTCGCAATCACATTCTTAGGGGCCATGGGAGGAGGAATGTGAGGACTGGGAGCATGAAGGAAAATATTTATCATAGCAGGAGAGAAAGAAATAAGTTTGCCACGAACACATACTTTTTCAATGCCAATGTCCCTTGGATCTTGAATGGATTGGACAAGGCTGGCATAAAATTCACTCACAAGAGATGGATAATAGTTATGGGGATAAGAGACAGAATATAGGAGACCCTTTTCCTCTAGGTATCTTTTCATTCCTACTTCCTCAAACGACTTATCAATCACCCTTTCAACCAAAAAACCTTTCTTCCTAAAAAAATGCAAATCTCTCCTTTACACTTTGACATGAATTTTTCTGGGGAATGAGGACTTACCTTCCTTGAGGAGGGTTTGGACCTTGGGGAATGCCTTGGCACAGGCATTGGAGACTTAGAGGAGCTGGCTTTCCTTTGGCTAACTCTCCTTGGTGAGGGTGCTGATGTGATCACATCTTCAGCCACATCCTCTTTTTCAGCTTCTAGCTCGTCTCTTCCCAATTTGTAGGTTTCGTCCTCAGCTTCATCATCATTTGACCCTATGTCAGATGCTTGGGCAGATATGGAGGCAGCAGCCTCAGCTTTTGATTTCCTCATTTTTTCCTTTCCTTTCCTTAGGTCCAAGAGAGCTTGAAGAGGAATGTGCTCATCCTCATCATCCACATCAACATCATCATCCTCTTCATGAGCACAAGAAGAGGGAAATTCACCCGAATATCAGTTTTCAGAAGAGGATTGAGGGGGGGGGGGCTACAGTTGGATTTCTAGTGGGAGATGGAGTTGGGGATGAGGTAGCATTAACAGTAGCAGGGGTAGGAGACAGAGGAGGTACACCTCTAGGAGGCAGATCCTTCGGAGTAACGATGACATGTGGAAAAATATCATCCATAGCATGTGAGGCGGACTCAATGATCTCTTCAGTGGCTTCTTTCAATTCTTCAATTTCTTCTGACTGACTGAGCCCTCCTAGACACCACCTTAAAAGCTTCAACATCATCAGCTTCGTCGGATTCACTAGAGTAGACAGTGAGCCCCTCCAAATACTTCCTTCGTTGAGGTTGGGGTTGAGTCTTTCCAGACGAGCTTCCTGATCCGGTTGAAGAGGATTTGCCTCTTTTCCTTTTTAAATCAGCAGACGGATCATAGTCTTCATCCTCACCTTCGATGAATTCTGGTTCAGCCATGTTAGGGCGAACCCTAGGGGTGTACTCAGCCATGTTTGGAGAGAAACCTCTTTGCCGGATTGACCAGTTGGGACCTTTTCCCAGGCCAGCAGTAGCTCCAATGGCTTTCAGGTCGCCGGGGTTGTCCGCATCAATAGCATTATCCGGAGCACCGGGGAGAGACATAGAGACCGGAGCAGCTTCGACATCAACAAACAGTTCGACGTCAGCTTCGGTTTGGGCCGCCGGAGATGGAGGGGGCGAGCTAACGGCGGTCGGAGAAGGAGGATTGGAATGGGACGCCATTGATTTTGATGAAGAACAGAGGAAGAACAGAGGGGAGTTTTTGAATTGGAAAGGGTTTTTGTTGGTGAATAGTAGCCGGTGAGGATTTAATGGAAAAAGGGTTAGGCGTATTTATGTGATGTGATGGCATGAGATTAATTGCAACTAGGCTAGGTCTCTTTAGCGTAATTGGAGTTTAATTAGGACAAGAGTTACCTTGTGGCCAGTCGAATTCCTTGGAGTAGTGCCCTTAATTTCCTTGGACTCTTTAGATGATAAAGATAAAATCAATTACCTTAGAAAATTAATCTTTGTAGATAATGTACCTGCCATAGAAAAATAAAAATCCACATACCATATACTCCCCCTAAACACATGGACATCAAAAAGAAATTATAAAATTTTGTTGAGCATATAAACAATTTAACAAAAATAATTCGAAAGTGAAAACATTTGGTCAAAATTTTCACCAAGGATCAGGTTGACCTAAATTTATGACTAAACAAAATGATGCATAATGTACAAACATGTGAAGGATAAATCTCAGTATATGTGGTATAGAATGTAATTACATCAGGGGACGCATTTCCTCTAGGAAAGTCAATGAACCGTAATCTTGTCTAGCTTGGCCTCTAGAATGCATCCACTTTACAATTTTTTGTGGAGAAATATTTTTATGGGTAGCTTTCACTCTTCTTTACTTTCATGGATAGCCATCTTTCGAATGATCTTGTCAATTTGACACAAACTTTCTCTTGATGTCATTTTGATCACATTGAAATGACTTCATACCATGAGTGGAGTAGCTGTTTCCCTTTTTTTTTTTTGATTAAGCACCCACCAAGAGACGTCCAGTAGGATAAATTTTGAGTCAACAGTCGTTGACTACTTTTTAAGAAGAATTCACAATTCAGAGAGGAGACAAGTCAAAGATGCAATATAAGTGACCACACTGAGATAAATCATGCAATGCATTTTTTTTTTGTTAGAATTAAATATACAGGTGTAAGTTATGATGTGACCACACAGGGGATCACATCATCAGATGGCACACACACTCAGAGACTTCCTTAGAGTGGAAAATCTCTGAAAATCAAGGGCTTTGGTGAAAATATCAGCCAACTGTTTTTCAGTGCTAATTGATTCCATGCTAATGATTTTTTGCTCAACAAGATCACGAATAAAATGATGTCTAATGTCAATGTGTTTATAATGTGTTTAGTACGTGATGTTGAACAGGATTTTTTGATATTTCTATGGCACTTAGATTATCACAAAAAACAGTTAGGATATCACTTTTAGACCATAATCTTTAATCACCTGATTCATCCAAAGAAGTTGAGAATAACAACTGCCTACATCAACATATTCTGACTCAGCAGTAGATAGGGATACACAGTTTTGTTTTCGACTATACCAAGATACTAAATTGTTCCCAAGATAGAAACAACCTCCAGTTGTGCTTTTCCTATCATCAGTGTTGCTTGCCCAATCAGAGTCACTGAATCCTACCAGATTTGTATTGGTTTCTCGAGTATAGCTTAACCCTAAATTGATAGTTCCACCAACATATCTAATAATTCTTTTTACTGCTTTGAGGTGGGATATTTTTGGGCAAGCTTGATATCTAGCACACAGGCATACACTAAACATGATGTCAGGACGATTTGCTG
Organism: Adenophora triphylla var. japonica; assembly: GCA_022495995.1. Lineage (NCBI taxonomy): Eukaryota > Viridiplantae > Streptophyta > Magnoliopsida > Asterales > Campanulaceae > Adenophora > Adenophora triphylla. The sequence goes on along the minus strand of JAFEMH010002151.1, from coordinate 152,887 downwards.
AAAGGTACAACAAGCTCCCAATCATACTTCTATATAAGGTAGGATCAACATCCTCACCATCCTCATCTTTGCACAACTTTTGGGATGATCCCATAGGAGTTTTAAGGTGAGAGGCATTGTCAAGAGAGAATTTCTTAACCAAGTTTTTGGCATATTTACTTTGAGAAATGAAAATTCCCTCCTTACTTTGTTTTATTTGAAGGCCTAGAAAATAATTTAGCTCACCAACCATATTCATTTCAAAGGTGGTGGTCATACTTGTGACACAATAGTCTAACATATCCTTGGATGAAGATCCAAATACAATGTCATCAACATAAATTTGGGCCACCAATATCCCTACATTTTCTTTAAAATAAATAAGGTTTTATCTACCTCACCTCTCTTAAATTCCATTTGTATGAGATGCTCAGTTAGCCTCCCATACCAAGCCCTAGGGGCTTGTTTTAAGCCATATAAGGCTTTCTTCAGCTTATAGACATGATCAGGGGAATGGGGATCAGTAAAGCGCTTAGGTTGCTCAACATAGGCTTCTTCATTTAGGACGCCATTCAAAAAGGCACTCTTTACATCCATTTGATGTAGAGTGATGTCCAAATAACAGGCAATGGCAAGTAAGAGCCTAATGGATTCTATTCTAGCAACATGAGCAAATGTTTCTTCAAAATCTATCCCTTCTATTTGGGTGTAGCCTTGGGCTACAAGCCTAGCTTTATTTCTGATAATTTGCCCATTTTCATCAGTTTTGTTTTTAAAAATTCACTTAGTTCCTATTACATTTCCTCCTTTAGGTCTAGGAACCAAGGTCCATACATCATTTTTATCAAATTGATTTAGTTCCTCTTGCATACCAATTATCATCTTTCATAGCTTCTACAACATTTTTAGGTTCAATATTAAAGACAAAACAACATGAACTAACCTTGTTTACTTGTGAGTCAACACAACTTAGCCCAGCCAACTCACGGTAGTTAACCCGTGGCTTTTCTCTTGTGCTAATTTTCTCATTTACATCACCCACCACTTGAGTAATTGGGTGATTCTTTTGTACTCTGCTGGGTATGTCTCTGGTCCTATCCAGATTCTCTCCTTCACAGTCAGAACTTTCGGATTCTGAACCAGATTCTGTTTGTCCTGATGTAGGTGATGATGTGCTCACATCAGTACCTGCATCGTCTTTCTGCAGCCCAGTTTGTTGCGTCTGTTCAGTTTGATTCTGAGAATCCTGCATTGTTTCTATGCAACCTGAGACATCATCTTCAAGAGTTTTTAGATTTAAGTCAGCATTATCATCAAATGTAACATTAATTGATTACATCACAGTTTTAGTTCTAAGATTGTAGACCCTATAGGCACGACTGTTTGTGGAATATCCAAGAAAAACAACTTTGTCACTTTTGGAATCAAATTTAGATAGATAATCTCTATCATTTAGAACATAGCATATGCATCCAAAAACATGAAAGTATTTAAGAGTAGGTTTTTTACCAAGGAGGATTTCATAGGGAGTCATGGTTGATCCAACTTTTGAGTAAACTCTATTTCCTATGTGACAAGCGGTATTAAGTGCTTCAGCCCAAAATCGTTTAGAGATGTTTTTAGAACTAAGCATGACACGAGCCATTTTTTACAAAGTACGATTTTTTCTTTCAGTAACCCCATTCTGTTGAGGGGTTTTAGGGGCTGAAAAATCATGGGTTATTCCTTTGGTGTCACAAAATTTTGAGAACAAAGTGTTCTCATATTCAGTTCCATGATCGGACCTAATTTTAATAACTTTCTTACCATACAAATTTTTCACCTTTTTGTACCAAACTTTAAATACTTTAAGTGCTTCAGATTTTTCTTTCAAATATAGCACCCAAGTATATCTCGAGAAGTCATCTACACAAACAAAAGAGTACTTCTTTTTACCTAAGCTCTCAACCTCAATAGGTCCCATAAGGTCAGTATGGATTAATTCCAAAATTTCAAAAGTGAAACTTTTGTCAACCTTTGGATGAGAGGCTTTGGTTTGCTTGCCCTTTTGACAAGGACCACATACACTTGTTTGTTTAAAATCAAGTTTGGGCAAGTGTTTACAACATCAAATCTAACTAGTTCTTCTATTTTTCTATAACTAGCATGTCCTAACTTTTGATGCCAAATTTCAAGTTCATTTGTTTTGGAGCTAAGGCAGGACAAATTGTCACCAAATTTGTAACAATTATCTTGAGACCTTACTCCAGTAAACAGGCATTGATTAGTGTTATAAAACACTTTGCATTCATTTTTGTCAAAATTGACATGCAAATTGTCATCACACAATTGGCTTATACTAATAAGATTAGCTTTCAAACCCTCTACATGATAAGACATTTTTTAGTTTAGGCATGTTATTCACACATAAGGTACCTTTACCTACAATCTTACCTTGTGCTCCTCTCCCATAATTCACATTTCCTCCTTTGACAGTGGTGTAGTCTGTTAGAAACTCTGCATTATCTGTCATGTGCCTTGAGCACCGCTATCAAAGTACCATGAGCTGGCAATACTGCTCTTGAGAGAGGTAAACACAACCTTGCATTTCTCGTTCTTCTTTTCTATCCATACGTACTGACCTGAGTTCTGGCGATGTGAGTGGTGATGTGAGTGCATCCGTCCACACATTTGAGGAGCATCTTTTCCCAGATCATGAATCCTTTTATAACAAAAAGGTCTTATGTGTCCTGGTAAGAGGCAGTAATGACACACAAATCTTTTCTTCTTGGTTGTAGATTTCGGTTTGTGAAAAGTCTTAGGTTTTGAGGAACTCCTTCTTTTAAAAAATTCGATTCGAAGCCAAGACCAGTTTTTGAAAAATGACCCACATTAAGAACCTCATCAAGAGTTGCCTTTCCAGTATTCATTTTTTCAAAAGTTTTCTTGGCCTCTGTGAGTTCGGTTTTGGTCTTTTCAAGTTCAATGTCACGTTTAGTGAGCATGACCTCAAGTTTAGCTATTGAATCTTTTTGATTGTCATTTTCAGTGGTGACATCTTTAAGTTCACTTTTCACCATTGACAGTTCAGTAGAGAGTTTTTCAGTTACCTTTTCAAAGACGGCAATTTTTTCTACACGTTTTTTCCAATCAGCATATAGCTCAGCATAAGCATCAAGAAGTTCTTGATAGCTTCCATCATCCTCTTCTTCATTCTCTGTTTTCTTGTTCAGCGAGGAGTTATAGCAGTTTATAACAGTTTCAGAAAATGTGATGGTAGATGTGACAGCATCCGAAGCTACATCAGATTGATGTTCATGACTTTGAGGCGAGATTTCCATGATTGCTAAGTTTAGCGATTCATCTTCATCCTCACTATCACTAAGGGTCGCACATAAGCTCATTCCCTTTTTTTTCAGAGTATTGGCACATTCATTTGCATAATGTCCAAAGCCTTTGCAGGCTCTACATTGAACATATCCAGATCTGTTTTTAGAAAAACTAGTGGGTTTCTTGAAATCACTCTCAGTATCCTCTTTTGGTTTATCAAAAGTAGTTGGTTTTTTAGAAGGAAATTTGTTGTCCCTTTAGTTTTTAAGAAAAGAAGTAAATTTTTTTGTTAAAAGAGCAACATCTTCAGTTTCCAAATTTGAAGTATCAATTTCATTTGAGATTTCTTCAATCTCTTTTGGTATTGAGGATACTTTAGAAAGAGTAGAAGCAAGAGCAACACTTTCAGCTTTATGTTGCTGCTGAATGGAATTATTCATTTCAAACATAGTTAGTTTACCCACAAGGGTATCTAAAGCCATGGTTGCAGTATCATTTGCTTCTTCAATAGCAGCAATTTTAATACTCCCTCCGTCCCAATAGTAGCTTCCCATTTTGCCATTTTGGGTGTCCCGTTAATAGCTTCCACTTTCCTTTTTTGGCAAAGGAATCTTTACTATTCCCTCCACTCATTCTCTCTCCTACATTATTTTAATACTCACAACACTATTATAATTTACTATTCCCTTCACTCATTCTCTCTCCTATTTTCAAATTACACTCACAACATTTTTACTTCCCCCTCATTTTATTAATTTGCGTGCACAGAAAAAATTGGGCACCTCTTATTGGGACGGAGGGAGTATTAAATTTATCAGTGACAGTTCTTAACATTTTGCATACTAATCTAGCATTTGATATAGGCTCACCTAGGGAGAGGCATTCATTTGAGATTTCTCTCATTTTAGCAGAATAGCTTTTTATGTTTTCTGTCTCATTCATCCTCAAGTTTTCAAACTTGGTCATGAGAATTCTTAACCTAGTGGCCTTGACACTATCATTACCTTCACAGTGAGTTTGCAAAATATCCCAGGCAGTCTTTGCTATATTTTGATTTATTACAAGTCTAAACATGTGTTCATCCACATGACTTGAAATAGCACCAAGAGCCTTGGAATTGTAATTAGCAAGGGTGACTTCATAAGTGGTCCATTCTTCCTCAGGCTTAAGTTTATAAACTTTTTCGGAGGTTTCACCCTCTACTTTACTTTTACTTTCAACCTTAGGTGGGAACCATGGAATAATAATGCTAAGCCACGCTCGTTCATCAATTGCTTTGATGAAGAGACGCATCTTAGCTTTCCAAATGGCATAATTAGAACCATCTAAGACCGGGGGACGATATTGATTTAAGTGTAGGTGACCTTCCATAATGACCACTCTTTCTTGGATTTCACTTAGTGAAGTCGGGTGTGGCTCTGATACCAATTGAAAGAAATGGAGCGGCTAGGAAGTGCACAAGAACACGAAAATAGATGATGTGAGTCCTGATGCTATCGCACCAGCACTAGCACAACAGAGACTTGCAGCGGAAATAATAAACTTGGAAATGAAATAAACAAAGTATTTAACACTTATTTACAGCAAATTGCTGTAGACAATAAAACTTCTCTTAATAAATAAGTTATGAACCGATTACTATAATTAATCATAAGAGAAGACAAAATAACCAAAAGGACTCTCACTTAAACAAAATACTGAGAAGGCTGTTTTTACTTCAGCACTTTGAGACTACAAAAACGTGTATATGAACTGCCTTGAGACTTATATTTATAGCCAAGGAGTTTAAAGCTAATGAGTAAGGATGAGCTTGATGGAGAGCTTGATTACTATCAACAATCTCCTTTATCTTCTTATCTCTTTAAGCCTTCTTATCCTTGTATGAGAGTCCTACATAAATCACCAAAACACTACTAAAACAAGATAAACATTCGGTTAGTAGGTTAGTAATATTAAAAATAATATACAAAATATTTACTTAATTAAATACATAAGAAAGTAACAAAACTTAAACTAAGTCAACCTTTTTGACTTGGCTAAGTGTGATGTCTTCACACTTTCACTATAATTTCCTCTTTTTTGTCGGCTAAATTTGACGTAGCTAAGCTTTTGTACTGCCTATCAATTAATTTGTTTTTATTATTTACTTTTCTTTTTTCGTGTGTGTCGATCGTTTCTGCTACAGGTGTAAAAGTCTTAGTTTGATTTTCAATACTCTTTTTCTTTGGTTTTTTGGATTTTGGCGGAGATAAAAGTTGGAGGAATGTCTGACTTGTCTATGTATGAGGTAGGAACTTCTTTTGGAAACTATGTGAAATTGTATTGCAAGGTAGCTGAGGGAAAAAACAAAACAAAAATGTATGCTATGTAATCTATTTGTTGGTTATCAATAGTATTTCGTTTCCCTAGAAAAATTAGATATAACTCTTGAGTTTTTGTGACTTGATTTTGCTTATAAACTGCGATCATTGTGCGTTGACTTGTCATTATTAATGCTTTCTCCATATTTTTTCTCTCAAAAGAGGGGGAAAAAAAAAGAGAAAAATAGGAGAGGAGGAAGAAAAGGAAGAGGTTATGTACTCCCAAAATGAGTATGTTTTCAAAATAAGTAGAATTCACCTCTTTGTCAGCTATGATGTCAAGTATGCACTTGCATTGTTATAAAGTTGATGCATTTATGTGTATGTTCTACTATAATTCTTACAAGCCAACCGACTTAGCAGAAGCAAAGGATAAATCAGTTACTCTTGAATTGCGCTCGACTATCAGTGAATGATCTTTAATTTAGTTGATTCTAAAGAATATCAAAAATTGAAAAAATAATATCAATATGATAAAAGGCAAAGTCTGCCTCCAGAAATCCTTAAAACAAAAAAAAACCTATTCAAGCAAAAATTACAAAAAAGTTCAAAAACTGATAAAACTTTCAGGGGTCCGTTTGAGGGCCTATACAACGTCTTTTGGCTTTTTAAACCTTGAGTTGATTGTCTTAAGTTACACCCGTTTCCCAGCTCAAACGAGTCCAAAAACTCCAATGCCTTGCTGTTGGCATTACCAACTTATTTAATTTCGTTGGAGAATTGAAGAGGGAAGGGGCATGTGTATGCTCTACTAAAATTGTTTATAGGCCATCTTTCTTAATTTCCTTGAAGAATCAAAAAGGGAAGGAACACTCATATTGCGACTGAGAGGATCCTCTGCCATACAGCTAAATATTTGTCAGGGTCCATTCTTAATAATCTTATTTTGAAAACTAAGCATATTCCAATTAAGTTATAGAAGTAAACCTCCTAGATACCAAACATGAATTAAATATGGCAAAGGTTATAACTTATAAGTGTCCTCCTTCAGGGGTAGTAATTGACTCTGCAGTCTGACCTTATAGATAAGGACTCCTTGGGTGGCATGGATGGAGCATTTAGTGAGCTGTGTTGAACACATTCTTGGGATTGAGTTAAGGTGCACAAGAACAGACTTATGTGCACGAAGTGGAACGAATGACAGTATTTGGATAATATCTTCAATCAACTGTTTTATATGGACCTTTAGTCATGCTATCAACTTTGGTGCCCTTAATATATCAACAAGCTTAGACATTGATATTTGTTGTCTTTTATAAATTGTCATCATGTCATGGTTGGAGGTAGGGTTTTCCCCTGGCCATTGTTTAGAAGCCTGTTTATGATCTGGATATGATTTATTTATCGACTCTACCTGTTTGAGTGAAAAAGAGAGAGCTGATATAAGTTTCTCTTCACTGTAAGAGAATAAGTATTTTTGATGATGTAAGCGGGGAAGTAAGTAATGTTCTCTCTATGTAGGAGAATAAGTCTTTTTGATTACTTAAGTGAGGAAGTAAGTAGTGTTCTTACTATGGAAGTACATTTTACGTTACCAATTTACCAGCGTGATTAATTGTAATTCCGCGTAAGGGTGATTGAAAGCTCCACTCGAAACAGTTTGACCGTCTTCAGTTAGTTATGTCCTCGTTGTGACTTGGTAAGCATAGGTGCATGCACATGGCCTGATTTATACCTTTCACTTTGACATTTCATGAAATACAATAGCTAAAGAATGCTAGATTCAATGGATGGCTATATCACATATGATTTTCGGCATCTGAATCCTGATTTTCCCGTACAATGATTTGGCAGGAAAATCACTGTGAAAATCTCAGTTGATCCTTGCAGTCTATTCTATTTAGTTCTAATCAGCTCATAATTAGGTGAGTTTTTTAATCCATAAGGGTATGGAGATGAAGGAGAAAGAGAAGCAAGAGAAAATGAGCAATTCTAGCCTTCCAACGGATGAGCCCTGCAGAAAGATCAGATTAGCTCAAGCGGCCTCGAAACACAAAATTATTCCACTTTGATGATTCTCGATGGGGAATTACATTGATCTTTACAAGAGAAAAATGAAAATTCCTTGTTCGATTTGGTCAAGGAATAATCTCATAAAGTAACAAAACTCTTGTGATAAGAATTAGACCGAGTAAATGCTATAACGATTATTTGTTGTACGCATTCTCATGCAAAATTAACCCTCAACATTTTTATATCTGTCTTTTTTATCTGGTCAAAACAGGTACAATTCATAGATTCTTGCTTCACTTCTTATTGCTATTTGACGTTCATCAAGCCAATTAGATTCTTCTTTCACTAAAGTAAGGGTAAAGAAGAAAAATCTTGGATTCCAAATAATTACCCATAGTGAACTTGATTGAGGCTTTTGCATGTTTTCTGCACCACTAGCCTTCTGGTATTCTTTGGCATTCAATTATGCATGAATTCTGTTGATACTGTTCACTGATTCCATCATTACTTTTCTTGCAATCCTTTCACCAAAAAAACAAAAATTATAATCCTTGCCACCTGAATGATACCACAACACTTACTTGAGCCTCATTACAACAACAACAACAACGAAGCCTTAGTCTCAAAATAATTTGGGGTCGGCTAACATGAATCCTCATAAGTCCTCGTGAAAGAAAAGATGTGAGGAAAAAAAAAGAGATTAAAAGAAGAAATAGGTGGGGATAAAATTTTGAAAAAGCAAAGAAGAAAAATCATATCTGTTCATTGAACGCAAGTCATTATCAGATCTATTGTCAACGTGATAACTAAGTTGCTTCTTAGCTTCCCCTTCCAAGTTCTCATGTATCTGTCTTTCCCTTCTGTTGGTCAGTTTCCTTTATAAACAATTCTCTCATAGAAATGTTTGAATGTTAATCTAAGCTTTAGCATACGACTTTCAATAAGAGAATATACCCTTGATCGGAGTATAGCTTTGCCATCTCCAGATGTCTTTTACTCACATTCTGTTATGATGTATCATTTCTCTTAATTCCTTTGAGTTTCTTTCCCAGTTACCTCACACTCCCTTTGGACCTTCCCTCAAAAAGGCTATTATTAGTTTTAAATAGCCCAAGTCCTCTCCAGTAAGCGACTCGATCATGCTCTTGGTGAGGTCAAAAGTTCTTATAAAGTTCTATTTTTGGCTGTAAACTGATGGATGTTTCCTGAGCACTTTTACAGGCATGCGCATGTCTTCTTTATGAGCAATTAAAACTTCCATTTCATTAGCTCAATTTATACTCTCTGGTGGAGTAGAATGTAAATTGACTTTGTTAACTATGCAGTTATTACAGATAAATTCTGTAATTGGTGTTACAGCTTGAAGATATTATTTGGGATGAATTTGATCAGACCGCTGACCACATAGTGCTTCACCGTAGTAACGGGTATGCAAGTGAACATTCACTTCAGTGTGACAGCTGTAAGAAACCTAGACGTGAAGTAACAAGTGTTTCCAGTATTTCTGCTAATAGTGTTGTCCGGGAAAAAGAAAGAGGCCCCACCACTTGTAATAAGAAAAGAAATATGCTTGGAAAGGATCCTTGGCCTGGCACACCCGATGCTGTTTTTTCTGCTTTACGTGATGGCGACAGCATGAAAGAAATGAACAGCTTGGCATCTGATGATACTATAACGTCAAGTGGTTGCTTCAAAAAGGGCAATGCTGCATCCATCAACAATGAGTTTTCTGCTAATGAGCCTGTCCTCAATGACAGTTCTACCACTGTTAATAGAGGCTCCTATAATTATTCTCTAGGTCACATTTCCCAAGCAGATGATCTCAGTTTTTTTGACAATGACTGTGAGGGAAAGGAATCTAGTGATCTCTTATATTATAATTGGCCTGACATAGGAAATTTTGAGGATGTTGACAGAATGTTAAGGTAATTGCTAACCCCAGTTCAGGAGAGTTTAATCATTTTTCTTTCCTTTATCTACTGTTAGTTTCATATTTACATATTCCTTTTTATTTGCAGAAGTTGTGATTCATCGTTTGGGCTAGGTGTAACTGGTAGTGAAGATGAATTGGGTTGGCTTTCATCAGCTGGTCCAATTGAAGATTCTGTAGAAACTTTGAAGTCAGACTTTAAGTTTCCAAGTCCTTTGTCAAGTGCTTTAAAAAGTACATCAGAAGATCATGAACCTCCAACGCTGAACAATAGGAGCTTGCATCGTATTTTGGAAACTAAGGATGAGTTTAAGCCTAAACAGCAGGTTGGTTGATGACATGTTTTGGAGTATCCAAACAACATTTTTTTTCTAACAACGTATTGTGATACTCAGCTTTTTTTCTTTCATAATTATTTTATTTTATTTTCTTTTGTTTGTTCCGCCTGGCATTCAGTTGAGATATAGGTTGTTGGAAGCTTTACACTAAGAAGCATACCCTTGATAATAATTTTGCTTCACTTCTTAAAACTCTCATAGATTCATTTCACCTGGTTTATGAAGAGGTCAAATACGATTCGTAAATGCTGAGTTCGTTATTTTTCTTTCGTAATCCTGCATAGTAGGAGCTTTTAGTTTGTCTAAAACTATATGTTAAACTCATGACAGGTCAATCTGCACAAAAAACAGTCAAAGCACCAAAACCAGTCCGAGGGCAAGAAAAAGCGCCAATGGAGAGATAAGGCCAGTTCCTTTTATTATACTGGTGACACGCATAACGATGGCGAATTTAATTCTTCTATGGACACAACAGAAGTAGTCACCTCCGTAGGAAATAGGCAGCAAAGACAAAACTTAGAACCTAGTTCTTTTCACTACCTGCAGAACAGAGTTCCTTATGTGCTTCCTGATTACAGTCATACTCCTGATCAAGCTACAGTTGGTCCAATTCTGCCTGGTGTCAAAGTTGAGAATAAGGGTCTGATGTCTCTTTCTTCAAAGGAATCTTCGTATGGATCAAGCCAGCTACAATCTGTCGACAACACTGGTGTTCCTTCATTTGATGTATCTGCTATCAAACTTGATGAAAAGAGAGAGAGGGTTCATCACCCTCACAGATTTGAGCCCTTGTTTATTGGCAATGCAAGGAATGTGGGAATGATGGGCCAGCCTTCAATATGCAATCCATCTCCATTTCAGAAGCAAGTGCACCAATCCACAAATGAAATTGATAGTCAAAGTGATGTGGAAGGAGTCCAAGTAGGAGTTTTCCGAGAAAAAGATGCACGAAATGCAGCTGAAAGCACTTCTATGAATTCTGGATTGGATGAGACCTCTCTAGAAGCAACTAGTTTCCGTCAGCTGCAACAAGTGATGGAGCAGGTAGAACCTTTTTTAAAGTTCTTTGCATATGCATATTCATCTAGTTTTATGGTGGTGACTGACATTTGGTCATTATTTTTCACTGTGAATAATATCCTAACACTAGAGAGATTGCATGAGACTTACACTCTTACTATCTAACTGCATTGTTCTGTTTGTATATTTGAGTTGTTAAGGTCGGGAATGTCACTGTCAACGTGACAGGGTGTCTTAGGTTCCAAAGGCATGCCTGCCCTTGGGGCAAATTCACTACTCCGAGCTATCCAATACTATCTTAGGTCAGGTAGTTGACCCTGCGGGGAATTTGTGTATCATTTTACACTTTTTACTTGATTGTAAGAATTGACTAGTCTTTGAATAAATCGTGCAAGACACGATAGCTAAGATTGGGTGCAATAATCTTGATTGCTCCGTCCCAAAATGATCTTCCTTCTTTTTTGCCGTTACTACGAATGAATTTTGAGCAATAATCATAGGTTAATTTAATTATCCTAATGTAAATCTAAAACTTGTAATTGATAAATCATCAACAATACTATCAATAACAAGTTTTACATTTTCATTAGGATAATTAAATCAACCTCAAATAATTGCTCAAAATTCATTCGTTGTAATGATAAAATTAGTGTAAAGATCATTTTGGGACAGAGGGAGTAAGAGGTTGTTGCAAAAGCCAATTGTTAGGAGCATGAGATAATCATTAAGCCAAACAAATATATGCTTTTGTTGTTTTGCAATGTGTGTAAGCTGGTTCATCTAAAAACTATTCCGAAATTTGGCAAAATCCATTTTTTGTGCCATTTTGCGGTTGGTTGAAGGAGCTGTCAGCCACTGTTACTCATGGTTGATATGGGATTGAACAAAGTTTTCTCTTTTACCATTAAAATTCAGTTATATAATGCTTTGGCTGGTACCTTTGTGCTTATCAGTCCATAGAAAATCCGGCTCTAGTAGTCGTAAGCCCATTATTGTATTTGGATAAATAGTTGTCTTGCCGTTGCTAAATGATTCCATCTAAAATTTTTGTCACTAAATGAGTGTCCGTTTCTAAGGAGCTTACTAAATCACCTTTAGCATTTTATTTTATATTTTTTGGATGAGTAAACTATAGCAATTAAATTGCCAAGGCTTGAACCTAAGACATGCGACTAAGTTAGGACATCCGTTACCATCAGCTTGATAAAATTTTATTTTGTTTTATTTTATTTCAATTTCTTTAGCAAATACTTCCTTTGTCCCACAAAGAATTGTTGTTTTTTCTTTTTTTGTCCATTCAATTTTATCGTGTGCAATGTACATGATATCAGTGCAATTTATAAAGGTACAAACAAGTTAATCTATAGTGTGCAATTTACAACACAATTTTTCTGGGAGGGAGGGAGTATCTTATTTTAGTGTAAGTTTTCATTAGTATACGGTGGTTGCTAGGCCGCCTCCTTATGCATATGTTTTCATTAGTATACACTCACTTTGGTACGGGAAGAGTAAATAAATCCCATGCAATGTGCATGCCTGTGTTGCTTCTGATGGAAAATTATCACTTGCGTTATGTTGGTTCTGCATGTGCACTTCCTCAGAATAAGTAAGCTGACATGGATAGAGGTCGAGTGTGATTGCAAGTAATTTCTGATGAGTTTTGGGATCCCTCTCTCAGTTTCTACCTAGCATGTGCTCATTCTTCAGTATTTATCTCATCTGATACCCTCCTGCTCTCATTGTCTTTTTCCTGAAGTTAATTTGTTCTGAAACTGTTTAATTTCAGCTGGATTTAAGGACCAAGCTAATCATACGGGACAGTCTTTATCGTTTAGCTAGAAGTGCTGAACAACGGCACAACAATGCAAATCCGAGTGGAGGCTATGCAGATGGATCACTGATAGTCGAAGGAACACATAAGTATGATTATTATTTTCTCTCGCTGCACTTTTATTTGTCGTATACTTCAATAAAGTAGCTGACTGGAAAGTTCTCAAAAATCATACTTTTAAGTTGTGCATTCTTTTAGCCTGATGAATATCTGAGTGTCTGTTCAGCCTAATTGATGACACGCCCACTATTTTCAACTTGAATCTGGTTGATATATTGAGTTTTGTGCTGAATTTTCCTCTTCTGACATGGCTTGTAAAATTAATGCACTTCATTTTTCTTTTCCCCTTCTCTGTGGCATGCTGCAAGACTGCTACTACCTCTGTCCCAAAATGAATGGCCAAAAAATTTCAAATTTACACTTTCTCGAGCAAATTTCAAAATTTTTTGGTCATTCATTTTGGGACGGGACGGAGGGTGTATATGTTAAGGAAAAAAAACATAAAGTGGATGAATTTTTGATAGTAAGGATATATCATTGTTGGACTTGGTTTCCTAAACCCAACCATCCCCCATGTAATAATAGAATATGAGATACCTCTTCATTTCAAAATAAGCCAGTAGATGCGTGGAAAGCAAAAGTAGTTGGGTCTTATTTAGAAGACTCTTTAGGATAGATGATAATGGAAAATAGAAAAAGCGGAAGCAGAGAGAGAATGAGAGAGATTATGTGGTTCACCCTTTAATGTGAGTAGGCTATGGCAACATACATGGGAATCAATTTACTGGCGCTGAAACTTGAAGATTGAATTGTACCAGAATGTAGAGATAAATCCTTGCCCCACCTTGTACCAAAATAACAAAATAAAGTGCATAACTGAATCTTTATACGGACTGCAGATGATATACGTGGCCTAAAATGAATTTTTTCCTTGTCACTGTCACGTTTGTGCTCTGATGTCTGATCCTTCCCCTTTTCTTTCTGGGAAAAATTGCACCAAATTTCACTGAATTATTCAGTGATTGTGGTTTTTATCACTAAACTATTTTTTATTGCGTCCAACACATCGAACTTCTTTTTTTTTTTTTTTTTGCATGGCAGGTCACTCCGTCCAACTCCGTTTGATTTTTGGCGTTAAATGAGGCATGTGACTTGCACGTGCCTCTTTTTGAGGGGGTAAACCTGGAATATCTCGTGCCAGGCCTTTGGTTCGTTGATAGCCACGCATTAACATTGCCATTCATAATCCCCAAACCAGAAACAAGGAAACCTAGGTCAAAATTATGGCGTTTTACCAAGGGAGATAATCAAATTGCTGACTACTAGAATTGAGATTATGTGTTAGGAATTTCAAAAAAAAAAATGTAAATTAGTAGTGCCATAACCACTCACCAGGCATATAAAGTTCAGTTCAGTTTGTTTTGTGTATTGTTTTTCTATGGACAGTAGAGAAATCAAATCCATCTTACATGTCTGAATTTTATGCATCTTTTTTCAGGTGTACAGGATTTATTGATATGGAAACTGATACAAATCCTATAGACCGTTCTATAGCACATTTACTGTTTCACAGGCCTTCAGAAACTCATGGAGCACCTGCTCAGAATCCTTTATGGCATAAGTCAAATTCAATGGTCAGTCCATGACTTCATATTTATTCGTCACTCCTCCCCTCCGGTTTACTTCATAAACCTTAAGGACAGATTGGACCTTAATATTAACAGTTTCACTTCACAAATGAACAGATTCACGGGTCAATCAGTAGTCCACCTATGATGGCTGAGAAATTGGTTTGCCAAGAAGAAAATGCTGACGAGTCAGATGATAAGATGGCAGAAATTTGACAAGGATATAGAACCTAGCTTAGGGAGTCTTTTATGTCAGTGCACAATCATGTATAAAGGTCGTTGAAGAGGTCCCTACATAGTGGGGTAATTGTTGCGAGTATGAAAAGTGAGATACGAGAGAAAAAGTGGGGTAGATGATAGCAAGTGGATAAATATTGTGAGTATGCCAAGTGGATCCTATGAATAAAAAATTATTAAAAAGTTTTCATTTATGGAGTGTGCCTTTTTAAATGGGATACTGAAAATGAATATTTGTGTCTTTTCAGATGGGACAGATGGAGTAAACAGTAAGGGTTTCTCTCTTACTTCTGTATATCCTTGTATCATCTTTCTTAACACCCTTAAGTTTTGCCCACATGTACAACATGACAATATAATTATCCCAAGATTTTTCGTGCATGGAAATTTGTTCCTGTGCTGTTTGTTGTTTAATTGTGGGAAAACTGTAGTTTACTGCTACTAAGTTGACATCGAGGTGCAACAAAAATGTCTCTCGCCTTCTCTTTCTCATGGTAATATGGTCCTCACTTGACTACACTTGTTGAGAAGTTCCTAAGTTAACCCGGTTAGAAAAGTCACGTTGATGGCATGTGTTAATGGAAAAAACATTTTTGTTCTCTAAAAAACATTAAAAAACGTGGGACAGTGTTCAGAATTGCATTAATATATTTTATTTTTTTTCCACTACTTACACACACACACACACGTGAAAATGGACTTCTATACTACATTAAAAAGACATGACATGCTAAATAAGGCAATTTGGCGCCATTTTGCATTCTCTAGAAATGGAAACTTCTCAAGGTCATTAAAGTAAATTCAGGTAATAGAAAAAAAAAAAAAACACCATGTTACTTGCTGGTTGTCTTTTCTGTTTTCCACCACACATGTACTGTTATTGATACTTTTAAGACATAAAAATCTGTTCCACTTTTTGTTTAAATTTTGAATGAAAATTTGTTAGTTTCACCCGCAAATGCAATACGTTTTTTTGTTTAAAAAGTCTCTAGCTCCTCCTAGGCCCTACCTGATTCTTAACTCTCTCTTTTCTCTCTCTTCACTTCACACACTACATCACATACACACACACACACGGACGAACCCTCTCCTGATTTGTTTTCTGCACCAACTCACCTCAATTCCTTTCTACAAAGATGATGAAAGCTGCCTTCAATGGCCGATACGGCCCTTACGAAGCGCTGTTGCCGGATCTCTCGCTGCTAATTGTGGAGATTTCAAACTCTGCGAAATCTGAGTTTTGTATCTAGAACCGTATCTAATCGGGTCAACCAGGAAGGCATGAGAGACTCTCTGCATGCAACCTGAAGTTGCAGCCATGGCGGACTTACCTGTTTTATTCCAGAGATAAGAGTCTTTCTTTTACTTTTTAATTCTTCAGTTTTGATGTTTTTGGGTGATGGGTAAACTATTTTAAATGTTTTTTGAACCAAGAGAGGATGAATGGTTCGATGGCGGCAACACGAAGGGAGGAGGATGAAGATTTTATGTCGGAAGTGGTGAGGGAGATGGGTTGTAGAGGTAAGTGTGATCGTTGACAAATTAGTTGAGGCGGATGATAGCAACAAGGTCCGAACCTTCGTTGACGATGAAACAGGAGATAAGGTAGGTAAAAAAATTGAAGAGTCATTCATGAAGAAGGAATAATTTTGGCGAATTTCGAGTGGGTTGGTTGTGGGAAGAAACTTTTTGTAAGATATGAATTTGAGCGAATTTTGTGTAGGTTGACTGGTAATTTAGGTTGTTGATTTGAAAAATATTTATAGCTAATGATTTGGTGGGTTTGCAAATAAGAACATGCTAATATGTTTAATTTTTTAAATTCCCTTTTGTACCTTTATTTTTATAAATTTCCGATAGGTCCCTCTGATTCACGGTGGTGGATGTACCGGAGAAGAAGATGCATGAAAGTGTTGGGTGGAATGAAGATATTTGAAGCTGTAGAGAAATTAGTTAGAAGAAATGAGAGAGAGGTAGAGAAATGGTATTTTTCTTGGTCATGGCATGGCAGAGATAAATTAGGCTATATAGAGAAATTGATGTTTGGGAATTCAATATTTCATTTATTCATTTTTGCATCCACAAAATTTTCCCTATTTTTTTTATTTTTTTATTTTTATTACTTGCCAATCAAATAACAAAGTTGGTGATTTAAACATTACCTAATATTATTGTTTAATTATTTAAAATAAAAGACGAAGATTGAAGAGATGCCCCATAATTTGGGGAGAGATTGACGGATTTTTAGGTGGGATAGGTGGGGGTGGGGTGTGAATCGGCACCCTTCAGGAAATCAACTAGCTTAAGAATTTCTATTTTCTGCTCCCGAAAACTTTGACAACTTCAAGTTGGGGAAAAATGTGCGGTATATTTTTTGTAATTCAGGAAATAAAATATTTAAATTGATTGATTTATTATTTTTTTTTTTTATTTTCGACATAATAAGTCAGGATAAAGATATGGCTTATTAGGATGAGATGTAACGTTTTTAGGAATAAAAGGCAAGTTCTCATTCGAAATAATATTTACTTTTTATAAACTTGACAAAAATATATTTTTAGTTGAAATCAAAATTGTTTCTTCTAATTACCCAAAAAAAATGAAATGTTAGGAGATAATATTTTTATGAATATAGTCTATGGATTGTGTATCATTATGCAAATATTGAGAGAAGTGAACAAATGTTGTTCCATAATAAAACTAATCAAAATAATTAATATGAATTGTGATTCATTATGGAAAATTGTATTTGCAAACAATTGGGATGCCATGATTAAAACTGTATAATGTTTTGTTCAAAAGTTTAACAATTTATTTATATTAAAAAATAGTATGTAATTTTATCCTAACTTTTAGCATTCTTTATATAATTTCTCAAAATAAAACACCATTTTGTATATATAAATAGATAAATCTAAGTATAATAAATTTTATGAAAAAAATCAGTATGGAGTACTGTAATGTATAAATGTAAAAATTCTTAAGCTTTTCCAGTTTTCTTTTATGGATTCCCTTTTTTTTTTTTTAATGATGTTTTATTCCTTTCTTTCTTTCTTTCTTTCTTTCTTTTTTTTTTTTTTTTTTTGTAAACTAAGCTATTTTTACCCTTTCTTTCTTTCTTTTTCCATGTCAATCAAGTTGTTTATGGTTTCTTAGTTAGTCAGATTATTAAGGAGGGGTATGATTTCATTTAAAGCGGTATATAAGGGATACAAAACCGCATCAAAACCGAACCTAACTTGACACAAACCTCAATTGTCTCATACCTCGGATCAAAACCGCCTTAGCAAAACCGCACCTCAAACCGCATTCTTTCCAAACCGCCTGATCCAAACCGCACCAAAGAAACCTCATTTGACAAACCGCCTGAGCCAAACCTCTTGAGAAAACTCGAACCAAAAATCGCATCCGTGCCAAACCGCCTGATCCAAACCGCCTAAGCCAAACCGCATTGTGCCCAAACCGCACTTGAAGCAAAACCGCACAGCCCAAACCGCCTCGACTCAACCCAATCCGTACATCCAAACCGCCATGGGAGATGACGCTTCAAAGCCAAGGGAGCGGACGCTCCTTAAAATTCCAGTAACACTAGCCGGATTTCAGAAAATGGAAGCGGTCGCTACCCCCCAAATGGAGCGAACGCTCCCCTATGACAAAAAACTTCAAGATGAAAAATAACGCTTTGCACGGCCATTTCCCAATATCAGCATGGCCATGTCAGACCTTGCATGGGCGTGCTAGAAACAAAGCGTGGCTATGCACTGAAGCCAAAAAAGCCATAAAAACCATCAAAATCCAAGAAATCATTCCCGTATCACAGTCGAACCACATAATAACCAGAATCATCAAATCTCAAGGATTGAATGATATCCCCCGGGAGATCACAAGAGTGAAAATACCCCATATGAAATTAACATATAAAGGTAAATATTAAGTTCAATGTGCAATAATTTTTTTTCCCAAATGATAACAGGATTAGATATTCTGAATAGGTATTTAAAAAGTTCGAAGTAGTACGAAACGAATCAACTTGTGTTATTCTTTATAGATTGAGACACTAATTTAGCGAGCTAAAACAAATCAAATAGAGATTACTTTGGTATGGGCCAGAAATAATAGTCATGTATTACTTGATACTACAACACATTTCGTAGAACATGACATGTGTCAGTAATCTAATACTAATGGTAGCAATAAATGGGTACATATTATATAGGAAGGAGTTATGCACAAATTAATAACCACAAATGATATCTTTTTACGCGAAGAAAAATTTACTATCTTCACGCTAAGTGAGTAATACATAACTAAAAACATTGCCAACTTTATATAAAATATATAGCGAGAACGAAATGGTTACAAAGTTTAACATAGATGAGTATGAAATCTTTTCTTACTTTGTGATTTTGATATTACTATTCAAAACAAGCTTAAAATAGATAATTTAATGAAAAATTTATTTTAATTGTACTTTATGAAGAACAAATAAATAATAATGTATGAGTAAAATAATAAATATGGGTATTTTTTTTTTAGTTTTTGGAAATACAAAAAAGGAGTATACAATGTCCATGATATGAAAAGTTGACAACATTTAAAGGTCATAAAGAAAATCTTCTGTTTTTCTAAATAAAAAAAAATAAACAAGTTTTATCTCTAAAAAATAAAATTTTGACATTTTTGTCAAATAAATATTTCAATAAAATTTGACCATATTTTTTTGAGATTATATTATTGACAACTTGAAAATGGTCTTTAACACAACTAACAAAATTAACTTTTCTCTTCTCTAATAAACTTAATTTACTGGTTACTTAGTGGTGTTTTTTTTTCCTTTTGACAATTGCTTCATTGTTTAAAGAATCTTGAGTGCAATAAACGGTTTTGGCTCCCAACTGATAAATTTACATGTCGCTTCTTCTGGCTGAATTGCCTAGAAGTGGAGGCTAACCTTCAATGAAAATAAATGTTTAGAAAGTCATTCTAATAGCTGTGTGTAGTTTTAAAATGAGACGATTTTTGAATAATAATATAGTTCTCAATGAGACAAAGAAATTTATTCAACATAAAACATGAAAATTTAAAACTAATATAACAATCTAATATTATTGATGGAGTATGCAGAGTAGTGAACATAGCAATAAGGGAAGAAAACAATTGGGATGGAGTAGTATGTCTCAATAATAAATATGACTTAACAAGAGTCAATGACGATCTTTATCAAGCTTATTTATTGGAGCTCATTCATTTATTGGTGGGAAGAACTTAATCCTCGAATATGTTTGAACGTCGTCAATTTTCTTTGATTGATTCTTATGTCATGTCTATAAACAACAATCATGAGCAATCTCTATATACAATTGAAATTCTTTTAAAAAAACATGTTTTCGGTCGTGGTTAACTTTATGTCGATTTCTCTAGATGCACCTATCCTGTTGCTCTTCATATTTAAAAATTCAATTCTGCAGAATATAGTTCATCAGACAAATATACTTTGAATGTTGTGTTTATGGAGGTTTTCTAAAATGTGTAATACATATCTCTTATCCCTACTTACTAATAATTGCTTTCTTAATATATACTCCCTCCGTCCCACTCCAAGTGTCACTTTTTACCCAAAATGACGTCCCGTTTAAAGTGTCACCTTTCCTAAAAAGGAAATATTTTATTAATATTCTATTATCTCATCCACTATTTCCTCCACTAATTCTCTCTCTTATACACTCACAACACTTTTTAAATTCACTATTTCCTCCACTAATTCTCTCTCCTATTTTCAAATTACACTCACAACATTTTTTCTTTCCCTTTTTTTCCTTAATTTGCGTGCCACCCCTAAAAGGGTGACACTCTTGGTGAGACGGAGGGAGTATGTGAATGTGTAGTTGTATGTGTTGTCTTAATGAAGATCAATATTATTAAATTTTGTATGATTTGTTTACAAATGTATATGAAGCTTATTAATTTGTCATGTTCTTTTTGTGTTTAATTATTATTTTTTACTTTTTGTAAATAGAAAATTTTATATCTTATCGTGCATCGCACGGGTGATGCACTACTTAGATCTTACATCGGTGTGAATTTAGTGGTAATAAAGTGCAATTTTCTTTTTCTCTATCTCACTTTTCAAAATAATAATAATAATAATAATGTCTTTTGACCGTGGATTCCTTGTTCTTCTTTGCTGACTCCTAGTCTTCAGCAGGAGGGTGATCGCCACATTGTGGACACACTGTCACTATCCCTCTTGCATTTGAGAATGTTTTAGGTGTCACACATTTCAAGCACATCCTGAAAACATAACTCTTCCGTTTCAGACTATTTAAATTTCCAACAATACCCTATCCTATAAGATTGTGATGCTACAAAAAAGAAATCACTTACCGGGATGTCAAAACTATATTATATGTGCAGATGTCCCTTGGGTTCGATATGGGGTGGGGCTTACAAAACAAAAGGGGTATTTACCAAAAATTATTTTTCAAAGATGGATATTACAAAAAAAGGCCACACAAGTTGAAAATTACAAAAACTATTTTTTTTTTTTGTCTATCAAATAACTGATAAATGTACATGCATTTATCCGTTGTTTAACCAACAAATCAAGCACAAAATACCCTTTAAAAAACTGATAATTGCATTTATCAATTATAAATGCATTTATTAGTTATAAATGCATTTATCAATTATTTTAACTGAAAAGGCAAAAAAAAAAATAATTAAAAAAAAAGAAAGAAAAGAAAAGAAGTTTTTTGTATTTTTTTTTTGTAAATAACATAATTTTTGAAATAGTTTTCGGTAAAAACTCGAAACAAAACACCGTGAATGATGAGGAGTCTTCCCCTCCCAAACCCATTCGCCGTGAGAATCATCAATTTGGTACATAACAATCAATATAGAGAGAATATCACAAGTAATTTTAGAGAGAGAAAGAGAGAGAGATAGTGCTTGCATTGCAAATGGTGGGATGGAGTATTTATAGCCAAGTACTGGAGGGTCACTATCAAGTACTTTACACGTGTCATGTCGTGGTTGGAGAATATCAAGTAGGAGATTTCATTTGTATAAGATAAAGATAAGGCACTATACAG
Organism: Adenophora triphylla var. japonica; assembly: GCA_022495995.1. Lineage (NCBI taxonomy): Eukaryota > Viridiplantae > Streptophyta > Magnoliopsida > Asterales > Campanulaceae > Adenophora > Adenophora triphylla. The sequence continues at coordinate 131,211 of JAFEMH010002151.1, read as the reverse complement.
GTGGCATGTACCTTGCTTGGTGACATGAATATATGGGTAAGGGCCATTTTGATGGAGACATGACCATATGGCCAATATAGTGATGTCGCGGGTTGAGCCCCCAGGAAGGAGACATGCCTCCAACGACTACTTTGTGACGAATTGCTAGCTGGCGACATGCCCTTGGCGAGATGCACTAGACGACTTGTTACTGACGACTCCCTTGCAGACGATTTGCATGCGAGATTCACAAGACAACTTGACATTGACGAGATGTGAGATGCGAGATGCACAAGACGACTTTTCCTTTACGAGGTGTTATAGGCGAGACGCGAGATGCACAAGATGACTTGTACTCGACGAGATTTAGGATACTTGCCTTATACAAGTCTCCTTTGACGAGACCCTAATGATATAGGGGTCCATGAGCTATTTAATATGGGTTACATATGGGCTTGGGCCTGGTATGGAGATGTCCGCAGCCATTTAGCCCGTGCCCGTCCAGCATGTGGCTCGTTATCCTCTTGGCCCGCTTCGTATACGAGATGGGTCTGGACCAAAGATGTCCGCACAGATCGGTCTTTGGCTCGCGGATCAGAAGATCTGTTTGGTCCGTGGATCAATGTGGTCCGTACGGACCTGTTTGTAAAAATTAATAAAAATTAATAAATAAATAAAGGGTAATCCGTCTAGACATGTCCGTTTCACGGTTCATGATGGTTCACGATTCGTCAAAAATCAAAATCGTTTATGAACTGTTAACTCACGGTTCACGGTACGATTCACCGGTTCATCTGGTTCATCTTTTTAAAAAAAATAAAATATTTTGAGTTGTTTTTAGACAAAAAAAAATTTCAAAGTTTTTTTTTTCAATTTTTTGATACATTATAAATTATTTTACTTTACATAAGTATTAAGAAAATTTTAAATTTCATAATTTAATAGGAAATAATGGGTGGAATGAGACAAAAAATACTCCCTCCGTCCCAGCCCAATGTAGACCAAATTTTTGGGCACACAGATTAAGGAAAAATAAGAGAGATAAAAAGTGAAAGAAAATATTGTGAGTATGAAAAATTAAATAGAAGAGAAAATGAGTGGGAGGAATAATGATTTGATTGGTGTTGTGAGTGTAAAAGTAAAATAGGAGAGAGAATGAGTGAGAAAAATAGTAAAGATTTCCTTCCATTTTGGGTAGTCTACATTCGACTGAGACAAACCAAAAAGGAAAGAAGTCTACAGTGGGCTGGGACGGAGGGAGTATATATATATATATATATATATATATATATATATATATATATATATATATATACACTCCCTTCGTCCCACCTCACTTGACACCCAAGAGGTGGGCATAAGAACTAAGAAAAAAGAATAAAATAAAAAAAATGTGTGGTAGAAAATGAAGAGAGAGAATGAGTGGGATAAATAGTAATGTTGGTTGAATAAATTGAGTGGTGGAAAATGAAGAGAGAGAATGAGTGGTGTGGTCCATCTAATATAAAAATATAAAAAGTAGGCTATTTTTGGGAGGTGTCAAGTGAGCTGGGACAGCCCAAAATGGAAATAAGTGTCAAGTGAGCTGTGACGGATGGAGTATATTTTAAAAAAGGGACGGTACCTTTATAATTTTATTAATATTAAGCAAATTTACATAGAGGGGGACAACCAACCTTACCCTTTTATAATTAAGGGGGAACATTTTGTAGATTTTCGAATTAAGACAATATGAACTGCGGGTATGAACCGTATGAACTGCCGGTATGAACCGCCGGTTTCGAAGCCTAAACCGCATATGAATTGTAAATCGCTGGTTCACGGTTCACCCGGATTAACGATTCATCCGGTTTACCGTTTTCAACGATTTTTCAACCGCCGGTTCATCCGGTTCAAACATGAACCGTGGGCATTAGGGGTGTAAATGGTTCGGTTTGGGCCAATTTATGGACCGAACCACTAGTCATCGGTTTGAAAAAATCTCAAATCGAACCGAACCATGAAAAAATTCAAACCGAACCGAATCGAACCGAACCAAACCGCCATGGTTTGGTTCGATTTGATTCGAATCGCGATTTGATTTTATGGTTTAAACCGTGGTTTAAACCACAATTCAAACCACGGTTCAAAATATGAAATAGAACACTGCTTAAACCATTAATCAGAAGATGGATTCAGAATACATAATTTATTGTCATGTTTGTTGGAATTTTCTAGACATAACATAACAAACAAATTTAGTTTTTAAACACAATTTGAAATTGTGCTTCAATGTTTATGATAACAACATGTCATTTCAGTACTTGTAATGTTATGTGCGAAATAGTGAATTAACATTATTAAATAAAGATTAATCAAAAGAAAAAAGGGCTATATGCTAAAATTCATGAATAGAATTAGGGATTTTCAAATCTAAATGTGAGGTGAAGATAAAAGATATGCATATTTAAGATTATTATTGAACGGTTTAGTGGTTTGGTTAATAGATTCAGTTTGGTGTTTCGGTCTCACGGTCTCGAACCGTGGTTTGGGGTCCAGATCGCAAACCAAATCGAACCACACAGTTTGACAATTTTTGGAACTGAACCAAACCACAATTGCTTAACAACCAAACTAAACCGCGAGATTTAGTTTGGTTCGGTTCTGAACCGCGGTTTGAACCGAACCACTTACACCCCTAATGGGCATGTCTAAGTCTGTCCCTCTTTTCTTTTATATACTTTCATTTGTTTAGTTTTTTTTAATCTTTTTTTATACACCTTTTTGTAAAAAATATTAGTAATAAAAATAAGTCTAAAATATTATTTCCTATCAATAAAAAATAAAATAAAAATAAAGGGTAGTCCGTCCCTCTTTTATTTTATATACTTTCATTTGTTAAGTTTTTTTTTATCTTTTTTTATATACCTTTTTGTAAAAAATATCAGTAATAAAAAAAGTCTAAAATATTATTTTCTAGTCAATAAAATATTAATAAAAAATAAATGAAGGATAGTCCGTCCCTCTTTTCTTTTATATACTTTCTTTTTTTTTTTTTTAGTTTATTTTATCTTTTTTTATATACCTTTTTTGTAAAAAATATCAGTAATAAAAAAAGTCTAAAATATTATTTTCTAGTCAATAAAAAATTAATAAAAAAATAAATAATTGATAGTCCATCCCTCTTTTATTTTAAAAAATAAATAAATGGTAGTCCGTCCCTCTTTTATTTTAAATCACAAAATCTTGGGTAGAACAAGTTCTACGCTAGTCCAGCGTAGAACCTGTTTTTAGACCGAACATGCTTTTTAGACCGGGCGGTGGCAAACTTGTAAATAATGTGAGACACCATTTCCCGATCTAGATTATCAACGCCATTTCCGTTCATTCAATGATTTTCAGTTTTCATCATTTCGTGTTCAAATCCTCTAAAAATTTATCATATTTCAAATCCTAGCATCAGTTTGAAGCCATGAGTGGAGAAATTCGGAGCAAACGACGGCACGATGGTATATTTATCAGTTCAAATGCTCATTTCAAATGCTTGTTTTTAAATCTAGGTTTCGAGATTTTTGAGTTCGACTGTGTATTTTTTTGAGTTCGATTGTGTATTTTTTTTGAGTTTGAATGTGTTCATTTTAGAATATGAACAATTTGTTGACTACCACCGGTTGTTTCGAATGTGTATTATTTTGTTGCCTGTTGCCTGTTCATTTATTTGTCTGTTTCTAATGTGATATATGCCTGTCAATTGATTTAAATTCTTTGGCTCAAATGCTTGTTTTTAAACCTAGGTTTATAGATTTTTGAGTTCGATTGTGCATTTTTTTTTGAGTTCGAATGTGTTCATTTCAGAATATGAACAATTTGTTGTCGATCATCGGTTGTTTCGAATGTGTATTAGTTTGTTGCCGGTTGCCTATTCATTTATTTGCCTGTTTCTAATGTGATATGCCTTTCAATTGATTTTTACTCCTTTGGCTCTAAATTTGATGTGGCCTTGCCATTGCATTGTACTATCTTATTCGTTGTTTAATATATGCCTGCTAAATTGTACTCCCTCCGTCCCAATCTAAATGTCCAAAAATGAGTTCGGCGCGGGAATTAAGGAAAGTGAGGTAAGAAAGAGAAAAAGTGAGGTAGGAAAGAGAAAAAGTTTAAATGTTGTGAGTATGAAAAATTAAATAGGAGAGAGAATGAGTGGGAGGAATAGTTAGGAGAGAGAATGTTGTGAGTGTAAAAGTAAAGTAGGAGAGAGAATGAGTGGGTGGAATAGTGAAAAAAAGTTTCCTTTTTTGAAAATGAGACATTTTCAATGGGACGCCCAAAAAGGAAAGTTTGGACATTTAGATTGGGACGGAGGGAGTACTATATTGCCTGTTTTATTTATAAGGTATGCCTTCTCTGTCTTGTACTGCCTTGCAAAGGCCAAATTGACGACCACCTGTTGTTTTATAATTTTATGCCTGCTTTTTTATAAATTTATGCCTGTTCATTAGTATTTTCATGCCTACTGTTTTATAATTATGTTTTTTTGTGCCTGCTCATCCATTGGATTTGCCTGTTCCTAGTGTGATATATGCCTGTCACCATTATGTTTTTTTGTTTTTTTTGTGACTGTTCATCCATTGATTTTTACTCCTTTGGCTCTAAATTTGGTGTGGCCTTGCCATCGCATTGTACTATCTGATTCGCATTTTGTTATATGCCTGCTAAATTGTATTCTAGTGCCTGTTTGCTTTGTAAGGTATGCCTTCTCTGTCTTGTCTTGTCCTGCCTTGCAAAGGCCAAATTGACGACCACCTGTTCTTTTATAATTTCATGCCTGCTGTTTTATAAATTTATGCATGTTCACTAGTATTTTCATGCCTGCTGTTTTATAAATTTATGGCCGTTCATTAGTATTTTCATGCCTGCTGTTTTTATAATTTTATGTTTGATGTGGCCTTGCCATTGTATTAAACTATCTTATTCGTAGTTTAATATATGCATGCTAAATCCTACTATATTGCCTGTTTTATTTTTAAGGCATGCCTTCTATGCCTTGTCCTGCCTTGCAAAGGCCAAATTGACGACCACCTGTTTTTTGTGCCTGCTCATCCATTGGATTTGCCAGTTCCTAGTGTGATATATGCCTGTCACCATTATGTTTTTTTTTTTTTTTTTTTTTTTTTTTTTTTGTGACTGCTCATCCATTGATTTTTACTCCTTTGGCTCTAAATTTGGTGTGGCCTTGCCATCTCATTGTACTATCTGATTCGTATTTTGTTATATGCCTGCTAAATTGTATTCTAGTGCCTGTTTGCTTTGTAAGGTATGCCTTCTCTGTCTTGTCCTGCCTTGCAAAGGCCAAATTGACGACCACCTGTTCTTTTATAATTTATGCCTATTTATTAATATTTTCATGCCTGCTGTTTTATAAATTTATGCCTGTTCATTATTATTTTCATGCCTGCTGTTTTATAATTTTATGTTTTATGCAGATTCTAGTAAGCGCAAAAGTGATGATGTTGATATTAATGTTGGTAGAAAGAAGAAATCATCAAAATCTGGGGTTGATGATTCTGAGAAATGTTTATTAGAGCATCATTGTACACTATTAAAACTTGTTGAACTTGAGTTAACACCTATACAGAAAAAAGATGTGGTTTCTATAGGATTCGGTGGTTTATTAGATCATCAACTCAGCCGATTGCCTCTAGGACTTGTGCATTATCTTGTTGATAGATTTGAGCCTGTTAGCCGTATACAAAGAATTAAAAAGAACAAGTATTGTATTACAACCAAAGATGTGTATGATATACTTTGTCTTCCTATGGGTTCAAAGAATGATGTGTTTAGGAAGTCTTCAGTTTCAGATTCTGTGTTGAAGGAGCGTTATATTCAAACTTTTGGACGTGTAAAGGATGGTCTTACTGCTAATCGTATTAAGGAACGTATGAAGCAGTTAACTGATGGAGGAGATGAGTTTAAGTAGTTGTTTGTGCTGTTTGCTGTTGCTACTGTCCTTGGTCCTGTTGTAACAAAGGCAATTGATATGTCTTTGTTGAGTGTGGTTAAAGATGTGAATCAAATTAGAAAGTATGATTGGTGTAAATATGTTCTTGACAAGTTATGTGATGGTGTGACATCATATAAGAGTCTGAGCAAAGCAAAGTCTTGCAGCGGTTGTACACTTCTATTGGTTATAGCGTACCTGCATAGATTTCCATTCCAAGGTGATGTAGAACCTATTGAGTTGCCGTTGATTAAACATTGGACTGTTGAGAAACTGAAATTAAGGGTTAGTCATGAGTCAAAATGATAAAGCAAGTGCCTTCTCCTTCCTTTATATTATGCCTGTTGTTTAATATTTTATTGCCTGGTTATTCATTTGTTTTTTCTATTATTTTTTTCTTGTAGTGTGCATTCTTTTTCATATTATAATGCCTGTTTGTTCAAAATATTATGTCTGCTCATGAATTTGAGAATGCCTGTTATGAAATATGAGTTATGACTACGTAACTGGTGCTCTTTCCTTGGCCATGATTGTATAAAAAATAAAGCTGAAAATGAACTGCCTTGGGTACACATTAATATGCCTGCTCATGAATTTGAGAATGCATGTTCATGTATTCTAGTGCCTGTTTGCTTTGTAAGGTATACCTTCTCTGTCTTGTCCTGCCTTGCAAAGGCCAAATTGACGACCACCTGTTCTTTTATAATTTCATGCCTGCTGTTTTATAAATTTACTAGCCTAAGCCCGTGTCCAAGGCCACGCTTTTTGTTGTTTTTTTAAAAAAAAAAATTTTTTACTTTAAATTTTTAATTTTTTTTAAATATGCCCGTGTCCAAGGCCATATTTTTAAAAAAAACAATTTTTTAAAATTTTTTTTTTTAATTTAATTTTTTTTTTAATTTAAAATAAATTTTTTTTTAAGGACAAAATGGGAAAGAGAGTGAATAGTAAGGGCAAAATGGTCATTTTCGCGAATGAAACTATTCACACCACTGTTCAAAACAATGGTGTGATTTATAATATAGATGCTTGTTCATTAGTATTTTCATGCCTGCTGTTTTATAAATTTATGCCCGTTCATTAGTATTTTCATGCCTGCTATTTTATAATTTTATGTTTGATGTGGCCTTGCCATTGCATTATACTATCTTATTCGTAGTTTAAAATATGCCTGCTCATGAATTTGAGAATACCTGTTCATGAATTTGAGAATGCCTGCTCATGAATTTGTGAATGCCTGCTCATGAATTTGAAATTGAGAATGCCTGCTTATGAATTTGTGAATGCGTGCTCATGAATTTCATACTGGTTATTCATTTATTTTTTCTATTAATTTTTTTCTTTTAGGCTCTTAGACAATCATGGAATATTCTTGAACAAGATATAAAAACTGCTATAATTAACCATATATCAAGGGTTACTTCTATTCAAAAGTCAAAGGCAAAGGATAATCAGAATGAGCATGAGAAGGAGGAGGAGGCTGATGTTGATAATGATATTTTTGACAAGGACTTTTTTGAAATGGATCAGTGGGGAAGTCAAGAGTACATGATGGTTGATACTCTTATTAAGAATGTTATGGAGAAAAATAAGAAAGGACCATTGCCTTCGTTTGAGCTTTTGTCATCACAAGATTTTTATTCTTCTGGAAAGGAAAATGATGATCCAGATATTGAGGGAAATGAAAGACAACAAGTTGCACATCAAGCAACTGAAATGGATCAGTTTTTTGAGGGAAATGAAAGAGAACAAGAAGTTGCACATCAAGCAACTGAGGGCCAATATACTGAGCATCAAGCACCTATTCTGCATAATATTGATAGAATGGAGTATCAAAGTTTAGATGTGCAAGCTAATCATCAAATCGGTGTTGGTCCTGTTACTACTCTTTCTATAATCCCTGAAACTGATGAACAAGAAGATTGTGAAGGAAATTCAAATAAAGATGAAGGAAATACAACTGAAGATAAGGCGCTGGATAATTTAGTTGATACAATTTCCAAGGATGCGTCACTGGATAATTTAGTTGATAAAAGCAAGGATGCGCCACTTCACTATGTTTCATACAACTATGATATGGGGTGTAGTTTGGATTGTGGAAATCCTAATGTTGATATTCCGTATTGTTCAGAGTTTATGAGGAGTCACATGAAACTAATGCATAGTATGAAGGAGATGAGGAAAGATCTTATTGACTTTTGTTTCTCAAAGGCATTTTCTGACAATGATAAAGGGTAAGTTTTTATGCTAAATGTAAAAAGTTTGTTTTGGTTCTATTAAGAGGTTTATGTTTTTATTCACGTATTTAATTTTTGCAGGGAGTTTTATTGTTTATATACTATGACGTCTGCCTTGGTAAAAGAAGATGTGTTGAATATGAAACAAGATGTAGAAATAACTACGAAAATATTGGCATCTTGGGCATTGCTTTTGAACAATATGGAGTATAAAAGTGGACCCATGCAGAGGTTTATGTTTGGTTTTAGTCATTGTGTAAGTTTTTTTTTTCACTGTTATTGTTTTTTTTTCCACATAGTTCTTTTTTATGCCTGCTATTTTATAATTTTATGCATGTTCATTTGTATTTCATTACCTGCTAAGATTGTTACTCTTTCTATTACAGAAAATGAACTGCCTTGGCAACACATTATTTATGCCTGCTCATTAATAAGATAATGCCTGTTTGACTTGTGGACTTGTCTACACATAAAATCATAAATAATGCCTGTTTGACTTGTGACCTTGTCTACACATTATTTATGCCTGCTCATTTTCAAGTTTATTTTCTTAGCAGACATTATCTTATTAATGATTTTATGCCTGATGTTTTATAATATATGTCTGTTTTATAATTTTATGCCTGTTCATTTGTATTTCATTACCTGCTAAGTTATTTTTCTCAAGATTGTTACTCTTTCTATTATAGAGTAGCTGGGCGAGATTTATTAAAGGCAAAATATCAGCAATTGATTCCCGTGTTGCTGGTTCAGAAATGGTTACTTCATTTAAGTATTGGGTTAGTGAACTCAACATTGATGGCAATTCAATGAACCTTGCAAATGTTAAATTGGTATGGAACCTCATACAAGTCATGTTATTTAGTTTTGTATGTAATATTTTGCATAATTATGATGTTTTTTTTTTTTTTGCAGTTCTTTTTGCCATTTTTCACAATTGCAAGTTGTCAGTATACACTATTTGTTTACAATACTGTGAGCAAAACTGTTCAGTACCTTGACAATTTGCTTATGAATGATGTGAAGACTAAGAACATGAAATTACTTGCCAAAAGCCTGGTATTAGAATCATTATTAGTTTGCGATTTTTTTACAACTTTTTTTTTGTTTGCTTTATATAAAGTTTCAATATGTACTCCCTCCGTCCTAGCCTAGTGTGAACCAAAATGTTGGGCATATCGATTAAGGAAAAGTAAGAGAGAGAAAAAGTGGAGAGAGAATGTTGTGAGTGTAAAAGTAAAATAGGAGAGAGAATGAGTGGAAAGAATAGTTAGGAGAGAGAATGCTGTGAGTGTAAAAGTAAAATAGGAGAGAGAATGAGTGGGGTAAATAGTGAAGATTCCCTTCCATTTTGGGCAGTTCACACTCGGCTGGAATGGACCAAAAGGGAAATAAGTGTACACTCGGCTGGGACGGAGGGAGTATTTCTTTTCTTTCAGCATGCTCCAATGAAAAGTTTCTTGGAAAGTATTAATCATCCCTGTGACACTGTCAAAAAACCATTTACTTATGAATACATTAATTGTGATTGGGTTCTTAAAGAAAATTAAGGAAATAATGACTGTGGCCTATATGCTATGACTGAGATGAAAGATTTCAAAGGCAAAAAGTACTCATGTCCTGTTTTATGCAAGGTAAATTTAATTTTATCTTAATTTAATTAGTTATCAAGTGATACAGTTATTTGATATATTTATTTATTTATTTTTTCTATAGACTCCTGAAAGGATTCGTCTAAGAGGTGAATTTCTTGCGACATTGCTTCTTAGTGATAGTAATAACGTCAGAAAGGACATTATTCTTCGTTTAAGATCTTTTAGGAAGGGTAAAGATGAAGCCTTGAAGAACCTTACCAATGCAAAGCATTATACTAGAAAAAGTACTAGGAATGAAATTTGATCTCTGTTAAACATACTTGTATAAATTTAGAAAAACTATAATATCCCTCCTTAATATCTTCTAAGATATCTGAAATTTTTTTAGCAGTTCTTTCTTCTTCATAATCTTCAACCTTTTGCTCAGACTTGACTGACCTACTCGTACTCATATCAAGTAATTGATTGCTTTTTAGATGAAATTTAGAAGTAAAAAAGAAGTGAAGTTCTAACTTATTTATACTGATAAAATGGAGTTAACTATTGAATCCGTGTGGTATCAGTTGAAATTTGACACTACTGCTTTTGGACATGTGTCCATGGAACAGTACTAGTTGGGATAACTATTGAATCCGTGTCTGTTTTTTTTATTGCTCAACTTGGAACACCTGTCCTAGTGCATGCATTTGAATTTGGCACTACTGCTTATGGACATGTGTCCATGGAACAGTTTAGTTTATGTAACCAAAAAAATATAAATTAATGGTTAAGGCTAGGAAGAGGTGTTTCCACTTTTGATAAGAACAGGCAAACGTAAAATTATATCAGGCACTAAAATGGCATTCAGAAGACATATAATATTTGACATAGCAGGACAAGACCAAGACATGCATAAATTATAAATATAACAGGCAGTAAAATTAACGATAACAGGCAGTGAAAATAAATAGGAGCAGACATACCTCTTCAATTGCATTTGACATAGCAAGATCTTGATCAGTGAACATTATTTTTGGTTCTTTGCCTCCCATTGATTTTCTGAATTCATTAAGTAACCAAACAAACGTTTCTTTCTTTTCATTGGCAATGAAAGCACAACCAAACATAACAGTGTTCCAATGGTTATTCATTTCAACTATTGGCGCACAAATCAGATTGTATCTATTTGTGGTATATGTTGTGTCAAATACAATAACATCCCCATACAATTTGAAGTCTTCCATCATCATAGCATCTCTCCAAAATATTGCTGCAATTCTCCCTTCATCATCAAATTTGATTTTATAAAAGAAACATGGATCTTCTTTTTCAATTTCTATAAGCCTATCCACAAGAGTCTGGGCATCACCTTTTTCTAGTTTTTCCATTATGAGCCTCTGTACATAATTTATGTGATCTTTCCTTGTATGCCCTACATATTCTTCACCACTAGAAGCTTTTACTAACACATTATATCCATATGTTGGCTTTATGCCAGCTTCTTCTAGTTGCTCAATAATTTTACCTTTCTCTTCTGATATAGACCTTTTGCTTCGTTTCAGGTGGTTCCAATCTGTTCTTGTCATATCATGGTTATGTTCTGTTACGTGTTTGTCAACTACATATAAATCCTCTCTTTTCAACAATTTTACCCTCATAAGAGCTTTACAACCACATCTTCTCGAGGGAGCTCTCTTTCTCTTTATTTCTTTTTTAGGATTTACAGCTTGTTCAACAGGTGATGGAAACTCAATTTCATTCACTTCTATTGGACGTGGGGTACCATCAGTTTTTATGACACCATGTCCCTCACATGAGCACCTGAAGTATTTACCTAGTGGCTTTAATTTAATCATTGACATATGAAATGTTGAGAGTCTAACACCAAAATCGAGTGCATTTGCATGACTTCTGTACAACTCTTCCCATGTCTTTGCTTTTAGCCCAACCAAAGATTTAGTTATATCTAAATCAGATTGCTGCTCATCATTTTGTTTATCTAGGAAATATATATATGTGTCAGAAATGATGCTAAACAGGAAACAAGATAGTACAATGCGATGGCAAGGCCATATCAATTTTAAAGCCAAAGCAGTGCATATCAACTGACATGCATATATCATATCATTAACAGGCAAAATACAATGGACGAGCAGGCACAAAAAAAAATAGATGTAACTATTTTTGTTTTTATATGCAGGACAAGACATAGAAGGCATACGTTACAAATATAACAGGCAATAGAATACAATTTAGCAGGCATATAATTCAAAGGCAAGGCCACGTCAAAATTTAGAGCCAAAGCAGTGCTAATCAACTGACATGCATATATAAACTTAGGAACAGGCAGATCCAATTGATGAGCAGGCACAAAAAAAATATAACAATGTGGCCTTTACAAGGCAGGACAAGACATATAAGGCATACGTTACAAATAAAACAGGCACTATTATAGATTTTAGCAGACATATATTTAAATGCGAATCAGGTAGTATAATACGATGGCAAGGCCACGTCAAAATTTAGAGCCAAAGCAGTGCTAATCAACTGACAGGCATATATAAACTTAGGAATAGACAGATCCAATGGATGAGCAGGCACAAAAAAAATGTAACAATGTGGCCTTTACAAGGCAGGACAAGACATAGAAGGCATACATTACAAACAAAACAGGCGCTATTATAGATTTTAGCAGGCATATATTTAAATGCGAATCAAGTAGTAAATGACAAATAACATCTTACTGCTTTGTTCTTTATCTTGTTCACAATTCATCCTTCCTGATGATCGATCAATCACTAACAAGCTTCTGCTTTGTTCTTCATCTTATTCGAAATTCATCTTGTCTGATGATCGATCAATCATTAACAAGCTTCTGCTTTGTTCTTCATCTTGTTCACAATTCATCCTGCCTGATGATCGATCAATCATTTACAAGCTGAATTGATGAATTACGCCTCATGATTTCTCTTCTCTATGAAAATCGTCGGCTGATTCTTCTCTATGTGTGTCTGATGAGTGTTTTTTGTTTGAGCGACATAGTTTATATTGCTGGTCTTGGAAAAACCGGTTTAATTTTGGCCGGTCTAATTAAAAACACGTTCTACGCTAGTCCTAGCGTAGAACACATTTCATATAAGAGTTACTCATTTTAAATAGCCCAAGTCCCTTTGGAACTTCCCTAAAAAAGGCAATTATTAGTTTCAAATAGCCCAAGTCCTCTCCAGTAAGCAACTCGATCATTCTCTTGGAGAGGTCAAAAGTCTTATAAAGTTCTATTTTTGGCTGCAAACTGATGGATGTTTCCTGAGCACTTTTACAGACATGCGCATGTCTTCTTTATGAGCAATTAAAACTTCCATTTCATTAGCTCAATTTATACTCTCTGGTGGAGTAGAATGTAAATTGACTTTGTTAACTCTGCAGTTATTACAGATAAATTCTGTAATTGGTGTTACTGCTTGAAGATATTATTTGGGATGAATTTGATCAGACCGCTGACCACATAGTGCTTCACCGTAGTAACGGGTATGCAAGTGAACATTCACTTCGGTGTGAGCTATAAGAAACCTAGACGTGAAGTAACAAGTCTTTCCAAGTATTTCCGCTAATAGTGTTGTCCGGGAAAAGAAAGAGGCCCCACCACTTGTAATAAAAAAGAAATATGCTTGGAAAGGATCCTTGGCTTGGCACAGCACACCGATCTTTTTTTTTGCTTTACGTGATGGCGACAACATGAAAAAATGAACGACTTGGCATCCGATGATACTATAACGTCAAGTGGTTGCTTCAAAAGGGCAATGCCGCATCCATCAACAATGAGTTTTACGCTAATGAGCTCGTCCTCAATGACAGGTTCTACCACCGTTAATAGAGGCTCCTATAATTATTCTCTAGGTCACATTTCCCAAGCGAGATGATCTCGGTTTTTGACAATGACTGTGAGGAAAGGAATCTAGTGATCTCTTATATTATAATTGGCACGACATAGGAAATTTTGAGGATGTTGACGGAATGTTCAAGTGATTGCTAACCCGATTCGGGAGAGTTTAATCATTTTTCTTTCCTTTATCTCTTGTTAGTTTCATATTTACATATTCCTTTTTATTTGCAGAAGATGTGATTCATCGTTTGGGCTAGGTGTAACTGGTAGTGAAGATGAATTGGGTTAGCTTTCATCAGCTGGTCCAATTGAAGATTATGTAGAAACTTTGAAGTCATTTCACCCCTAGTGGGCTAGGTGTAACTGGTAGTGAAGATTCTGTAGAAATTTGGTTCGGTTCTGAACCGCTGTATGAACCGAACCACTTACACCCCTAGTGGGCATGTCTAAGTCCGTCCGTCCTTCTTTTCTTTTATATACTTTCATTTGTTTAGTTTTTTAATCTTTTTTTATATACCTTTTTGTAAAAAATATAAGTAATAAAAAAAGTCTAAAATATTATTTCCTATCAATAAAAAATAAAATAAAAATAAAGGGTAGTCCGTCCCTCTTTTATTTTATATACTTTCATTTGTTTAGTTTTTTTAATCTTTTTTTATATACCTTTTTGTAAAAAATATCAGTAATAAAAAAAGTCTAAAATATTATTTCCTAGTCAATAAAATATTAACAAAAAATAAATAAAGGGTAGTCCGTCCCTCTTTTCTTTTATATACTTTCATTTTTTTAGTTTTTTTTAATCTTTTTTTATATACCTTTTTGTAAAAAATATCAGTAATAAAAAAAGTATAAAATATTATTTTTTAGTCAATAAAAAATTAATAAAAAATAAATAAATGATAGTCCGTCCCTCTTTTATTTTATATACTTTTATTTGTTTAGTTTTTTTTTATTTTTTATATACATTTTTGTAAAAAATATCAGTGATAAAAAAAGTCTAAAATATTATTTCCTAGTCAATAAAAAATTAATAAAAAATAAATAATAAATAAAGGGTAGTCTGTCCCTCTTTTATTTTATATACTTTCATTTGTTTAGTTTTTTTTTATCTTTTTTATATACCTTTTTGTAAAAAATATTAGTAATAAAAAAGTTTAAAATATTATTTTCTAGTCAATAAAAAATTAATAATATCTATTTGTAAAAAAAATAAGTAATAAAAAAGTCTAAAATATTATTTTCTAGTCAATAAAAAATTAATAAAAAATAAAAATAAATAAAACGTAGTTCGTTCCTCTTTTATTTTATACAGTTTCATTTGTTTAGCTTTTTTATTTTATCCTTTTTTATATTCCTTTTTGTAAAAAACTAGAGCAAGCCCGTGTCCAAGGACACGTGTGTGTGTGTGTTTTTTTTAAAGGGCAAAATGGAAAAGAGACAACTTAATGGGGAAAAAAAGGGAAATTTGGCATATGACACTATCCATTCAACTGTTCACATGGTGAGGTGGCATGTTGCCATTTATAATATATATATCATAAATAAGAAAAAGTCTAAAATATTATTTCCTAGTCAATAAAAAATTACTCCCTCCGTCCCACCTCAAGGTTCCACCTTGAGGTGGACACGCTTTTTAAGAAATTTAATTAAAATGAGTAGAAAATTTGAGGAGAGATAATGTAAAAGTTAAATGTGTGATAGAAAATAGGAGAGAGAATGTAAAAGTTAAAAATATTTAATAGGAGAGAGAATGAGTGGGAGGAATAGTAAATTAATATATGGAATGTGTGGTAGGGAATAGGAGAGAGAATGGTTTTTTTGTAAATATATGGAGATGATAAGGGTATAAATATATGAAAAATTTGCCATTTAAGGAAGGGAACCTTGAGCTGGGACGGCCCAAAAAGGAAAGGTTGAACCTTGAGCTGGGACGGAGGGAGTAATAAAAATAAAAAATAAATAAAGGGTAATCCGTCCCCCTTTTCTTTTATATACTTTCATTTGTTTAGTTTTTTTTTTTTTTTTTTTTTTTATCTTTTTTATATACCTTTTTTGTAAAAAATATAAGTAATAAAAAAAGTCTAAAATATAATTTTCTGGTCAATAAAAAATTAATAAAAAATAAAAAATAAATAAAGGATAGTCCGTCCCTCTTTTCTTTTATATGCTTTAAATTGTTTAGTTTTTTTCTATCCTTTTATATATACCCATTTGTAAAAAAAATCAGTAATAAAAAAAGTCTAAAATATTATTTCCTAGTCCATAAAAAATTAATAAAAAACAAAAATAAATAAAGGGTAGTCGTCCCTCTTTTATTTTATATACTTTCATTTGTTTAGGTTTTTTTTTATATCTTTTTTATATACCTCTAGTCAATAAAAAATTAATAATAAATAAAAAATAAATAAAGGGTAGTCTGTCCCTCTTTTATTTTATATACTTTCATTTGTTTAGTTTTTTTTTATCTTTTTTATATACCTTTTTGTAAAAAATATCAGTAATAAAAAAGTTTAAAATATTATTTTCTAGTCAATAAAAAATTAATAATACCTATTTGTAAAAAAATAAGTAATAAAAAAAAGTCTAAAATATTATTTTCTAGTCAATAAAAAATTAATAAAAAATAAAAATAAATAAAAGGTAGTTTGTTCCTCTTTTATTTTATACAATTTCATTTGTTTAGCTTTTTTATTTTATCTTTTTTTATATTCCTTTTTGTAAAAAATAGAGCAAGCCCGTGTCCAAGGACACGTGTGTGTGTGTGTGTGTTTTTTAAAGGGCAAAATGGGAAAGAGACAACTTAATGGGGGAAAAATGGGAAATTTGGCATATGACACTATTCATTCAACTGTTCACATGGTGAGGTGGCATGTTGCCATTTATAATATAGATATCATAAATAAGAAAAAGTCTAAAATATTATTTCATAGTCAATAAAAAATTACTCCCTCCGTCCCACCTCAAGGTTCCACCTTAAGGTGGACACGCTTTTTAAGATATTTAATTAAAATGAGTAGAAAATTTGAGGAGAGAGAATGTAAAAGTTAAATGTGTGGTAGAGAATAGGAGAGAGAATGTAAAAGTTAAAAATATTTAATAGGAGAGAGAATGAGTGGGAGGAATAGTAAATTAATATATGGAATGTGTGGTAGGGAATAGGAGAGGGAATGATTTTTTTGTAAATATATGGAGATGATAAGGGTATAAATATATGAAAAACTTGCCATTTAAGGAAGGGAACCTTGAGCTGGGACTGCCCAAAAAGGAAAGGTTGAACCTTGAGCTGGGACGTAGGGAGTAATAAAAATAAAAAATAAATAAAGGGTAATCCGTCTCCCTTTTCTTTTATATACTTTCATTTGTTTAGTTTTAGTTTTTTTTTTTTATCTTTTTTATATTTCTTTTTGTAAAAAAATATCAGTAATAAAAAAAAGTCTAAATTATTATTTTCTAGTCAATAAAAAATTAATAATAAATAAAAAATAAATAAAGGGTAGTCCGTACCTCTTTTCTTTTATATATTTTTATTTGTTTAGTTTTTTTTTTTTTTTATCTTTTTTATATTCCATTTGTAAAAAATATCAGTAATAAAAAAAGTCTAAAATGTTATTTTCTAGTCAATAAAAAATTAATAATAAATAAAAATAAATAAAGGATAGTCTGTCCCTCTTTTCTTTTATATACTTTAAATTATTTAATTTTTTCTATCTTTTTTTATATACCTATTTGTAAAAATAACAGTAATAAAAAAGTCTAAAATATTATTTCCTAATCAATAAAAAATTAATAAAAAATAAAAATAAATAAAGGGTAGTCCGTCCCTCTTTTATTTTATATAATTTAATTTGTTAAGTTTTTCTTTTTATCTTTTTTTATATACATATTTGTAAAAAATATCAGCAATAAAAAAAGTCTAAAATATTATTTTCTAGTCAATAAATTTTTTTAAAAATAAAATAAAAATAAAGAATAGTCCGTCCCTCTTTTCTTTTATATACTTTTATTTGTTTAGTTTTTTTTCTATCTTTTTTTATATATAAAACAACTAATTTTCTTATGCCTGAGTGATTTTATATTTTAAAAAATAGCTTATTAGATACTAAATTACTTTTTATTTTTCCCATATTTTTTTCTGATTTTTTCTGATTAAAAAAAATAAAAATAGGAAAATTTGTTTGACTCGTGGATCTTCAGATCCGGGCCAAACGGGCGGGCTTGGACGGTCCAAAATGGGCCAGACTGGGTTTAGGCCCATTTCATCACACGGGCAGACGGACTTCAATCCGTCCCTGAAATTACCCGGGATTTCGCGCGGACGCGAAACGCGGTTGTCTTTCGTGGAGGGTTGGTGTCTGAGACCTCGCTTCATGGGAAGGAAAATGAGGAGTCGCCACGCGGTTTTGTATTTTGAGCCCAAACGTTGAGAAACGGCTTTTGTGAAAATGGTGTCGTTTTTATTGGTAGCAAAAACTTAGGAAAAGGCTTTGAAAACAGGGGATCATTTTTATTGGTAGCAAAAACGAGTAAAAAGCTATTTAGTACCAGAGATTGTTAGGTTCGGAGGTCACGTTACGTTTCGGGAAGAGTATTACGAGATCACCCAAAACGCCTCGTATGACGAGTCTTTCTACCTTTCTCGAAATCGTGTGTGTGTGTGCGTGTGCGTGTGTGTGTGTTTTGAAATGGGGGCTTGAATGACAAGCTTAATCTTGGTTTGAATGTCAAACGTTGATTAGGTGACTTTGTTTGAAAAGACGAGCGTTTGAATGACAAACGTCGGTTTTAGACGGAAATGAGCGTTTGCGTGGCAAACGTCGATTTTGAGTTTGAAGATGAGCGTTTGCGGGGCAAACGTCGATTTTGAGCTTTTTGAAAAGGAGTTCGAAGGTCGAACTCCGGTTTTTGAACCGGGCATTGCATTGTTAACGATTTTTACGGGAAAAAGCGTATTAAATGATTTTGAATGTCAAAAGTCGGCTTTTAGTTTGAAGATGAGCGTTTGGATGCCAAACGTCATTTCGCGCGTTTTTGAAAGAGAGTTCGAAGGACGAACTCCGGTTTTGAACCGGGCATTACATTGTTAACGATTTTTACGGGAAAAAGCGTATTAAATGATTTGCAATCAACGAATCGGGTTGCGACTCGGACTTTGAAAAGTAAATACTATCACGATCCAAACGGGTCGGACTTGTAAATGACAGTATTTAAATGCGGTATCGACGGAATCGAACGATCCGGAATCGTAAATGACGATCGACGAGCCAAACGACTCGGAATTGTAAATGACGATCGACGAGCCAAAACGGCTCGGAGTGGTAAAGTTGCATGAAATGTAAAGGACGTTCGACGGATCAAACGGTCCGGAATTGTAAATGACAGAAAAGTAAATGACGATCGACGGATCGATCGATCCGGAGTTGTAAATGACAAAAAGTAAACGGAACGGGGTCGGAACGCCGTTTTAACCCGTGATTACTTCTCTTACGGGAAGAGAAGAGGATCGAGGGGCTAAAACGTATCGGACCCCGTTAGACGGAGGCGTCTACATTTCAATAACGTTGTTCGAAACGGTTGTAGCGACTGGCGTGTAAACCGAGACAAAACGAGAGATTAGAGAGAGGGAGTTATACCTATGGCTAGGGTCGACTCCTTTGACTCGGGGGGTGTATACGGGATACGGAAAGTAGTTTGGAACGGTGTTTCGGAGTGGAGGAGGGCGTATTTGATCGAAATACGGAGTTTTCACGCAAAACGAGGTAAAATCGGGCTCGGGAAGGGGGAGAACCAGTTTAGGCCGTGAGTTTCTTGGTGAAAGGGTGAATTTTTTGTTGTTACAAATGGCTTTGACAGCCTCTCTATTTATAGGTGAAATTTCAGTAGGAGTCCGGCCGGACTTAGACTGAAATCCAGGGAGTTTTGTGGTACTTTGGAAATTTGAGGGACTTCTTTGGCAATTTACGAAATGCAAGGGAGTCGGCCGGGATCGAGGCTGTATACCGGGGTATTTTAGTCTTTTGGCCTTGATTTTTGATTGAAAGGTGACTAGAGGAGGTGGCATGCAAGCCGCGTGTCCCGTGAGTCACCAAATGCGTGGGAGTTCGTTCCGGGTCCGGTTTTGTCCGTTTTTAAAATAACGATCCAGGAAAATGTCGAAACGCCCGGAAAGTGCCGGAAAGTGCATTTTTCGGGAAAGCCGTACTTTCACGTGCGATGACGTGTGTCAAGTACGTTTCGACTTGTCGGGATGCACGGGCGATCCGGGACGTCTCGTTGGCAGCATGGGGAGTTAACGAGTTTCGGTTAACTGGAGCGGGCCGATTAACGGATTTCGGTTAACTTTCGACGGATTTTGACGATCCGGATTTGGGTACTTACGGTTAGCCCCTCGGCGACGTCACTTCGAAGGAGGTGGGGTCGTTGAAAAAGATAAGGATCCAAATCGGGATGCCTTACTTTGGAAGAGACACAGGCGGTCGGTGGTGGACCCTTAGCGAAAGGATTCCTACGTATCCCGGCGGGAATCAAGCCGATCGTAGTTCGTAGGTGCAAGGAGCCGCGCGTGGGGACCTTGACACGAGCGAGGCTGTTGGGAGGCGTCTAAACTGAATGGAGACCATTGCGAGGTACCGACACTGAATGGAGACTATTGTGAGGCGTACGAACACAGGATTTTGAAACCTTCGAGGGCGTGTGGCGCCTCGGACGAAATTCTGGAAACATACGAGGCGTGTGGCGCCTCAAGAGAGTTCTGGATCATACGAGGGCGTGTGGCGCCTCAAGCCGGAGTTCTTGAATCATACGAGGCGTGTGGCGCCTCAAGCCGGAGTTACGAGGATACATTTATCTGAGAGCGAAGGCGTTCGTGCCTTGAATCTTTGGGCTTACGTTGGCTGCCGAGTTTATCTGCTTTGGGGATAGGGCGACAAATGATGGGAACGGTTGTGTTAAGCGGCGTTATTAACAACTCGGAAGGATCGACGTTTCTTCTTTAGAATCCTGGCAGGGATGAGCATTCGGGCTTACCTTGATGGCCGAAGAGGGATTGTTGTGCGGGCTTACCATGATGGCGGCGAGGTGGAACGATCGGGCTTACGGCGGCGGCGGGAAGTGAACGATGGTGAAAACCACTAGAAATTTTAACGTCGGGAGACGGAAATGTAACAGAATGTCGGAGACATGGGGTTGAGCGTTTGAATGTCAAACGTCAGCGAGGATTAAATTTAACGTCTGGAGATGGAAATGTAACTGGAATGTCCGGAGACAGGGTTGAGCGTTTGAATGTCAAACGTCAACTGAGGATTTAACGTCTGGAGACGGACGCGAGCGTTTGAATGTCAAACGTCGACTGGAATTTAACGTCTGGAGACGGGCGTTAGTGAAAACTAACTGAGAATTTAACGTCGGAGACGGGCGTTAGTGAAAACTAGCGAGAATTTAACGTGCGGAGACGAGCGTTAGTGAAAACTAGCGAGAATTTAACGTGCGGAGACGGCGTTAGTGAAAACTAGCGAGAATTTAACGTGCGGAGACGAGCGTTAGTGAAAACTAGCGAGAATTTAACGTCGGAGACTAACATTAGTGAAAACTAGCAGGAATTTAACGTCTGGAGACTAACGTTAGTGAAAACTAACTGAGAATTTAACGTCTGGAGACGAGCGTTAGTGAAAACTAACTGAGAATTTAACGTCTGGAGACGGACGCGAGCGTTTGAATGTCAAACGTCGATTGGGAATTTAACGTCTGGAGACGGGCGTTAGTGAAAACTAATTGGGAATTTATCCTCGGGGGATGGGGTGTTAGAAATGTCTAACTGGGGGAAAATTTACACTTTTGGGGGTCAAAAGGGGTAAAATGGGGCGAAAAGTTGAGGGCTGAATTGGAAGGAATCTTTTAAGTGCACTAAGAGTCGGGGACTTGGGCCGAGTTTGACCAGATTCAAATCAGCTCCAAGTCCGACGCAAACCAAACCATTTCCACCATCATTTCCGACGAGGAAGAGAGAAAGGAGGAGAGAATTTTCACCCCAAATTGTGAGATTTGCTCAGATTTGTGAAGGAAAATTGCTATGGAAGGTGATTGGGAACCAATGGCTCGTCATGGAAGGACCGATGACGAAAGAACGCGGTTGGTTCGGACCATTCGAACCAACATTCATCCATTGAATCCGGCGGAGTTCTACCCGGCTAGGGACAAACACAACTCCAAAGGAGGGATCGAGAGACAAGTAAGCTTCCCTCAAATTCCATTAATTTTAAGAATGTGCATTCTTTAAATGTTAGAAATTTGACTAGGAATGAGTTAGGGATTTTGGTGCCCGGATTGGGGCTTTTGACTTTGCTATGAACCTTTGTCGAAATTGACTAGGATGTAGTTCAATTGACACTATGGGTAGATGACATAAAAATTTTGGTTGCAAAATTCCATGTCTAGATGCATTTTCCAAAATTAAAGTAGCTTTAATTCGGGACGGAGTAAATTTTCGAAATGTTCGAAAGGATTTTGAAAGTTCCGATTTCGACGGAGTTTTCGAAGGGTTTTGAAAGTTTCGGATTCGACGGAGTTTTCGAAGGGCTTTGAAAGTTCCGGTTTCGACGGAGTTTTCGAAATGCTTTGAAAGTTCCGGATTCGACGGAGTTTTCAGAGGGCTTTGAAAGTTCCGGTTTCGACGGAGTTTTCGAAATGTTTTGAAAGTTTCGGTTTCGACGGAGTTTTCGAAGTGCTTTGAAATATTTTTAGGAAATGAATGAGAACCATATCTACATTGCATCCTCTTGACATGCGTTCGTGCACTCTGTTGACGTTGCTTCTGTGCTTAACGTATTCTTGCTTTGTTCACCTGCAGGGGCTAGGGACGGTTGACGTCCACAACCAGAAGAGTCGGGGAGCTTTTGAGGCAGTGCGAGCGCTGTGGGAGGTATTCTCGGACGATGCTCGAGAGGGAGAGAGGAGTCCACGGCGGCGGTGCTTGACTCGGATTAGGCTGGATTCATCGGTGCGGTAGGCTGCGATAGGCTGCGGCGAGGGCAGTCCATGTACGTGGCTTTGAGCGAGTGCGGTGGGATACGACCCACACTTTTCATTTCGAGATGGGGAGCGACGGTGACTCCCAGCGATTTTCTTTGCTATCAGGGTTGCCGACCTATGGCAACACGGCGGGTGTGGGTGGATGGTTATACCCGGGCGGTTATGCGGGCTCTTTGGGTTTTGATATTACCGATGCCGGGGGCTTAGGCATTCGGTACGAGCCGATGGAGAGGCATGCGGAGGCGGGTATCGCAGATTATTTTGGGTCTTTGAGGATGACCGCGGGCCTTTGGCTCGAGGTTCATTTGGTTCGCGTTGTCGGCGACTTTGTTCCCGACTTCGACACATCTGTCACTTCCCTCTGCTCGGGTCGGACGGACTTGGATGCCGTGAGGGTATGCATGGGGAGGCTGGGTGGCCGAGCTCTACCATTCCACTGGACGAGGTTCTCGCGGGGAGAGGAGAACTCCCTGTTTGTTTCTCGCTTGCTACGGATGTAAGTTCACGTCTTTTTCTCTTCCTTGTCTCATTTATGTACTCGTATGTATACGCTCTGTAGGCGACATAACTTTCCATTTGCTTGGCAGTGCAGTGCTATGAGGTGTTCGATCCGCGACGGTGGGACATTAGGGAGGCGTATCGACCCTGTTCCACTGCCATCTTGGTTTAGCGAGAAGAGGGCGAAGAAGGCGGTCTCGTCGAGAGTGGGCACTCGACTGTCGTACGAGGAGGTGTCCCAGGCCCTGAACCGGGAGTTCTCTGAGAGGATCTAGCTGACATGGTGGAGTCGGTTCCACATGGGCGTGGTTCAGGTTGCTTGTGAGGTTACGCGGCGGCGGAAGCTCTTGGTGGGACTTCATTGCGATGTTATGTATCTGGGGGAGAGGGTGACCCGTCAATATGGCCTGGGGTCCCTTCCGATGGTGTCGGTGGATCCTCCTATGCACATGCAGCATCCTCTGTCGATGTCGATGGATGAGTTGGAGAGGTATAGACAGGGCGTATTCTATACCGAGTACATCATAGCGGGGGCCGACTATAAGACTTTCTTGAGGATGAGGGTGAGAGCCCGCGGGTGCGGTGAGGAGGGCGAGGGCCCTGGATATCCCCGAGATCTCCCGCTCCCACGCGCTAGGCTGGCGTACGAGGGGCTGGACGGTTCGCGCAGGCGGCTAGTGATCCCGATCCCGGATGAGCCGAGACCTCAGTACAGGGTTGACCCCAATGCTTCGGTGAGCACTTTTTTGATTTTCTGCATTTGATAGTAGCATTCTGCAAATGTTGCATACGTACTACGCTTGTCCTTTTGATGACTTTCTGGTTCGCGAGGTGTACGGCCGTACGTATAACGAGGCTATGAGGCGGTGGACGGGTGGGCCGCCTACGCTAGGAGGCTCGTGGCGTTCATGAGGTGCGGTTCCGGAGGAGCGTGGATGTTCGTGGCCGAGGCCGTCTAGGCGAGAGGTTCACTTGCTCCCACGGTGGTGGAGCGGACTTTGCACAGGGATTTGGCCAGTTCGCGGGTGGAACGGCTGGGTTTGGAGCTCATCCTCCTTCGCACTCGGGGCACGAGAGGAGAGTCCTCGAGTTCGCGGCGCCGAGGAGGCCTTTTGCATATTCCCGCTTTGGAGGAATTCGGGGATTATCTGTTTGCGACGGATCCGGCGGCGGAGCGGTGCATCGAGTGCTCGGATGACGAGCGGGACTCGGAGTAGTCCTCCTTTCTTGCTTTTTTTAGACAAAATGTATGTATCGTCGGGAACGATTTGACTTGAGCTTGTATTTGAAAAGGCGCCGTGGGGCGGAACATTCTTCGCACATTTATTACGTGATCACCTTCTTTTATTTTCGGCAAATAAGGAAGTAGGTTAATCAAAAATAAATAATATGAAACATGCATAAAAAATTGAACGGGTCAAAAATTATGCCTATATGCAGCGATAATTAATTAATTGCCTTTGTTGCACGAGCCGGGGCGGAAGGGATATTGACATTGGTTAAATGAAACCGGGGGCGGCACGCAGATTCATAAGGCATGAACGGGCGTTGTTTGGAATTGCTTCCAATTTAGGAGCGGTAGGCTGCGAGTTGACAGTCAGCTGCAAGGAAGTCCGGCCGGACTGAGAGTGAATATCCAGAGTCTTTTAAATTGCAGTTTCAACTTTGCAATTTTCTTAAGAACTGCGCATTCACCTCTGATCAGTTGGCTGAATTCTCTCAAGTTTCTAAGGTTTCCTTCATTTTCCATGGCTCCCTTTCCTAATCTATCATCTCGGATGCAAGAGCAATACTTGGAACACTTCCAGTCGTGGGTGCGGAACCACACGAGGCAAAACAAGGGGCTTTTCGAATGCTGTTACGGGATGAAATCTGTTTGGGCTTTGATGGAGCTTATGCCAGATTGGGATCTTTTGAGAGCCGCGTCTCGTTTCTGGGATGTACGGAGGAATGTGTACAACTTTTCGTACAACGAAATCACTCCTACGTTTGAAGATTTTCCGGGCCGTGCAGGAGGACTGAGACGGAACGGCTAGTTCTTCCGTATCTTTGGTGGCATGGCCCTTTGTTGAGAAGCTAGTGTCTTTGCTTGGTATCTCATTTGGAGAAGCATACGGGATGCGATATTGAATGCGATTATGTTGACATTTCGGGATTGCCCGAAAGATTTGCCGAGGCGAGGAGCGTCTTTGCGTGGGACGCGTTTGCTCTGTGCGCGATCGCTACTCTGTTCACGTTCACGTCCACAGGTGTGTGCCATCACGGTGTCTTGGACACAGTGAGCGATGCCGGAGCGGGGAGACATCGTGCCGTTGGTCTTGGGCGAGACGTTCTGGGCATAGGTCGGATGGCGGCCGTAGCCGATACATGTGGGGAGGGAGTCCCGCTATGCTTACCATGTGGTTAAGGGAGAGGCTGAGATGATGCAGGTGCCAATGTCTTGTGACGCTTGGTCCTTCTCTCGGCGTCCTTTGGTGATAGGGGCGATCGAGTGAGTGGAGCTACGGATGGCTAGACTCGCACGCATCACTTGCGATGGTGGGTTCCCAGCTGGAGATTCTGAGACTTGTCGGACCGCTCGGGAGGGTCTATTGGTTGTCGAGTGCGGGGCTGTCTCGAGACGTCTTTCTATATTCCATCGTTGGTCTTTGCGACGATGCGAGTGGAAGCGAGGTGCCATTGACGGGTTTAGTTCATGCTTTGCTACCTTCGAGGTGGGATCTCTGGCGATGGAAGATCCTTCGACGCTATTGCTTGCTCACACGGTGGTGGCAATACACGTCCTTTCTGCCCGGGGTTCTCTTTCACCGGAAGAGGGCAGCATTGTTACATCGGCGATATACGGCGAGTACGAAGAGTGTATAGGGGAGACACGAGATGGCTATCTTGTGGAGACAGGATGAGTTGTTGGGTGCTGACCACCTTGACAGCTCGACCTTGAGGAGGACGAAGCGGGGAGCTAACCCTCGGAATCGTCTTGGGAATGACATGGGCGACTATGAGGCAAATGCGATCGGGAGGCCAATCAAAGCATGGTCATGATGGCTCGAAGCGAGGCGGCTCGAGACGAGCTAGGGAGAGGCTGCGTTAGGCGGCTACGAGCTTGACGGAGGCGTCGGGAAGGGTCCACGAGCCGAGGTAGAAGGACTACGGAATATTCCCTGTGAAGGTGAAGAATACTCTCAGTGGAAAAGGGAAGGGGAAGAAGGATGAAGGACCAAGTTCGGGAAACTAGGTTGACCTTCTTTGTCAGTATCCACCCATTGTCATTGCAGACACATTAACGGATTAATGTTTTATTGTAGTTTTGCTAGCGTGTAGCGAGTCAAGAGTTGACCGTGCTTGAACTCATCAAAGATTGTTTTAACCGTAATGAATTTGTAGGTTAAATGAAAAGAGTTTTTCGAAACACAAGCAATTGATGCTTATTGTATTTTTTTTTTAGACCGAACGAATGATGGCTGCCCTACGTTCCCCTTTTACAATTGGACTAAGGGGCTCGAGGTCACCGTAGTTCGACACTTTAGGTGAATTTGAGAAAAACAAAGACAAAAGAAGTGCGACCTGTTTTTACTGGATCATTAGCGGGAATGTATCCAGTTGGGTATTACTCTTTTAGCACTTTAATTTTACTGAGGGGTGGTGTATGGGGAAGGAGAGTTGACTCGTGCTCTTCCTCAAACGAAGTATCTGCGGAGCTTGCTTCCGTTCACGGGGTTAACGAAAGGGTTTCCGTCCAAGTCTGCTAACTTCATGGCTCCTCCGGAGAAGATTCTTTGTACCACGAACGGTCCTATCCGGGTAGGCTCCCACTTTAGGGGATTGGTGCGTAGGAGGCTTTTCCTTTAGCACCAAGTCGCCTTCTACGATGTCTCGGATCTTGACTTTCTTGTCGAATGCTCGGGCCATTACGCTCTGGTAGGCTCGAGTGTGTTCCATGGCTTTCAATCTGCGCTCGTCGAGTAGAGCAAGTTCGTCGTGACGGCTCTGTAGCCATTCGACTTCATTGATCCCGTTTTCCAAGAGGACTCGGAGGGATGGAATTTCCAATTCCACGGGTAACATTGCTTCCATTCCGTAGGTAAGTGCGAACGGAGTCTCCCCTGTGGCGGTTCGGCGATGTTCGGTATCCCCGAGAGGGCTAAATGTAGCTTTTCGGGCAGTCCCGACCTGCGGTGGTCATCTTCACGATTATCATGGCGAGAGTCTTGTTGGATGCCTCTCTTGCACCATTGGTTTGTGGTACGTAAGGAGAAGATTTGTGACGTGTGACTACGAATTCGGTCGAAGTTGGTCACAATCTCCTTCGAAGTGGGTCCCATTGTCGGATATGATCTCGTTGGGCACTCTGTATCGGCACATGATGTTCTCTCGGATGAACTCGGCCACCTTCTTAGAATTCAGTACCTTGTATGATTAGGCTTCTACCCATTTGGTGAAGTAATCGACTGCAACTAAAATGAACTCGTGACCATTGCTCCCTGGTGGAGTTATCTTGCCGATGACGTCGATTCCCCATGTGGCGAAAGGCCGTGGCGTAGTCATGCAATAGAGTTCGTGAGGAGGGATGTGATTGAGGTTGGAGAACCGTTGACATTTGTCGCGGCTTCGGACGAGCTGGATGCGATCGGTTTCCATCGATATCAATAGTATCCCATACGGAGAATGATGCGTGTCAATGCTCGGGCGTTCATGTGCGGACCGCGAGGTTCCGTTGTGAACTTCGTTCATTAGCTCGGCTGGCTTTTTCTTTGTTTACACCGAAGGAGTGGCCCTTGGTGGCGCTTCTTGTACAACATACCCCCGAATGACGAAATGGGATGCCGGGCATTTTAATGCCATCATGTTTTGGCTTTGATCCCTTCTTTGTATTTTCCATCTTCATTTGTGAAGGAAGCTTCTCCGTTTTGGAGATCTTGGTAAATTTGATTGTACCGGGGTTCGTCGATCGTTTCTTTTTTTGTTTCGATCTCACGGCAATAGGCGGGTGTTTCCGTCTGCCTATTACGAGGGTTTCTTGCTTTTCCATCGGGAATTTCGACAAGAGGCGAGGTTGCCGGGCATGCGAAGCGGTTCTGTCTCTTGGCAAATAATGAAAAGAGATGTCCTTGAGCGAGCAATGAGCTCCTCCATGTACGTGTGGTACTTACGGAGGCGAGAATCTACCGTCTTCCATTTGTTGGACACTTGATTGATGATCAATCGAGTCTCCGTACACATCCGGTTACGAGATGTTGCGCTCGAGGCGGCTTCCGGACCTGCTGCACGAGCTTCGTATTCTAGCTGCATTGTTGGTTGTTTCAAAATTCAACTTGATGGCTATGGGAGTGTGCTCGTCCTTGGGATCGACAAGGAGCATTCCAATACCATTCCCCTTCTTGTTGGCTGCCCCATCAAAGAAGAGTTGCCGGCGGTTTGCTGTTGTCGAGTGAAAAAGATTCCGTCGTCCGAAATTGCGGATCGGGACCCTTAGGTTCCTTTGCTTGGGAAGTCGGCCGGTGATGCGCCATGACTACGCCCTTTGTTGATTTTCGACCATGTACTTGATGTCGAACTCGGCCCGGGAAGAATGACCACTTGGCTAGTCGCATTGACGGGGATGGCTTGTCAAAGAGATATCGGACGGGGTCCATTTTGGAGACCGGGAGCACTTGAATGTGGTGCATGTAGTGTTTCGGTTTCCCGACTACCCATACAGGCGGTACAAGTTTTCTCTAATCTTTGAGTAGTGAGTTCACTTCCTTGAAGCTTAGGAAACTTACGAAGTAGATTGCATGCTCAACCTTGGAATCTTTACGTTCTTGTGCCGGCATTGCTCCAATTGACGTGTACATTCTTGTCGAGATATAGGAGTAGTGGCTTGTCTTCATGTGGCGGAGCACAAAATTGGGGATTCACCAAGTAGGTCTTGATTTTCTCGAAAGGCATGCGGCACTCGGAGTCCCGGTTGATGTCGGCATTCTTCTTCATCGGTTTGAACATGGGCTCGCGAGAAGATGTCAGCGGTTGATGAAGCGGCCCGATGTGCTTGAAGTCTTCCCATAAAACTTTTCACTTACAGTCGAGTTTGAGGCGGCTTCATGTCGATGATGGCCTTGATTTTCTTGGGATCGGCTTCGATACCCCTTTACGTAACCATGTACCCCGGTACCTTGCCGCGCTTGACGCCGAAGGTGCACTTCGCGAGGTTCAATCTCATGGAGTGCTTTACGAGTACATTGAAGAACTTTCTCGGATCTGTCATGTCTTTGCATGTACGATCCTCTAGAGTGGATGATCATGTCGTCGACATATACTTCGATTTCCTTGTGAATCATGTCATGGAAGAGGGTTGTTGCGGCCATGGTAAGTAGCGGCGTTCTTGAACGGCATGGCCGTGTAGATATGTCCCCACGGAGTGGTGAAGCGATCTTGGCTTGATCCTCCTCGGACATTTTGATCTGGTTGTATCCGGCGAACCCGTCCACGAAGGACTTTACTTCGAAATTTGCCGTGGTGTCGACCGGCATGTCGATGTTAGGCGGTGGGAAATCATCTTTAGGGCTGGCCTTGTTGAGATCCCGAAATCCACGCGGCATCGACCTTTCCATTGGCCTTGGTGACCGTCACGATGTTGGAGAGCCAAGTCGGGTACTCAATCACTCTGATGAAACCAACTCGGAGCATTTTCTCAATCTCTTCTTTAACTTGCAAGGACCACTCTGGCTTGATCTTGCGCGGCTTACATTTGACGAGGCTTGGATTCGGGATCCGGGGAATTGTGCTCCACGATCGAGGATCGAGTCTGGCATGTCTGGTATGACCGGGCGAACACGTCAACATACTCCGGAGGAGGTCTATCGGGGCTTCTTTTACTGCATCGGCGAAGAAAGCGCCGCTTGTGTCTCTTTAGGCTCTTGCGCTGACCCGGGTTCACTTTGGTCATAACCTCTTCGGCGGCTTGGGCCGGTTGTCCTCTTGGTCAACTACACGCTCGAGAACTTCTCTAATGTATTGTTCGTTTAATGTATGCCTTCTTTATCAATTGAGTTA
The DNA here is from genome assembly GCA_022495995.1 of Adenophora triphylla var. japonica. Lineage (NCBI taxonomy): Eukaryota > Viridiplantae > Streptophyta > Magnoliopsida > Asterales > Campanulaceae > Adenophora > Adenophora triphylla. The sequence continues at coordinate 101,007 of JAFEMH010002151.1, read as the reverse complement.
TTAACGTCTTTTAAGTTGTTTGTTAACTTATCGGTTGTTAAAGTGGCAATGAGAGGATACTCAGAAAGGTCGAGACTTTTCATTGAACAAGAACGGAAATACATGGTTGGCTACATTATCATAGTCTTCCGGCGTAAGGCCGTTGGATGACTCGGAAGGGCTGGACTCGACAGGGCCGGCTCGAGAGGGTTTGAGACCGGGTTTAGGGAGATGTGGGTGCGGGCCCGGCTTGTCTTCCGGTTACGCACGGCTTGCCCTTGGTCGGTGAAAGTTACCCAATTCTTCGGTGGCATTCTTTGGATGCTTGATGAGGGTGCGGGGATCGAGAGGCAGCCTGCTGTCCCAATCATGGCGATCATCTTTGTTCGGAGCCCGGAGTCAATCGGGTTCGGCACCTCCATGACTTCTTCAAAAAGACTCTGTAAATTTGGTCCACGAGAGCGTCTTCTATGAATCTGGTTCCTTACGCTTTGGAGTTACTGTCTCGAATGTGGCGTCGGTGGTTGATCCAAACAATCTGTTTCCCATGGAGAGTACCACAGTTGCTCCTCCAAGTCTGGGATTCCCTTGAATGTGTACTCGTCTTTGGGCTGTGGTGGCGGTTGGTCGAGGTAGAGGCTGTGATGTCGAGGAACGCTCCCCTTATCGGATTAGCTTTGAGTCCTCTAAAGCGCTTGAGGTCCCGTGCTAGGCTGTTCCATCCTTTACGTAGTCTCGGTGCTTGACTATCCTGCTTCTTTCTCATCTTCATCGGTTCCATTGTCGGTCCCCTCGGTTCTGCTGTCGGTTCCATTGTCGGTCCCCTCGGTTACGCAGCTCTCGGTTCCCTGTCGGTCCCCTCGGTTACTGGCTGTTGGTTCCCTGTCGGTCCCCTCAGTTCTGCTGTTGGTTCCCTTGGTGAAGTAATGAGTGAGGTTGAAACTGTAAGGTCGGAGGTTGGGTGTGCCGTCGGAGGTTCCCCTTTTACGGGCTGCTGCCTTGGTGCGGGCGAGCCTTTTGTTTTCCTTGATGTCGGCCGGTGTTGGCACATAAGCGAGCCCCTGGACCGTGGTGTGGTCCTTGACTTCGATGACTTGGTGTTGGCCTTGTAACCTTTTGCCGAGCCCCAGTCACAGGATGAAGTTCATGAGTTTCATCATCTTCATGGCGGGAGGGATCTTGTCGTGAGAACAGATGGAAGGTCCACGTTGCATATTTGGATCTTGGAGGTCTCCAGAGTGAATCCGATTAATGCCATGTCGTCATTATGCTTGATTTCTAACCTTTGGAATGTCGTTGGTCTTGGTCCCCTCGGTGGTGGCATTTGTCGCCGTAGGCGTGGTTAGCTCGTTGCCTTGCATGAACTTGAGGCGCGATGAAGGGTGGATGCCACGCCATTGATTTGATGCGGCCGGGGATGCCCCGGGATGGCTGTGAAAGTGATTGGAATGTCAACACTTGGAATTCGGTGGGAATCATCCGCTTGCCGAACCAAATATTAAGAGTAGCAACCCCAGAAGGCGTACGGGAAGTAGAGTCATAGGCCTTGACGGTGTGGGTGAAGGCTTCGAGATCTGTGGGCTTGATGTCAAGCGGGTCCATCATCTTGGCGGGCAAGACATTCATTTCGGAACCTCCGTCTACCAACACGCGGGGAAGGCGACGCTCGTCCGGGCGGGTTTGTGATGTAGAGCGGCTCATTGTGATCGGCCCCAAATTTTGGAAGGTCCAAATGCGTGAAGGTGATAATGTTGCCATAGTGGATGTTGCCGATCATCGAATGACTTCGTGCGGGGTTGCGTCCACGGGGACCGTGGTACGGGCCGAGGCTTTCCTCTAGCTTGAGCTTGTGAGGATAAGAGGATGTGAAAGCGAGGGACGAAAGGGAAATGTTCGCACAGGGTTTGCTTGGTAGTGAGGATCGGGTCCTCTTTCACGGAACTTGTGTCTTCGAGGCCAGGCGGGTTGCGGTTCGGCTCCTTCGGCTTTTAGTGGCCTTAGGTGGTAATGCATGGATTTGACCCGATCGGGTTAGACGGCGACATCGGAGTTTGGTTCCTTACGAGCAGGCCGCTCACGAGGTTGAGCCATAGTTAGAGGAGGATTCCTCGTAGCATAGGGCCATATGTCTTCCCTCAACTCATTGGCTGTAGACGTATTCCGGGAGCTTCGGCGGCTTGACGGATTGTCCCGGGATACGGCTTGGGTGCCTCTGCGGGGAGGTAGTTTACGGATTGCCGCAGTTTGTTCGAACGTCGGTGCACAACGGTGGTTGCACTGGCGAGCGTGCGTTGGCTTGACCCTCGGGGAGTTTGGAGAGTTCTCGGCTCAAGCGAACGGTCTCCTTGATCCCTTCACGGTATATCGCGTTCCTTTCCTTCTTCTTGAGCATACTCGAGGGCATTACAGGTTAGATGCGGCGATATTCATGGTTTGCTAATTTTCCTCCGCTCTTGGCCCCGGATCAACTTTCTTGCGGCGGAGCTGCGTCGAGAGTTAGTGCCTGCGTTTCTTCCCATGTGAGAATAGCCGGTGCTTCTTTGAGCTGCGTGCGGCGGTCTAGGTAAACCTCCATCGGGAGAGTTTTCTCCTCTCGTTTTTATCTCGAGTGGCGGGTATGTCGAAGGTGAGTACACGGCTTCCCGAACGTCTGCCCCATGTATTTGGTTCTTTGTCCCAGATTGATCGTTTACGTAGCTTGAATGCCGCGGTCTGTGGAATCTCCACAGTAGTTGCTCGAGACGAATTTCCATCTTCCTCTTGTTTTTAAATAGACCTTCCTCTCTAAGTTGGCCTTTCAATTTGAGTGCGGAAATGATCCGTTCCCATCCTCCCAGGACCCTTGGGAGTCCGGTTTTGTTGACTTCATGCCCGGCTTGGAAAAGAATGGTTTCATCGTCTTCATCGTCGCTTCCACAGAGAACTTGCTTTCCTCGAGGAGGTAAGCGCTAAGATTTGTTACGCCGTGTCGTTCCATCTCCTAGGGCATCGGGACCGTTGACCACCCCCGTGGGGCAGAGGGGGTTGGATGAGAACAAACGATAATCGAGGAAGTTGCCGTGAGCAAAACCCATGAGGTCGAACTGGTCTAGAGTGGCCTCTAGCTTTCGTCCGAAGCCGCCTCGTGACACTTTAAGGGCTCGGTCCCTGTCGGTCTTTTGAGCTTGGTTTTCGTCCCAGAGACGGCTTTCTTGAGCGGCTAGTTCCATGAGGGCTTTCCTTGCGAGAGCTAAACAGTCTCCGTAGGTGAGCGCCGTCTGACTAGTGTCCAGAACCGTGATCACATTCAAATCGCCGAATGGCGGAAACACTTGGATTACGTTAACGAAGGAAGTCGGACTGGGACATTCCATGCGGCCTTCCTTGATCTCGATTACCAAGAAATTTGCCCATATCTGCTTGATTGACCCCACGGGGGTGTTGAATTCTGCAATGTTGACAGTCTCGTGATCTCGCTCGATCACCAAGTCTATCGAGCTAGCGCCTACCGGGCAGATGTCCGAATCCGGGCCGTGACGACCGGGAGCAGAATCCGAACCTGAGCATGTTGATGCCGAGGTGGTCATTTCCAACGTCGGAAGCCGACTCGCTCTTGCGGGAAGACCTTCATGAGATGTTTTCGGGGTGGCCGCGGAAGCGTTCCCGAGGTTGATCGACTTGACTCAGCAGGGGTGAGGAGCTTGGTCTCCTTCGCTGTTGCCCTTGGCCCTGCGGCGCTTGAGGGTATAAGCTTGACTGACGGCACGGGCCGGTTGCCACCGGGCCGGTACTTTAAGCAATGATGAGCTCGAGCTCGCTGGCCAGTGGCCTCATTTACCATGAACGGTGCATTCATCGAGGGTGACTTTGGCATTGCGTAATCCGACGATAAGGACCGGATCCTTGGCCTCATCAGGATACCCGGAATAGATGATGTTGACGAAGTCATCGCCGCCACTTGATCGAGGGATTCTTCGTCGTAGAACCAGCTTGCTTCCAATTGTCGGATAGCCGCCCGTATCGGACGTTGAGCTTGACAATTTCCATGGTATTGAGCCTTGGTCATAGGTGACATCGAATGGGTGCCGTCCTCGAAACCGAGCATGTGAATGCAGAGGTCCGCCCGCGGCCCGCCGCATCCTCGACTCCGAGAGTCCCGATTCGTCGTCATCTCGACGGCTCAACCCAAACGTAGGGACGTATTGCGTCCGGGTGCGTTGGCCGGAGCCGCTAGAAAACATCATGCCCTTTCATTGAGAAGAGGGGTGCAGCGGGTAGTTCCTCGTGGAGTGACATCCCATACGACTTCCATGCATTCATCACGAGAATGACGGTGCTTGTTGACCTTTATCACGAAGATCTCTTCACGGCGGGGGCCAGAGAGTTGGTTTGAAGAATGCCGACGAATCTCCGATTGGAGACGGGGGTTTACGTGCCCGCATCATGGCGATGTTCGCTGTTTCTTTCCACCCGCCTCCAAATGTTGGAAACGACAGCTGAACTTGATGTATCGGATCGCTTCTGTGGTCCGCCCGCTCGAGCACGTTTACATAGTTAGCATCTCCGGACTCCGAGGGATTCCGATGAGATTTGCCCCTAGTCCCTCGGTTGATTCAAGGAGGTAACCCCGGTGCTCGAGTGCGGCACGCTTGGCTATTGTCTCTGGCTTCGTTTCCTATGAGGAAACCGTCCCCTGATGACTTCAATATCTCCCTGCCGGTTAATGAACTTAACGCACTGATGGAGAGTGGAGGCTATGGCTTTCATGTGATGCAGCCAAGGGCGTCCCAAAAGAGCTGTGAATTCGGATGGAATGTCCATCACGTGGAATTTTGCTGGCACCATTCGGGGTTTCGAACCAGAGTTCCAGAGTCACCGTCCCCTGTGATGGGACGAGACGTGCCGTCGTAGGCCTTGATAGTCCGAGCCGACGGAATCCATGGCTTTCGCTGATGCGGGGAGGGCTCGCATCATGCTGAGAGGGAGGACGTTAACGGCTAATCCGTTGTCTACCAATACTCTGGGGAGTGTTATGGTGTTGAGCTTGAGAGTGATGTACAGAGCTTCGTTGTGCCCCGAGGCATCTCTCGGTAAGTCTTCGTCACAGAACGTGATCATACTGCCATACGCCGGGAATCGTAGATCTCGTCTCTATCCGGAGAAGGAGAGTCATCCAGCCATCCGTTTCTGTCTTCCTCTTGCGAGGTAAAGCCTGGCCGGAGCCTCGGATTGCGCTGAGGCCGCTTGCGGCGGTTGCCGCCCTCGTTAGCACGTTGATCGAGTGCGAGTGCCAAGCTGACTTTGATCTTCCTTTGCCGGTCCCGGCTCTAAGCCGGACAAATTGAATCTTGGCCGATCCCGCGGGGTTATGCTTCGACCGGCGTAAGATTACCAAGATCCGAGGTATTCGTGTCCCAAGGTCCGAGCTCTATTGTCCGCCAGGACTTTTCGGCTTTCCCACCCCCGCTTGCTCTAAAGCCGCATGGCCCGGAGGAAGAGAGGACTGGCCGGAGTACAAGACGTAGTAGTCGAACCTCCCTAAGGCTCTCCGAGTGTACCCACACCGGTGTCTCCAGCCTTCGTATCTTTCTCTCGCTGCTGAGAGGACTTCTTCTTCGTTTTCTGAGGATCGCTCCGGGACCATATCTTCGGGACTCGTACTCTGTGCAAAGTGGAGCAGCCACAAACATCGTAGCCGATGTGGACATTTGATGAGGACCCGACCGGGAAGAGGCGGAGAAACCGGTTCTCGCGGCAATCTTCTTGGGCACCCACTCAATGGAATTCACACCGTTATTGTTCTGAAAAGGGTTTCCGATCGTATTGGGCCCACGGGGCGCTCCAATTTGCCTTCTTCTATCAAGTTCGGATTTCGTATCGTAACCCCACGCAGCTTGTCTGGTGGTATGGCCTGATACCGATGGAAGGCGCAAAGATTTGCTCTTGTCGCCGCTGACTACGGGATTCTTGGGTTTGTAATTGGCAACGGGTTTAAGGAGACCTTCCTTGATTAACCCTTCCAAAGATCTTGCTCATGGCATATCCAACTTGTCGAAGTGCACGGTAGACCGCTTCGAGGTGGAGTTGTTGCTTTGTGGGACCGGGTTTCGTTGCCCGACCGCCGTCCCCGATGGATGTAATTGACAGACGTATCTTTCCCTTTCACGGGGCCTGCGGGATTGAATGCAACCGCCGAGCCAGATCTCGTATGGCCGTGCAAGAGCCAACTTCTCCTTGAGATCCTTCGAACCGTGAGCCGGCATTTACCATGGCCCGGAGATCCGGGAAGAAATGGTGACCGATGAGAGTTCTCGATGGACTGCCTTAAGCAGTGACTCAAGATCCGCATCCTGCTCATCCTCGAGAGGGGCTCCATGATCTCTGAGAGTTTCCAACTCCACCTCTTGTAGAATTCCTCCGACGCTTTCGTCCGCTTTCGCTCAGCGGGTGATTAAGTCCTCACGACTTGTTTCCCACTCTAAGTTGGATCTGCACTGCCAGTGAAGATGTTGCTAATCCGATCCCAGTGTGTGGCGATCCGCAGGCTTGACCCTCGTAAACCATCGTAACGCCGAACTTTTGAGCGTATGCCGGAAGTGGTCGGCCATTTGCCGGAGGGTTGCTCCTTTCGCTCTCATGCCGAGAACGTAGGTGTCGACGTGCGTTTGAGGACATTCGGTTCCGTCGAATCGGTCCATCTCCCGCATTCTCGAACTTGGCAGGGAGAGGCGTGACCATTCCTGATCCGTGGATTCGAGCGTTTCCCGCTTGAGCCGCTCACGGCGGCTTTCTGTGTCTTTCATCCGTTCGACCATCCAGCCAAGGTTGGGTCCAAGTGGTGGACTCGTGAGGCTCGGCGCCGGTGCTACCACGTGAGCGGTAGTGATTGAGGTGGAAGGCTTGATATATGTGGATATATGGGGCCTTTTCGAATCGTATCGGGGTTTGTCCCTGTTTTGGGATTCGTGTATAGGCAATGGGACGAACCCGGAGGGTATTGAAGGATATTGGCATCTCTCGAGATGGTCCAAATGGTGCGCCGGTGGTATTGAGTGATAGGAGTAGCACCGGGCTGGCCAAATATGACAGGTTGCCCTGAGAGGTGGCAACGTGAAGCCTAGGCCTACTGCTTTCCTTGGTTAGAAGTCATCCCGTAAGTTGGCGGGGGAGGAACCCGGTTGAAGGTTTGGTGAATCTGGTTTCGGGAATCGTCATCCTCGACCAGTGACGAAAGTACCGTCTCGACCGGGGATAGCTGCTATACCACGCTCATTCGTAAGCCGTACCACGAAATTCTCGCCGATCTTCTTCTCGCCTCTTGTGAACCTCACAAGCCCGATGGCTTCTTCCAAAGTCATATCCGTTGCCGGTGGCGGGGGTCCTTCCCCGTCACGATTTCTGGATGAGCTAGACATGTCGGAAATTCCGGCCGAGGGAACCGAGGGAACCGAAGAACCGTCTCGACGCCGCCGTAATCGGTGATCCCGGCAAGGCGCCGACCCTAAATCTGAACCACTTTCGCTCGCCGCAGGGAACGAAAGGAAGGGTTTAGGCTTCGAAAGGGAGGATTTGGATCAAGGTTTCGGGCTTGTGCAATGTGCGCTTACCGATTAATGTTTACTTAAAGCGCGTTTTCTCGTAGTCCTAATCGGTTGGAAAAGAGCGAGTCTTCTTTTCGCAACTAATCCTAGAGCTCTAATCAGTGGATCTCGTCACTACGCTTATAAGCCCCTCGATTCCATTTGTAGATCATCTTTCTCGGGACGGACAATCCCGAGCGAGGTCCTATAAGTCAAGCGAGTTCCACCGACAAAGGAAAAGTGAACTTAAGGCTAGCAGATCACGCAAACTTCCAACGTATGTGACGCACGGACCACAGTCAAAGTCAACGTCCTTAAGTTAACGCGGGGATCGTGCCAAAATTTCGGCATGACCTCTCTCCCGACTCGCTTGCGCGAGAGACCTTAGCTTTTGGCGTTGGCCGAGTTGTGGCCGGCACGGTGCATACGGTGAGGTTTGGTGACACCTGTCACATTGAACCTTCTGCATATTTTTCGGCAGAGCTCCGCGTCAAAGTCAAGGCCGAAGAGCTCGAGACTTCGGTCGGGAACGACCTTCGGTCTCAACCTCTCGAGCTTGACTCGGGCGGGCCCGACGTAAAAACATACACTTAGGCTTTATGACACGAGCTAAGCCAAAAACCAACCGGGGTCTTGGACAAAGTGTGACACAAAGAGTGCATGGCTTACACGGGCTAGGATGGGATGTTTGGGACGACCCCGTGCGCCCCCGAAAGGCATTCGGCAGCCAATCGGGTGCAACCGATAAGGCCATCCCGGTTACTGTCAGAGCAGCATGTACCGAGGCAGAAGCGCACGTGAAGTGCGGTGTTCCGAGGCAGCAAGTGCGCGTAGTGTGCGGTCACTACAATTCATTTTCTGAGTAAAATAGAGATTTTTCAGAATGTGTCTTAAAGCATTATGATGCGCAGTTCAAAAGACAGCAATGAAAATCAAACATGAATGGGGATGCACAAACATGGTATGATTTTGAAAAGTTGACAATGTAATGCCTTTTGAAAAAAACCGTTCGAGGTTTAAAGGAACACACACACACGAAAACGAGGAAGGGTAAACGAAAGTTTGACCCACGGAAGGCTTTTTAGAAAACAACGGTAGTTTTGAAAAAAGTATCACTCTCCCCAGCGGAGTCGCCAACTGAAATTACCCGGGATTTCGCGCGGACGCGAAACGCGGTTGTCTTTCGCGGGGGGTTGGTGTCTGAGACCTCGCTTCATGGGAAGGAAAATGAGGAGTCGCCACGCGGTTTTTGTATTTTGAGCCCAAACGTTGAGAAACGGCTATTGTGAAAAGGTGTCGTTTTTATTGGTAGCAAAAACTTAGGAAAAGGCTTTGAAAACAGGGATCATTTTTATTGGTAGCAAAAGCGAGTAAAAAGCTTTGAAAACGGGGATCATTTTTATTGGTAGCAAAAGCAGTAAAAGCTTTGAAAACAGGGGATCATTTTTATTGGTAGCAAAAACGAGTAAAAAGCTTTGAAAGTACCCGTAGATTGTTAGGTTCGGAGGTCACGTTACGTTTCGGGAAGAGTATTACGAGATCACCCGAAACGCCTCGCATGACGAGTCTTTCTACCTTTCGAAAACGTGTGTGTGTGTGTGTGTGTGTGTGTGTTTTGAAATGGGGGCTTGAATGACAAGCTTAATCTTGGTTTGAATGTCAAACGTTGATTAGGTGACCTTGTTTGAAAAGACGAGCGTTTGAATGACAAACGTCGGTTTTGAGTTTGAAATGAGCGTTTGCGTGGCAAACGTCGATTTTGAGCTTTTGAAAGAGAGTTCGAAGGGACGAACTCCGGTTTTGAACCGGGCGAGTCATTGTTAACGATTTTTACGGGAAAACGTATTAAATGATTTTATGTGTCAAATGGCGGCTTTTAGTTTGAAGATGAGCGTTTGGAGGCCAAACGTCATTTCGCGTGCTTTGAAAGAGAGTTCGAAGGACGAACTCCGGTTTTGAACCGGGCATTACATTGTTAACGATTTTTACGGGAAAATGCGTATTAAATGACATGCAATCAACGAATCGGGTTGCGACTCTGGACTTTGAAAAGTAAATACTATCACGATCCAAACGGGTCGGACTTTGTAAATGACAAGTATTTAAAGCAAAAGATCAACGGAATCAAACGATCCGGAATTGTAAATGACGATCAACGAGCCAAAACGGCTCGGAATTGTAAATGACGATCGACGAGCCAAACGGCTCGGAATGGTAAATGACGATCAACGAGCCAAAACGGCTCGGAAATGGTAAATGACAGAAAGTAAATGACGATCAACGGATCGATCGATCCGGAATGGTAAATGACATAAAAAGTAAATGGAACGGGGTCGGAACGCCGTTTTAACCCGTGATTACTTCTCTTACGGGAAGAGAAGAGGATCGAGGGGCTAAAACGTATCGGACCCCGTTAGACGGAGGCGTCTACATTTCAATAACGTTGTTCGAAACGGTTGTAGCGACTGGCGCGTAAACCGAGACGAAACGAGAGATTTAGAGAGAGGGAGTTATACCTATGGCTAGGGTCGACTCCTTTGGCTCGGGGGTGTGTACGGGACACGGAAAGTAGTTTGAAACGGTGTTTCGGAGTAGTGAGGGGCGTATTTGATCGAAATATGGATGTTTCACGCGAATCGAGACAAAACGGGAGCTCGGGAGGGGTGAAACTGAGTTTGGGCCGTGGGGTAGTGATTTTTTGGAGTAAATTTCTTCCTCCTTTTGGATTTGACAGCAACTTCTATTTATAGGTGAAAATGCAGTAAGAGTTCGGACGGACTTAGACTATTTTTCAGGTTTTTTTGGTATTTTGGAATTTTGAGGGGCTTGCTGGCAATTTCAGAAAATTTGCACAGGGAGTCCGGCCGGACTTTGACTGAAATCCAGGGGTATTTTGGTCTTTTGGCCTTGATTTATGATTGAAAGGTGACTAGAGGGAGGTGGCATGGCTGCCACGTGCCCTGTGAGTCACCAAAGGTGTGGGAGTTCGTTCCCCGGTCCCGGTTTTGTCCGTTTTTTTAAAATAACAGTCCGGAAAATGTTCGAAACGCCCCCGGAAAGTGCCGGAAAGTGCATTTTTCAGGGAAAGCCGTACTTTTACGTGCGATGACACGTGTTAAGTACGCTTCAACGTCGGGATGCACGGGGCAGTCCCGGGACGTCTCGTTGGCTCGAGAACGGGGAACTTAACGGGTTCCGGTTAACTTTTAACGGATTTTGACGATCCGGATTTGGGTACTTACATATTGTGAATGCCCAAGGAAGGTTTCCTCCCCCGTCCTCTCAAGTGTATAATCAAGTTGCCCAGCAGGGTCTTAACAAGAGTGGTGGTCAACCAGCGAACTTCTTTGATCTCACTTCCTCCCCGGCTCCCAATGTCCTGATGCCACACGTTCAGTACGGGTCTCAGTTCCAAGCAAGTTACTCCCAACCCCGATTCGGTATGTACCACTGGCAGGTTATCGGTGTAGTCGGTCTAATGCCAACGAGAATTTTCGAGTATCGTCTTCAGGGAATCAGATTTGTCAAGACAGTATTCCGAGGTATCCACAGTCTCAACTCCAAGGCAACTTTCCTCAGCCTGCAGTGTGTTCTCCCCTTACCCAGCATCTATATGGTTCCACTCCGTATTCAGCTCCATGCATCAGTACCGGATTTTCTACGTTTGGTCAGTTTGGAAGTCAGTCAGCGCAGCTCAGTTCCCAGAACCCCAGTGTGCAGTTTAATGGCTATGATATGTACGGGAACATGATTTGGCTCTGTCGGTTTGTTGGATAGTAATATCGGTATCCCAGTACCTCGGTCTCCCATGGCCGCTTTGCCCATTAGATCTACTTCGGAGTTCCGGTGCCGTCTTCAACGGTGGCTCCTTCTATTCCCAGATTCAGGGTTTAACTCGGAAGTACTTGGCCTTATTGAAGCAGATGCAACAGCAAATCAACAGATTGACTGTAGGTTCTAGTGGTCTCAAGGTGGTGGACCCAACCCAAGTAACGCCTTTGCCTCATAAATTCAAGATGCCGAAGATGGACTTCGATGGTACTGCTTGTCTCAAAACTCATGTGGATACATATGTTATGAAAATGGGAGCGATGGGCTGCACGCCCGAGTTTATGGCATCCCACTTTCATCTGACTTTGAAAGGACCAGCGCTCACATGGTTTTTGGCTCTGAAACAAGAATGCCGCTCCACCTGGAGCCAGATTACGGAGACCTTCTTGGAGAAGTATAGAGGCAATCTGGAGTGGCGTACCACCCGGGATGATTTAGTGGGGACCATCCAGAAGGCTGATGAGTCAATTACAGAATTCTATAAGCGGTGGAATGCCAAGCTTAATGAGTTATCAGAGGCGATTCCTCTTCAGGACCAAAAAGACATCTTCTTGTCGTGCGTGAAGCCAGTACTCAGAGAAGCCATCGGAAAAGGTTGGTACCCAGATTTGCGAGAGATGGTTGGAATGGGAGCTAGAAGTGAGAACAGACTGTTTAACCAAACCCCGAATGCAAATGCCGACGGTAGCAGCGGGAGTGGAGGATACCGATACCGAGCACCCAACCCTATCTCTACCATGGCACCGAAAGGGAGAGAAGTAGTTAAGGACAACATTGTCAATAACCTGCAAGGAGGGTGTAATAATGGTTATAATGGTGAAAGATTCCAGCCAAAACAACAAAGAATGTTTGATGATTTGGGTATGACTACAGAGGAGGTTTACAACGGATTGCTCAGAACCGATATGATAAAGCCGCTGGAGAATTACAGGCCTGCTAGTCCCAATCCCAATCTTGACACAAGCAAATATTGTTGGTTCCATCAGTTCCCAGGGCACACTACCAATACTTGCTTCACCCTCAAGAGGATTATCCAAGGGCTTATAGAAGAAAAGAAGATTGAAAAGTCCCCTCGTCCTAATGTCGTCAACAACCCTCTGCCTAGCAACAACGTGAATCTCATCGACTTTGATCAAGATTATTTTGTCAATGTAATATAGTTTGGGGAATCCGTAGATGGAAATGTTAGTGATGATTGTAATAAGATTGTGACTGATGTAAAATGAAAGATAACTTCTGCTATGTTTTGTATCTTGATGACCTGCATGATTTGAATAATGCTGTTGAGTACGATGATTATGAAGGGCATTTGGTTGTTAACACTATATCCTCCATGGCTCCTAGAGAATCCCCGATCTCTTTGGAGGAGCTCAGGATGGCAGGAACTAGGGAGCGCCTTTGTCCGTAAACGAGATAAGACAGGCGGCGTGGCCATAAAGCACTCCCCCTGTCCCGCTTATACTAGCAGAGCTCAAGGAGGCCAGCAAGAATTTTGTGGTTGAAGATCATCAAGATGTTAATCTGTTGACTCGGTCAGGAAGAATGTTGGGAACAAATAATGCAGATCCATCTGGGAAAGGCAAAGGAGTTGCTGTCTCGAATCCCCAGTCCTCTCAGAATCCCTACAGACGGCCGGAGGTGAACAAGTCCAGGAAGACCCGATCTTCACGCAGTTAAAGAGAACACAAGCCGATATCTCCTTATGGTCTCTGCTCACATCCTCCTACCCTCACAAGCTAAAGCTGGAAGAGGCCTTGTCCAAAACTAAAGTGTCTGTCAACGCCACTCCGAACGAAGCTTGTCAGCTGATTGGAACTGCGCAGTATGGGAACATCATTACTTTTACGAATCTTGATCTTCCTGCTTACGGTGCAAAGCATAATGAGTCTCTACACATCACGGTGCCACTAGCGCCGGATTCCCCATGTATTGGTAGACAATGGGTCAGCTATGAATGTGCTCCCTGCCAAAATGATGAGTATGCTAAATATTGACGCACAAAGCCTTAAACCATCCAGCCAGACCATAAAAGCCTACGATTCGACATCCAGGGCGGTGTTGGGGATAGTCTCTCTGAATTTGTTGTTTGGGAGCAAGGAGATGATGGTAGAGTTCCAAGTTATCGACATTCCTGTCACATTCTCAGCGTTATTGGGTAGGCAGTGGATTCATGAAATAGGAGCGGTAGCCTCCACCCTCCACCAGTGTTTGAAATTTGTGCAAGAAGGAGTTCTGACAACCATTTACGGGGATAGCGTCACTATTGGGGAAACCAGCACCAATGCCATGCCAGTGATGGAAATTAAGCTCGACCAGGAGAACCTGATGCTCAGTGGATTCACGATAGAAAAGCCTAAAGGGCAAGTCTGCACTATAGATTTGACAACCTCCTCGGATAAGATTGCCCCTATGCTGAAAATGCTGAGAGGCATGAGCTACATCCCTGATCTGGGGCTAGGAAAGCGTCAACAGGGACCATGTAAGCTAGTGATTCTAGAAGCCAAGAGAAACAGGCGAGGCCTGGGGTATGTCGTGATGGGAGAAGACAAAGCGTACGATAAGATTGAAGCTTTTAAAGAAAGGATGACCTCAGCTGCTGGTAGGAGGTACAAGAGGCCTGAGATGCGCCCGTACAGCTGGTCTTTGAACAAGCACTTTGTCAGAGAAGATGGGGAAATGTTTGTTTGCCCAGAGCTGAAGATGAGTCAAATGGAAGAAAGGATGAGAACAATTCAGAGGCTTGCCAGCAGTCAAAACCCGGTGAAGGAAATGCTTGTGAGTATGCCTAGAAGGCCAGGTGTCACCGCCACGTTCGAGAACAGCTACCATTTTTGGGGGCCTGATTATGTGAATCAGTTTGAGAAGCTTGTCCTAGATGAACCCACCATATACAAGATCCGCGGTGCTGACCCCTTGGACATTGATGGTGATTTGGCAGGTCTGTTCAAGGATCAGGTGCTGTCAGAACCTGAAGATGATATGCACTTGTCAGAGTTACCTGCAGAAGGGTTTGTTGTTGCTAAAAATCCCAGAGATTTGATTGACTTTTCCTCTGATAGCGAGGTTGTGGCCATGTTGGAATTCGAAAAGGAGTCTGTTGTGAATCTGAACAGTTTGGAGACCGTTGTAGAGAAATCGCTGCAGAATTGGACTTCATTCTGAGGACCGGTCGCTGACAGGGAGACTATGATCAAAAAGCTAGGGCTCAAGCCTCGTCCCGGTCCCTCCGAATCTAAATTTGTTCCCCATGTCCTGAGTCAGCCCCCAGAGTCCTTTGTGATTGAGTTTGAGTCTTCCGATTGGTCTGAGGTCCTCACGACGGAAGACCGTCATCGTGTTGTAGACACTATTTTTCCCTTCGCTTTGAATAAAATGGTCGATCTTTCTGAGTATCCCGTGATTTCCAATCTAACAATTGAACGCTTAACTAGAATTAATCATCAAGATTTAAAAATAATTAAGCCAGATTCAATTGAAGATAATGCAAACTTAATAGACGAGCAAATTTTAGAAAATGATTCAAAGCAGGTTTGCGAGCAAAAGGAAAGCCGGGCCCAAGCTGCCGATGAGGTATTGACAACGGTGAACCTGGGAATAGCTGAAGAACCCAAAGAGGCAGCTTCTTCTCCGGAGATGAACGGGTTGCCCTGATCGAGTTGCTTAAAGAGTTCGTAGACGTCTTTGCCTGGTCCTACAAAGACATGCCCGGGTTGGATACATCTATTGTAGAACACCGGACACCCCTGGATCCAGAGATTAAGCCAATAAAGCAGAAACTGAGGCGGATCAAGTCCGAATGGTCCTTACAAGTCAAAGAAGATATTGAGAAACTCCTACGGGTGGGCTTTATCAAGGTGATCGAATACCCGACTTGGCTGGCAAATATTGTAACGGTCACAAAAGCGAATGGAAAGGTTCGGGTATGCGTAGACTTCCGGGATCTCAACAAGGCCAGTCCCAAAGACGACTTCCCCTTGCCAAACATTGACATGCTGGTAGATGCAACATCGAACTATGAGGTCAAATCCTTCGTCGATGGTTTTGCGGGTTATAACCAGATTAAAATGGCCGAGGAAGACCAAGACAAGACAGCATTCACCACTCCTTGGGGCACTTATTGTTACACTATGACGCCATTTGGGCTAAAGAACGCCGGGGCTACCTACCAGAGGGTCGTCACCACCCTGTTTCACGTCATGATCCACAAGGAGATTGAAGTGTATGTGGACGATATGATTATTCACTCGAAAGGGTCAGATGGACAGCACTTCACTGATTTAAGAAAGTTCTTCAACAGACTTCGGGAGCATTCCATGAGGCTAAATCCAGCCAAATGCACTTTTGGGGTTATCCGGGGTAAAGTTTTGGGCTACATGGTCACAGAGCGGCGAGGCATCGAAGTAGATCCCAGAAAATTCAAAGCGATTGTTGAGATGAAGCCGCCCAGAACTGTCTCTGAAGTAAAAGGTTTCATGGGCCGTCTACAATACATCAGTCGATTCATCAACCAGCTGACCTCCATATGTGAGCCAATCTTTAAGCTATTGAAGAAGAATCAGGAAGTGGTTTGGAACGAAGAATGTCAGCTAGCTTTCGAGAGAATCAAAGCTTACCTTGTTAATCCTCCCATCCTCTGCCCACCTCATGGGAGCAAGCCTCTACTTCTATATCTGACGGTCACAGACACAGTTATCGGGGCCATGCTAGCGCAAGAGAAGAAGGATTCCAAGGTCGAGAATGCCATATATTTTGTCAGTCGCAAATTCTAAGGTAGCGAGTTGAATTACTCTGCCCTCGAGAAGACATGCGCAGCTCTGGTTTGGGTGGTCGGAAAGCTGAAGCACTATATGCTATCCCACACAGTACATCTAGTCTTTAAAATGGACCCGATCAGATACCTATTTTTGGGTGACAGAGGCAACATTTCCACCAGATTGGCAAAATGGACCTTCTTCTTAGCTGAGTTTGATATTAAATATGTGATCCGGAAATCAATCAAGGGACAGGTTTTGGTAGATCAATTGGCTGATTCCCCCAGTACAGAAGCCCGAGGACCAGATCTCCAGTTTCCAGATGAGGGGATTTTTGTCGTAGAAAATGGCAATCGGTGGCAGTTATTCTTTGACGGCGCGGCGAACAAAAGAGGTAACGGCATTGGGATGGTACTGGTAGACCCGAATGACATGCATACCCCCATAGCTATCAAGCTAAACTTCTCGGTTACCAACAATGCAGCCGAATATGAACCTTGCATATCTGGTCTAGAGGCTGCCCTAGAGCGACATGTGGATGAGTTGGAAGTGTTCGGTGATTTCCAACTGATAATAAATCAAGCCGCCAACAAATGGAAAACCTCAGATCCATGTCTCCAGAGATATCATGCTTACATTGCAGAGCTCGTCGTCCAGTTCAAGGAAGTGTCATTTCAGTTCCTGCCGCGAGACAAGAACAGATTTGCCAATGCCCTAGCTACTCTGGCCTCTTTGGTAGAAATGCCAGAAGGAAAGTCAATCAAACCGTTCAGGGTCGGTAGGCAAGAAAATCCTGCATATTGTTGTGAAATTGAGATCGAAACCATCAATGAGCCGTGGTACAACCAGATCTTCCAATATCTCAAGCATGGTGAAGCATCTTTCCCAGTTGATAAAGAAGGAGACCTAAAAGGTATTCATGCCAAGAGTCTACAAGCTTTGAAAAGGCTATCGGGTCAGTACGTCATACTTGGCAATGAGATAAAACCGTGGCTAATAGTATTTACCACGATTTTGTCACGTTTTTACGTCCGAGGCTTTTGTGAGCGTCGCTTAAACTGTTCAACGTTTTCTAAACCGTGACAAATAGTATTTGCTACGGTTTATGGTCACTGTTAAAAATCGTAGCACAATAAGTGTGATATATGTTATTTTTTATTTGTCACGGTTGTTGTGACATTTTAAAAACGGTGCACTTTGTAATACTTGTGACGATTTGAAACCGTCACAAAAGTTATGTGCGACATATAAATCATTATTTGTATTGGTAATTAACGTGACAAATGATACCATAATGTGTGTTTTTCATATTTGTAACACAATTCAAAACTGTGATATACAGATTTTTTTTTAATTATAAAACCTAGTGTACTATACATTCATTGTAATACATTTAGTAACAATAAAAGAGTTAAATGACCTTTTTAACCATAATGCATAAATTTCCATAAATATCCAAAAACGGTAATATAAGTTCTTAAACAAAAATCCTAAATAATTCATTCTAGTAAGTCAAATCTAACAACTATTTATATAAAGCATTTGCTACTATTAAGCATTTGTATGAAATTAAATATGTACAAAAGTGTAATCATGGCCATAATCTTATCTAAAACATCGAAGTTTAGAAGTTGATGTTGAAGTTGAAGATAAAAAGACATCATCAAGGTTCCAATCCTGTCATGCGTATACAGAAAAGCAAATCTTCATAAGTGAATGAATATCGTTGACAATTGAAAACATAAATAAAATCACGAGTACTTCATATTTTAGATTTAAAACAAATGGATAATAATTACTAATCGATGACATGACATATTACAAATTCTTTAATCTGGGCATCAAAATGAACAAACTGGTAGTAGTAGATGCTTTAGAGGGGATTCAAACATAAAATAAGTGTAATTTTTGAAATGATAGTTGAAGCTCTTAATGCCAATACATGCTTTTTGTTTCAAATGTAGAGCCCTCACTTTTAGAATCCCCCTACTCAGTGAACTAGAGTAGATTAAGCCTAGAGAAACCAACATTGCTGAGAAACAGGAAGAGAAAAATGAAGGCATGTACATGTACCTGTTTCTGCTATCAAAATTCGAGCCTCCTCTATTTGGAATCCCCAAATGGCAGGACTTGGATGAAGAGAAGACAAGATATCAATCTGAAAGGACAAATAATCATGAATTGAGGACGATATAACATGGGAAAAACACTTCATTTGCTTAATCACCAGTAAGAAGCATTACCAAGCACATATACAAAATAAGCATTCATAAAACATTTAGTTCAGGTCTCACCATGAACTGACCAAGCAACAAGAAGGAAATACAAACTGAAGCAATGACAGGGCACTGCAGCCCATTTTAAATGCATATGCCACTTGCTACAATTTTATAGGACTGGTACCTCATCATCTTCACTTCTCAGCCTCCCTGTTAATCGAGCATATAGATGTTGCACTCTTGTGAGTTTCCGTGTTTCTTTCTTTGGTTCAACCAACACTGTTGTACATACGGCCTAGAAAGCAGGATGAACGCATAAGAACTTAATTTACTAAGAGAAATCTCAATCCAAGTAGATGAGTGAACCGCTAGAAAGTTCCCCAAATTCGATACTCACCTCTAATTTCTTCTTATGCTCTCCCGCACTATGGAGAACTCATTATGGTCCGTTGGACTGCAATGTGTAATTAAATATTCTGAATATTTTAAAATCAAGGAGACATATATCAAGGAAACTACTTACAAAGTAAATGTGATATAAATCGCCATAATTGATTAACAATTACGTCTTCGGCTTCAACGAAGCTAACCTGGAAAGTAAGTCAAGTGCTATCGAAGATCTTGGGCCTTCGATCCACCTCTAGCTCGGGTTCCAGCCAAAGACTCACTATAGATGTTAAGTTTGTTCCGATGAAATAGTTGTTCTGGCTATTCAGAAAGTTTTGATAAGTGATTAACAGAGCACAGAAACCTAATAGCAGCATCAGGTTTGAGAAGTATCTTTCAAATTTATAAAATTTAGAAAATAGAAACTCGGTCTCAGCAAGAATGAAGTATATTATACAGAAACTCTCCTTTTAGAAATTGTGAATACAGCTTATTGGAGACATAATTGATAAGCATTTTCCCTTCAACCTACAGGTGTAAGGTGCATCAAATTTGCTAAGACATACATAATACATTTAAATTTCACATGATTTGAATTTTAAAGGAACAACACCTGTAAAGATACCAGCCACGTTAACGGATCAATGTCAGGAGAAGTCCTAACTATGCTGCTACGGGCAAGCACAACCTAAATTTTCAGGACCAATGCAAGGAATCAAAAGACCAGGTGGAAGAAGCAAAATTATTGGCAGAGAGAGAGAGAGAGAGAGAGAGAGAAATTTTAAGTAGTAGGAAGGTCAGAAGTGTTGGTGATTTTAGTATCACTCAACTTATTTTATTGTAATGGTGATTTACTAAGAGATCAATGTGATTCGTATTAGACTTGGATACGAGTAAGGGAAAGTGTGGAGTACACACACGTTTGAGCTAAAACGAAGTCAACCTCGATAAAGAAGTAAAAGTTAAAGGGTAGCACATTTTGCTGATGTGCTCGACCGAGCAGAGTCCTTGACTCGGCCGAGCAGAGCTTAGCAGATTGGCCAAGTTTCTGGAGTGTCTTGCTCGGCCGAGGCATGTGCCTTGCTCGGCCGAGCAGTATGAACAACACGGCCGTGCAGTTCATAAGACACGGCCGTGCAGCTTGGCAGAATTTCACTAGACATGTGTGCTCGGCCGAGCGAGTCCCTTGACTCGGCCGAGCAGTTCCTGAACAGGTGCCTTTTCAAATTGAAAAGACACATTGTTTGGCTAAAATCATGTCTTTTAATTGTACCCTTTAACTAATACCTCTCCATCTGTATATATACAGAGATTGATCTCAGTTGTACATATATGAAAAACACAATGTGATACAACAATAACGAAAGCAAAACAATTCTCAAGTTTTGATTTGTTCTCTTTGCCTAGAAAACAAATTGTGTGATTGTCTTATCCCAATAAAGATTTTGTGTAACCCAGGCATTAAGGGTCGAAATACTTTATTCGGAAAGTGGATTATACACGATTCAATCACATATCCGGCCTTAGTATCAAGATCAAGACCCCATATTCCCTACAAACGAATAAAGTATTTGTGATACTCATGGCTGGTGGAAGTACTTTGAAGGAGATGACGACAAAGTTTGGAAAGCTAGACAAATTTGAAGGACAAGACTTCAGGCGTTGGCAGAAGAAGATGCACTTCCTTTTAACAACGTTAAAAGTGGTGTATGTTCTATCTACCCCTATTTCGGAATTGCTTGAAGATGACAACTTGGAAGCAATCAGACATAGATCAAAATGGGAGAACGACGACTACATTTGCAGAGGACACATATTAAACGGTATGTTTGATTCTCTATTTGACATCTATCAAAATGAGGAATCTGCTAAAGAGTTATGGGATTCTCTTGAATCCAAGTACATGGCAGAGGATGTTTCTAGTAAGATGTTCCTTGTGAGTAATTTTAATAATTACAAGATGGTCGATTCAAGACCTGTCATGGAACAATTCAATGAACTCCTTAGAATCCTTGGACAATATACACAACATGGGTTGAAGATGGATGAGTCAATATCGGTTTCAAGTGTGATTGATAAGTTGCCTCCCTCCTGGAAGGATTTCAAACACACTTTGAAACATGGTAAAGACGATCTGTCTTTGGTTCAACTTGGTAGTCACTTGCGCATAGAGGAATCTCTTAGGGCGCAAGAGGATGACAAAGGCAAAGGAAAAGAAGTTGCTGGACCCTCGGTCAATATGATTGATGAGGGTGGAAACAATAAAAACAAAGGAAAGAAACGTAGTTTCAATGACAATGGTTCTGGTTCCAACAAGAAGCCTAAATTGGCATGTTGGAAGTGTGGCAAATCTGGTCACTTTAAGAAGGATTGTCGTGTTGGAAACAACAAGAAAGGCGCAAGCACAAGTGGTTCTAGAAAGGGGTCTAAGGACCATTCTCAAAACTGAGGTCAGAATTTAATACATAGTTGGAACAGATTTATTAAAAATTCTGTTTCACTAATTTCTGAGGCATTTTATGTGCAGGATGATGCTATTGCGTGGTGGATTGATTTCGGTGCCACAACTCATGTTTGTAAGGATCGTTGTTGGTTTAAGACATACGAACCAATGAAAGACGGATATGTCCTTTAAATGGGTGATGACCATTCCGCTCCTATTCAAGGAAGAGGAAGTGTGGTGTTGGAATTCAGTTCGGGAAAAACTATTTCTTTGTTTAATGTTTTATATGTACCTAAACTTCGTAAGAATTTAATTTCTGGTCCTGTCTTGAACAAGTGTGGTTATAAACAAGTTTATGAATCCGATAAGTTTACCTTATCGAAGTTTGGTGTATTTGTAGGATTTGGTTATAATGGGATGTTTATGTTGAATTTAAATAAAATTCCTAGTTCTATTTATATGATTTCTTCTGTTGTTATCAATTCTTCATAATGGCATGCTCGGTGGAAAATGTAATATTTCAAAAGGCTTTCAATTCTTAATGTAAGATTATCCTATTTTGAACATAGCCACCATCATTAGATGCGTTGTGAGTTTGTTCAAATGCATAGCCACGCATTTAATAATGTGTTGTGAGTATGCGGATCTACTTGCTTTGGTTGAATATTGATTCACCATTAAGTTAAGAATTGATAAGTATTTCGGCTGAATCTCAAATGAATGATCATTTGATTGAGGTACCAAATGAGATACCCGAACCTCGTAAAAGTAAAAGAGTAAGGAAAGCCAAATCATACGGTTCTGATTTTCAACTATATTTAGTTATGGGATCAAGAGATCAAATTGAATCTCAATACTCTTACTGTTATAGTATAGAGGAGGATCCAAGATGGCAAGAACCTTTGATGAAGCAATAAAATCTCGAGACGCTGGTTTTTGGAAAGAAGCCATCGATGATGAGATTGGTTCTATTGTGGAAAATAATACATGGGTCTTGTCTGATTTACCACCAGGCTGTAAACCTTTGGGGTGCAAATGGATCTTCAAAAAGAAGATGAAAGTCGATGAAACTATTGACAAATTTAAAGCTCGATTGGTAATCCAAGGCTTTAGACAAAAGGAAGGAATCGATTACTTCAATACATATGCACCGGTTGCTCGTATCACTACTATTAGATTTCTGATAGCTTTGGCAGCTATTCAGAATCTATTGATCCATCAAATGGATGTCAAAACAACATTCTTAAATGGTGATTTGGAAGAAGAGGTGTATATGAAACAACCTGAATGTTTTGTTATGCCAGGTAATGAGCATAAGGTATGTAAGTTAATTAAGTCATTGTATGGGCTGAAGCAAGCACCTAAGCAGTGGCATCAAAAGTTTGATGAGGTTGTTTTGTCGAATGGTTTTGTATTAAATCAGTCCGACAAATGTGTATATAGCAGATTTGATGAATTCGGTAAAGGTGTAATCATCTGCCTATATGTTGATGACATGTTGATTTTTGGCACAGACCAAAATGTAGTTGATGAAACTAAGAAGTTTTTGTCATCAAAGTTTTCTATGAAGGACATGGGAGAAGCCGATGTAATTCTTGGTATAAAGATTAATCGGATGAACAAGGGAATTGCAATTACACAATCTCACTATATTGAGAAAATTCTCAAGAGGTTTAATTGTGATGATTGTTCTAAAGTTAGTACTCCCATGGATCCTACTGAGAAACTTGTGTCAAACACTGTAAACTGTGTCACACTCGAATACTCAAAATCCATGGCGGTTTGATATATGCTATGACGGGCACTCGACCCGATATTGCTTATGCGGTTGGAAGATTGAGCAGGTTTACTAGTAATCCTAGTAGACAAACATTGGCATGCTATAACAAGGGTGTTCAAGTACTTAAAAGGTACTATGGACTATGGTTTGAGTTATAGTGGACATCCTTCTATATTAGAAGGTTACACAGATGCTAGTTGGATCAACCAAGAAGATTCATCTTCTACTAGTGGTTGGGTGTTCTTGCTTGGAGGAGGTGCCATTTCTTGGGCTTCCAAAAAGCGACATGTATTACACATTCTACAATGGAATGCGAGTTTGTAGCATTGCCTGCTGGAAAAGAAGCGGAGTGGCTTCGAACTTGATATATGAGATTCCATTATGGCCAAAACCGATATCACCAATGTCTATCCATTGTGATAGTGTCGCCACCTTGGCTAGGGCCTATAGTCGATTTATAATGGCAAGTCTAGACACTTGGGTGTCAGACATAGTATGATTCGGGAGTTAATCATGAATGGTGTGATATCAGTTGAGTTTGTTCGGTTGCAACAAAATTTGGCTGACCACTTGACGAAGGGGTTAGCCAGAGACTTGGTAAATAAGTCTGCAATGGGAATGGGATTAAAGTCCATTTAATCCTCTAATTGTGAGATACCCAATTCCCTTCTAATACAACGTTAGAAGCTTGAATTCAATGTGGAAAGCTTGCAGTTGGAGATTGGAACATATGTTATTATCTTTCCCAAGGTATGTGTTCAGACCTGCAAGTAAAGGTTAGGTTGAAGAATATCTTCTTAATAGTTCCTTTGAAAAATTGCAAATGCAGGTGCAAGATTAAAAGGAACTACCTATGTGGACATGAAGTTTTGCCGCTTCAAGAAGCTAGGACTTGGCTTCCTATATGTTCACTAATGGATATGGACACATGGCTTGTAAAGTGTCAAGATTAAACAAAGAGAATTGTACTGAACTTATGTGTATAGTATCTTCAGGTATTCATATGAGTTGACGGGTTCAATCGTTACGACACCCCGATTCTCGAGTATTTGAAATGTGTATTATACTAAGATGAAAATTCAATCGCAAGACATTTTCATTTATGCATTCCTTTGTTTCGTTATTTATAAAGTTTAGTAAATCAAAGGATTACACTAAAATGGAGGGGATTTGTTGGTGATTTTAGCATCACTCAACTTATTTTATTGTAATGGTGATTTACTAAGAGATCAATGTGATTCGTATTAGACTCGGATACGAGTAAGGGAAAGTGTGGAGTACATACTCGTTTGAGCTAAAATGAAGTCAACCTCGATAAAGAAGTAAAAGTTAAAGGGTAGCACATTTTGCTGATGTGCTCGGCCGAGCAGAGTCCTTGACTCGGCCGAGCAGAGCTTAGCAGATTGGCCAAGTTTCTGGAGTGTCTTGCTCGGCCGAGGCATGTGTCTTGCTCGGCCGAGCAGTATGAACAACACGGTCGTGCAGTTCATAAGACACGGCC
The DNA here is from genome assembly GCA_022495995.1 of Adenophora triphylla var. japonica. Taxonomy (NCBI): domain Eukaryota; kingdom Viridiplantae; phylum Streptophyta; class Magnoliopsida; order Asterales; family Campanulaceae; genus Adenophora; species Adenophora triphylla. The sequence continues at coordinate 76,557 of JAFEMH010002151.1, read as the reverse complement.
GTGCAGCTTGGCAGGATTTCACTAGACATGTGTGCTCGGCCGAGCGAGTCCCTTGACTCGGCCGAGCAGTTCCTGAACAGGTGCCTTTTCAAATTGAAAAGACACATTGTTTGGCTAAAATCATGTCTTTTAATTGTACCCTTTAACTAATACCTCTCCATCTGTATATATACAGAGATTGATCTCAGTTGTACATATATGAAAAACACAAAGTGATACAACAATAACGAAAGCAAAACAATTCTCAAGTTTTGATTTGTTCTCTTTGCCTAGAAAACAAATTGCGTGATTGTCTTATCCCAATAAAGATTTTGTGTAACCCAGGCATTAAGGGTCGAAATACTTTATTCGGAAAGTGGATTATATACGATTCAATCACATATCCGGCCTTAGTATCAAGATCAAGACCCCATATTCCCCTACAAGAAGGGTTCAATGTATTCCTTGATCACTTATAAGAAGTCCTTCTGCCCTTAAATGCGTGTGCATTCTTGTTGGTGAAGTTACTAAATTCTCCATAGTCCATAGTCCATAGTCCATAGTCAATTATCATGTTCTAATTTACACTTGTAATCATGAATCATGATGTCATATGGTGAAATCATTGAGGATGTTTATGTATATACATGCTAATAAAAGTGCTTAAAATCGACTTTCACAAATTACTCTCATAGTAGTCGACTTTCACAAATTACTCTCATAATCAAAAATGGACACTTTAGGAACATAGGGATAACATATTGTGCTCAACGAATATGCTACTCAACATGTGCAGGAATTAAATAAATTGAAGCAATAGATTTTCAATTACCTTAATGAGTGGCGAGTTGCTTTTGCTTATCATCTGTAAAGCTCTATTTACGCAAAAATCCCACGACTTTTTACAGGGAACCTGATTGCTCCTGAGGATTAATGTCTTAGGAACTTCTTTCTGTAATTTCAGAATGACAGAGGAAACCTGCATACAAACATAGAACTTCGTATCCATACTTTCTCCGAATAAAGGAAACCATCATGCAAGAAACAGCTTCATAAGAAATCACAAGTTGCCTTAGCAGCAGAAACCCCAGGAGGCAGTATCAAAATGTATAGCAATAAAGAGATAAAGAAACTAGGACATAGAAAACAATGTACAAAAGAACATTGAATGTGATTTTCCCACCCTAGCCCATTGTGTTGGTAATGTTGTTAATATGTGTCAAAGGAGCTCAATGGATATTGGAGAAATATTTACGATGATGTGTCTTCATGTGGTTTTGTTTTTCCGTATGTCCAAACTCTAAAAACGTGAGGCAAAGCAATTGGTAACAGAGATATTGGTGTTACTACAAGAGGTGCTACTTCAACTTGTAGCTCATAATTAGTATTAGAGTAATGGCTTCTCCATCCTACTCCCCCACCTCCTTCAGAGAGAAAAAACAAGGAAAAGAAAGTGATTGACCTGTCTCATGGTGGCTTGGAGTTCAGTTATTGACTCCACGTAAGTCCAAGAAAGGGATTTGTCCCATGCAATAGTAGTGGCCAGAATCGAACTTCCATCAAATTCATTAAACTCAACCTGTAATTTAGGATCTACTAGCCATAAGCCATCCACGCACACCAAAGAAAAAAATGTTCTATGTGACCACATATTTTCTTCCATTGCTTTACATTACGAAAACATAGAATAAAATATATTATACCTGTGGAACCATGAAGTAAAATGAACCAAATGCCTCCCATTCAGAATATATATCAGCCCTTGCATCAAAGCAGATGGCTCCATAAGCACGAATCAAGGGATATTTCTTTGAAAGAAACCTTAAATAAGACAACAGAAACTATCAAAATTCCTGAACTTACATCTGTGCAATAACATCTGAGCAAATGCTAAAATCCATATGAACTTACAGGTCTTTAAGGCAATCCTTTGTCGCTAAGAACAGACTGGGATGTATTGGTGATACGACTCTTGGGATGATGAAATTTACAGGCAGACCTGTATTTACAATCTCCGGTTTTCAGTTAGTAACTGCATTCAGGTTGTCCAGGCCGTTCAGGAAAATCCCCAACTAGCATCTGCTGTTGATGGTGAGTGTATAGACTGGTATCACTTTCAGAAGTATTGCGAGCAAATGCTGGTGGTGTAGGTAGGCTCCTCTCTGATGTCGGATATACAAGAGCCTCAGAGAGTCAAAAACATTAAACAAGTTAATATGGTTGTAACATCAGTGTGTACAAGGCTCAACTAATATCCAAAGTAACTTAGATGCTCGTCTTTTCAGGTCGGGATTACTATTGATTACCAATTACCTAGGCTACAAATCTCCCCTACACACACGAAGAAAACAAGGAGTCACATTTGAAAAGTCACAAACTTTTTAATATTGGGCCTTTACGTCTCTATTACTTCCTTTAAACTGAACTAAAGTTGTAAACTTTTTTGTAAGACAAGATAAATATCACTTGACAATCCCCCTCTAGAGTTAGTCCGCTCACGATATCCAAGGTTAAGAGGGCACTTTTAAGTTCATCATATACAGTAACATTAACTAAATTTCATTCTCAAACAAATCTGCTTCCACATACTATCCCTTTCAGTTACAGACTGCAATTGTAATGGGATCCAAAATTTTAGATTTAAATTAGCATATGGTAAGTATGTCAAAGCCTATACTCCAATGGCTTCAGAAGCTATAAAACATATACGTGAATGCATTCAGTTCCAGACTGCAATTGTAATGGGATCCAAAATTTTAGATTTAAATAAGCATACGGCAAATATGTCAAAGCCTATACACACAAAAAAAAATTGGAACTATAAAAATGTATACATGAATGAAGGGGCTATCAAAGACAAGCACAGTGATCATTCCACCTAAATATAAAACTACCTGTATATATTTTTAGCAGTAAACGTAATCAGCATATGGAACTAGACTAAAGATGATGCGTGACTTGAACATATGCAAGAGTTCTAGCTTATTTAAAAACAGAATAATGGTACTGATGACGCCAAGCTTTTCAGGGTCAGGAGCGGTTCAAGAATATCTGGCTTAATATATTTAGTGGTTTGTTTGTACCTAGATCACAACACAAATAAGCACCGTTAAGGTCAAAGTTGGATGTTACTCCAACTCAGGCCCTCGGGTGTGAGAGTAAGAATACTGAGATAATAAGGCTTTGAATACCTTGGAGTGTGTGTGTGTTTAGGGTTTAAGAGTAATAGGGCTTACTCAATATATTTGGAACTTACCTTGCCCAAGGGGACAAAGGTCTTCTATTTATAGGCAATGTAGTGGTGCTTGTTGATGTAAGCAATGAGATCAGCCCTAGGGGGCACTTTGGTATTTGACCAGCTACACGTGTCCGCAGCTAATTGGCCCTGTCAGGGAGGGAACATTAACTGCTGTAGAGGCATGGCTGAAAGGGACATGAGCCGTGTAGATGGCTTGGCGCATTAAATGTAATAGTAGGCGCCTGACTGAGCCGCATTAAATGTGTGAAGTGGGAGCCGGTAACTTGCATGTCAGAGCCAGTAAGCTAACTTGCTCAGTAAGGCTTGACATTAACCGGGAGGCAGGTGTGAGCCCGCGGTCAACATCTTGGGCGCGGTCAAAGGTATTTGACGCGGGCACGGAGGGAGCGGTCATACCTCCCGCAGGCACGGGACCAGCGATCATGCAATCTGCGGGCACGGACCCAGCGGTCATAGATCGTGCGGGCACGAATATAGCGGTCAGGATCCCTCCGGTCTTTGATAGGGAAAATGCGGGGAGGGACGTGGTCTTGACCTCAAGGGCCTATCTGTCCGCGGTCTTCCCCCCCAGCGGTCTAGGAACTGCCACGTCACTGGTTCCTTGGACCAGACCGAGCGCGGGCCCAGTCCAGTAGATCCGGGCTCATCAGGTACTAAGAATATTTGGCAACTAACTCATGATGCAAAGACTTTATCATTTCTTGCAATTAATGATAAAACAAAAACAGATACTGATGATGATAATTAACAACCCAACATACCCACTGCTGCAGACAACAAAACTGGGGACAGGTTGAAGGGTACCAACAGGCACATACCTATATCAGATTGATAAATAAATGGAATAAGAAATTAAACTTGAACCACAATACAAGTCAAGAAATACCTGATATCCTTTCCATTCTGAGGTAGGAGGAGGAATGCCTTGGGTTGGTGGTGAATACATCATTGGTACATAAGGAGTAGGCTCAACGCCCTTGGAGACCAGGATGACATTGTTGTTTGCGGTGGACCGGATGATCCACCATTACCTATTCCAACAGGAGATTCACCTCCTGCAGTAGGATCAGGATGCAGATTTCTAGGGTTTGAGTTGAAGGTTTGTGGTTTGTGTTGTTGAACTGGGCCTATACAGGCCGAAATCCTAATTAGGTTAGAATTCTAAGAGAGGAATGGAAATCAGAAATGATTTGGATTTGGATTTGGTTTTGGATTGAGCTAGAATTTTTGGAGGGAATTCGGGAATTTGGGAGGGGAATTTTGGGAGGGGAATTTTGGGAGGGGAATTTGGGGAAGGCGCTAGAGCCTGGAGTATTGAAATTTTGAACGTAAAAATAAAAATAAAAAGCATAATTAACACTTAAATCACGGTTAACTATTAAACCGGTGAAAAAAAAATTATTTGCGCCGGTTATAAACACCGTGGTTTATAGTAAATTATTTGCCACGGTTAATGGACCGTGACAAATAAAATGTGACAAAAACACCTTTTTTTTGAAGTGAGGGAATCAGATTTGTCAAGACAGTATTCTGAGGTATCCACAGTCTCAACTCCAAGGCAACTTTCCTCAACCTGCAGTGTGTTCTCTCCTTACCCAGCATCTATATGGTTCCACTCCGTATTCAGCTCCATGCATTAGTGCTGGATTTTCTACGTTTGGTCAGTTTGGAAGTCAGTCAGCGCAGCTCAGTTCCCAGAACCCCAGTGTGCAGTTTAATGGCTATGATATGTACGGGAACAGGATTCCCAGCTCTGTCAGTTTGTTGGATAGTAATATCGGTATCCCCAGTACCTCTGGTCTCCCATCGGCTGCTTTGCCCATTAGATCTACTTCGGAGTTCCCAGTGCCGTCTTCAACAGTGGCTCCTGCTATTCCCCAGATTCCAGGTTTAACTCCGGAAGTAACGGCCTTATTGAAGCAGATGCAACAGCAAATCGACAGATTGACTGTAGGTTCTAGTGGTCTCAAGGTGGTGGACCCAACCCAAGTAACGCCTTTGCCTCATAAATTCAAGATGCCGAAGATGGACTTCGATGGTACTGCTTGTCCCAAAACTCATGTGGATACATATGTTATCACAATGGGAGCGATGGGCTGCACGCCCGAGTTTACGGCATCCCACTTTCATCTGACTTTGAAAGGACCAGCGCTCACATGGTTTTTGGCTCTGAAACAAGAATGCCGCTCCACCTGGAGCCAGATTAAGGAGACCTTCTTGGAGAAGTATAGAGGCAATCTGGAGTGGCATACCACCCAGGATGATTTAGTGGGGACCATCCAGAAGGCTGATGAGTCAGTTACAGAATTCTACAAGCGGTGGAATGCCAAGCTTAATGAGCTATCAGAGCCGATTCCCCTTCAGGACCAAAAAGACATCTTCTTGTCGTGCGTGAAGCCAGTACTCAGGGAAGCCATCAGAAAAGGTTGGTCCAGATTTGCGAGAGATGGTTGGAATGGGATCTAGAAGTGAGAACAGACTGTTTAACCAAACCCCGAATGAAAATGCCGGCGGTAGCAGCGGGAGTGGAGGATACCGATACCGAGCACCCAACCCTATCTTTACCATAGCACCGAAAGGGAGAGAAGTAGTTAAGGACAACATTATCAATAACCTGCAAGGAGGGGGTAATAATGGTTCTAATGGTGGGAGATTCCATCCAAAACAACAAAGAAAGTTTGATGATTTGGGTATGACTACAGAGGAGGTTTATAACGGATTGCTCAGAATCGGTATGATAAAGCCGCTGGAGAATTACAGGCCTGCTAGTCCCAATCCCAATCTTGACACAAGCAAATATTGTCGGTTCCATCAGTTCCCGGGGCACACTACCAATACTTGTTTCACCCTCAAGAGGATTATCCAAGGGCTTGTAGATGAAAAGAAGATTGAAAAGTCCCCTCGTCCTAATGTCGTCAGCAACCCTCTGCCTAGCAACAACGTGAATCTCATCGACTTTGATCAAGATTATTTTGTCAATGTAATAGAGTTTGGGGAATCCGTAGATGGAAATGTTAGTGATGATTGTAATAAGATTGTGACTGATGTAAAATGAAAGATAACTTCTGCTATGTTTTGTATCTTGATGACCTGCATGATTTGAATAATGCTGTTGAGTACGATGATTATGAAGAGCATTTCGTTGTTAACACTATATCCTCCATGGCTCCTAGAGAATCCCCGATCTCTTTGGAGGAGCTCAGGATGGCAGGTAATTGGGGAGCGCCTTTGTCCGTAAACGAGATAAGACAGGCGGCGTGGCCATACAACACTCGCCCTGTCCCGCTTACACTAGCAGAGCTCAAGGAGGCCAGCAAGAATTTTGTGGTTGAAGATCATCAAGATGTTAATCTGTTGACTCGGTCAGGAAGAATGTTGGGAACAAATAATGCAGATCCATCCGGGAAAGGCAAAGGAGTTTCTGTCTCGAATCCCCAGTCCTCTCAGAATCCCTACAGACCGGTCGGAGGTGAAGAAGTCCAGGAAGACCCGATCTTGACGCAGTTAAAGAGAACACAAGCCGATATCTCCTTATGGTCTCTGCTCACATCATCCTACCCTCACAAGCTAAAGCTGGAAGAGGCCCTGTCCTAAACAAAAGTGTCTGTCAACGCCACTCCGGACGAAGCTTGTCAGCTGATTGGAACTACGCAGTATGGGAACATCATTACTTTTACGGATCTTGATCTACCTGCTTACGGTGCAAAGCATAATGAGTCTCTACACATCACGGTGCCACTGGAGGGGTGCCAGATTCCCCATGTATTGGTAGACAATGGGTCAGCTATGAATGTGCTCCCTGCCAAAATGATGAGTATTCTAAATATTGATGCATAAAGCCTTAAACCATCCAGCGAGACCATAAAAGCCTACGATTCGACATCCAGGGCGGTGTTGGGGATAGTCTCTCTGAATTTGTTGTTTGGGAGCAAGGAGATGATGGTAGAGTTCTAAGTTATCGACATTCCTGTCACATTCTCAGCATTATTGGGTAGGCCGTGGATTCATGAAATAGGAGCGGTAGCCTCCACCCTCCACCAGTGTTTGAAATTTGTGCAAGAAGGAGTTCTGACAACCATTTACGGGGATAGCGTCACTATTGGGGAAACCAGCACCAATGCCATGCCAGTGATGGAAATTAAGCTCGTCCAGGAGAATCTAATGCTCAGTGGATTCACGATAGAAAATCATAAAGGGCAGGTCTGCACTATAGATTTGACAACCTCCTCGGATAAGATTCCCCCTGTGCTGAAAATGATGAGAGGCATGAGCTACATCCCTGGTCTGGGGCTAGGGAAGCGTCAACAGGGACCATGTAAGCTAGTGATGCCAGAAGCCAAGAGAAACAGGCGAGGCCTGGGGTATGTCATGATGGGAGAAGACAAAGCGTATGATAAGATTGAAGCTTTTAAAGAAAGGATGACCTCAGCTGCTGGTAGGAGGTACAAGAGGCCTGAGATGCGCCCGTACAGATGGTCTTTGAACAAACACTTTGTCAGAGAGGATGGGGAAATGTTTGTTTGCCCAGAGCTGAAGATGAGTCAAATGGAAGAAAGGATGAGAAAATTCGGAGGCTTGCTAGCAGTCAAAACCTGGTGAAGGAAATGCTTGTGAGTATGCCTAGAAGGCCAGGTGTCACCGTCACGTTCGAGAACAGCTACCATTTCTGGGGGCCTGATTATGTGAATCAGTTTGAGAAGCTTGTCCTAGATGAACCCACCATATACAAGATCCGCGGTGCTGACCCCTTGGACATTGATGGTGATTTGGTGTCCAGCGATTTCAAGGATCGTGCCGTCGTAACACGAAGATGATATGCACTTGTCAGAGTTACCTGCAGAAGGGTTTGTTGTTGCTAAAAATCCCAGAGATTTGATTGACTTTTCCTCTGATAGCGAGGTTGTGGCCATGTTGGAATTTGAAAAGGAGTCTGTTGTGAATCTGAACAGTTTGGAGACCGTTGTAGAGAAGCCGCTGCAGAATTGGACTTCATTCCGAGGATCAGTCGCTGACAGGGAGACTATGATAAAAAAGCTAGGGCTCAAGCCTCGTCCCGGTCCCTCCGAGTCTAAATTTGTTCCCCATGTCCTGAGTCAGCCCCCAGAGTCCTTTGTGATTGAGTTTGAGTCTTCCGATCGGTCTGACGTCCTCACGACGGAAGACCGTCGTCGTGTTGTAGACACTGTTTTTCCCTTCGCTTTGAATAAAATGGTCGATCTTTCTGAGTATCCCGTGATTGCCAATCTAACAATTTAACGCTTAACTAAAATTAATCATCAAGATTTAAAAATAATTGAGCCAGATTCAATTGAAGATAATGCAAACTTAATAGACGAGCAAATTTTAGAAAATGATTCAAAGCAGGTTTGCGAGCAAAAGGAAAGCCGGGCCCAAGCTTCCGATGAGGTATTGACAACGGTGAACCTGGGAACAGCTGAAGAACCCAAAGAAATGCAAATTGGCAGCTTCTTCTCCAGAGATGAACGGGTTGCCCTGATCGAGTTGCTTAAAGAGTTCGTAGAAGTCTTTGCCTGGTCCTACAAAGACATGCCCGGGTTGGATACATATATTGTAGAACACCGGATACCCCTGGATCCAGAGATTAAGCCAATAAAGCAGAAACTGAGGCGGATCAAGCCCGAGTGGTCCTTATAAGTCAAAGAAGAGATTGAGAAACTCCTACAGGTGGGCTTTATCAAGGTGATCGAATACCCGACTTGGCTGGAAAATATTGTAACGGTCACAAAAGCGAATGGAAAGGTTCGATTTTGCGTAGACTTTCGGGATCTCAACAAGGCCAGTCCCAAAGATGACTTCCCCCTTGCCAAACATTGACATGCTGGTAGATGCAACAGCGAACTACGAGGTCAAATCCTTTGTCAATGGTTTTGGGGGTTATAACCAGATTAAAATGGCCGAGGAAGACCAAGACAAGACAGCATTCACCTCTCCTTGGGGCACTTATTGTTACACTGTGATGCCATTTGGGCTGAAGAACGCCGGGGCTACCTACCAGAGGGCCGTCACCACCCTATTTCACGACATGATCCACACGGAGATTGAAGTGTATGTGGACGATATGATTATTCACTCGAAAGGGTCAGATGGACAGCACTTCACTGATTTAAGAAAGTTCTTCAACAGACTTCGGGAGCATTCCATGAGGCTAAATCCAGCCAAATGCACTTTTGGGGTTATCCGAGGTAAAGTTTTGGGCTACATGGTCACAGAGCGATGCATCGAAGTAGATCCCAGAAAATTCAAAGCGATTGTTGAGATGAAGCCGCCCAGAACTGTTTCTGAAGTAAAAGGTTTCATGGGCCGTCTACAATACATCAGTCGATTCATCAACCAGCTGACCTCCATATGTGAGCCAATCTTTAAGCTATTGAAGAAGAATCAGGAAGTGGTTTGGAACGAAGAATGTCAGCTAGCTTTCGAGAGAATCAAAGCTTACCTTGTTAATCCTCCCATCCTCTGGCCACCTCACGGGAGCAAGCCTCTACTTCTATATCTGACGGTCACAGACACAGCTATCGGGGCCATGCTAGCGCAAGAGAAGAAGGATTCCAAGGTCGAGAATGCCATATATTTTGTCAGTCACAAATTCCAAGGTAGCGAGTTTAATTACTCTGCCCTCGAGAAGACATGCGCAACTCTGGTTTGGGTGGTCGGAAAGCTGAAGCACTATATGCTATCCCGCACAGTATATCTAGTCTCCAAAATGGACCCGATCAGATACCTATTTCAGGGTGATAGAGGCAACATTTTCACCAGATTGGCAAAATGGACCTTCTTCTTGGCTGAGTTTGATATTAAATATGTGATCCGGAAATCAATCAAGGGACAGGCTTTGGCAGATCAATTGGCTGATTCCCCCAGTACAGAAGCCCGAGGACCAGATCTCCAGTTTCCAGATTAGGGGTTTTTTGTCGTAGAAAATGGCAACCGGTGGCAGTTATTCTTTGACGGCGCGGCGAACAAAAGAGGTAACGTCATCGGGATGGTACTGGTAGACCCGAATGACATGCATACCCCTATAGCTATCAAGCTAAACTTCTCGGTTACCAACAATGCAGCCGAATATGAAGCTTGCATAGCTAGTCTAGAGGCTGCCCTAGAGCGACATGTGGATGAGTTGGAAGTGTTCGGTGATTCCCAACTGATAATAAATCAAGCCGCCAACAAATGGAAAACCTCAGATCCATGTCTCCAGAGGTATCACGCTTACACATGCAGCTCGCTGGCCGCTACTCAAGGAAGTGTCATTCCACCCTCGAGAAAACCGCATATTGCCGATGCCCTAGCTACTCGGCCTCTTGGGTAGAAACTCAAGGAAAGTCAATCAAACCGCTCTGTGGCCTGGTGAGAGGCGAGAAAATCATGCATATTGTTGTGAAATTGAGATCGAAACCATCAATGTGCCGTGGTACAACCAGATCTTCCAATATCTCAAGCATGGTAAAGCATCATTCCCCGTTGATAAAGAAGGAGACCTGAAAGGTATTCATGCCAAGAGTCTACAAGCTTTCAAAAGGCTATCGGCCGCACGTCATACTTAGCAATGAGTTATGGAAGAAAAGGGAAGGTTGCCCTCTCTCCGCTCAGACGCAAAGAAAAAGCTCGTAGAGTAATGGAAGATGTTCACAATGGCGCCCATGCACTCATATATGAACGCTCGATCCCTTATGCATAGCATTATCGCACTCGGGCTACTGGATTACTACGGAGACCGATCAGTATCCAATTTGTGCGACATGTGACAAATGCCAGCGATTCTCCAACCTAAACCACATCCCTCCTCATGATCTATACTGTATGACAACTCCTTGGCCCTTCGCAATGTAGGGAATCGACGTCATCGGGAAGATAACTCCATTCGGGAGCAATGGACACTCATTTTTTTTGGCCGCAGTGGATTACTTCACAAAGTGGGTGGAAGTCGCGTCCTACAAAGTGCTCACAGCTAAGAAAATAGCTCGCTTCATAAAAGAACAAATTTTTTGCAGCTACGGAGTCCCGAATGAGATCATTTTTGACAATGGAACCCACTTCGAGGGAGAGACCGATCGTCTGCTTACTGAATACAGGGTCAAGCGCCACAAGTCTTCACCATACAGACAACAGACGAATGGTGTTGTTGAGGCTGCTAATAAGAATTTGGAGAGAATCATAAAGAAGATGGCCGATCGAGGAAGAGATTGGCCGGAGAAGCTACATTTAGCATTGTGGGGCTATCGCACTTCAATACGGACTGCTACAGGTGCAACCCCATACGCCTTGACCTACGGAATGGAGGCTGTCATGCCCATTGAGCTAGAAATTCCATCCCTCAGGGTATTGCTCGAGAATGAGGTAAATGAGATTGAATGGCTCCAAAGTCGATACAACGAATTGGCACTGTTAGATGAACGCAGATTAAAGGCCATGGAGCACAATTGGGCATATCAGAAAAGAATGGCCCGTGCTTTTGATAAAAGAGTGAAGCCCAGGGATATCAAGGTTGGTGATCTGGTCCTCAAGATGAAGCCCGCAAATCAGAACAGTGCATTGGGCAAATGGGTACCTGTCTGGGTCGGACCATTTTTAGTAAAGAAGATATTCTCCGGAGGAGCGATGCAGCTGACAGATCTGGATGGCAACCCATTTTTGCACCCCGTCAACGGAGACAAGTTGCGGCGGTATTATATGTGATTGAGTCTTTTCCCCTCTGTAAACAAAATAAAATAAATAAATAAATAAATAAATAAAGAGAAAAGTGAAAATAAAGGAGCAATAAAATTGTCCCAGATGAGACTAAAAAGCTCTCAAAAGGCAGTCCATGCAAAAATAAGGGACGCACCCGATGCTAAAAGAATATACCCAGCTAGGCTGAAAACCCTAAAAAGGGGAGGTCTAGGTAAAAAGCAGGGTTGCACCATGTCCCCCTTCTGTCTTCCCCTTTCTGTAAACACAAATTTGATTGAGTTGAATTACGGAGACCTGAGCCCCTTAGTTCTCTATGTAAAAGGGGAACATAGGCAACCACTCGTGGTTCGGTCTAAAATGGCTGCAAAATCTTATATCTTACCAAAATGTGTTTTGATTACAGTTCTAAGGCTTTTCAAAGGTTCATTTTAAGTTAATATTCTTGTTGATGAGTTCAAGCACGGCCTACTTTTAACTCAAATAACTTGCTGCGAATAAAAGGAAATAAACTTTCAACATCTACTTCGTCTGCATTAAAGTAATCAAGGGATACTCATGTTCCATACAAATAAATCTCTCCCTCAAAATACAAAAAAAGAGTCTTCTATCTCTCAGAAAAGTGTCTAGAAACTCGTCCCCGCTCCCGAACTCGTACATTTGTCTTTCCTTTTCCTCGGTCCTCGGGAGGTCCTTGGCCTAGGAATGTCAAATAAGTTGGTTTGAGCCCATCCCAGCTCTGGTATAATGTGTGTTGGTGGTTCGATCAGACCAATCTCCCTCAAAGCGGCCCTAGCAGCCCTCTCTTGTCGCAAGGCCTCTCTGCGAGCCATCACCTCTGGATCGTCCCTCAGAGCAGCTCTCCGGATCTCTTGCCTCCGATAGTCCTCAGCAACATCGTCGGTAACATTATCTGGATTCCCCCGGGCCTCTATATCTCTGAAAGACCGGCTGGTTGGATAGTCTGCTCCCAAGTGTTCCCGACGACAAGCTTCTATCGCCACCGCACAGACCTTGTCGCTCCTCATACTGCATCAAGTAATCTATGGTCAAGTAAGTAATCCCTCTGGACTGCCGAAGAAGGGTACGTGCAGGAAAGAAACCCTCAAGAAAAGATCTGCTGAAAAATAGCATAGTCTGGGGCTCGGTCATGACCATCGGAACAGCATCAGTCGTCAGCCTTTCTCTCAAAGCCCGGATAATTTGCTGAGGGTACCGATATTGCCTGCTCACCAGTGATGGAATACAGAATGAAGACACATGCAAGCCTGGCAGTCTGACTACCACCGACCCATCCTGAATGTCTCTCATGGTCTGTAACCCCCACGCCGAAACCCAAAAGTTCAGATCAGTAGTCTTGTACCATGCCAACCTCATCTGCCAGCTCTCAGCGACCACATCTCTCAGTAGTCTGCGTGGCCTGGTCACCCAAGGCATCGCCGTCCAACCCTCTGTAATGGCCCAATCAAGCGCAATCGCTCAGAGAGCCACAAAGATAATAAAGTGGGGCTGCCTGTGCCCATGAAGTCTGATCTTCCTGATAGCTTGTCAATATCGTGGTAAGTCTCAGCCAACAACAATGGTACAATGTCCATCTCCCCTTGCCCAGAATGGATTTGGTGAAGGTCCACACCTCGGTCGCACCTGAGTTGCCTGATAACCTCTAACAGTGCACCCGGACAGACTCCGATATACCCGCAAAAATAGTGAGCTGACAAGCTAAACAGCATGAACATATCCAGAGACACAGAAAGATTGAACAACTCATGGTTGGACAAGCAAAACCTAGCCATCCGAGTCAAGTCTATAGACCCATCACCCAGAATCATAAATGACACTTGATCTGCTGGCAGGCACAGGAAGTCTGACAATTGCTCCACAGCTGGCCGTCTGTCCCGTGGGAATGCTACACTCGTCGACTCACACAAACCAGTCAATGCTCTGAAATCCTCTATGGTCAGCGTCAGATCATTGTAAGACAAAATGAAAACATGTCTCTCCGAATCCCAAAAGCAGGATGCAGCCCGGAGCAAATCCCAGTCAATCTTCCAATCTTTTAACGACCAAAGGCACGGTATACCATACCTCCCCTCAATGAGCTCCCTATGATACTTCCGGTGATAATGCAAAACTTCAAGGAATTCGTGACGAAATTAATGTTCCCGAGAAGCTATTTCCCTGTTATAATGTTCCATGGTGATTGAAAGTTTCAATCTTGGTCACAGAAATCGCTTATTGGGGCTGCAGGTTTTCCCCTGCTGAAAAGGAAATGTCTACAATTGAGTCCTGAAATGATTTTTTTAAGGGACCTTCCACGAGCTTCGTCTAGTCGTGCGACACTTCTTGATAAGCAGACACATCATGCCGGGCGACACACCTGGTCAGCATCAGGCAGCATCAAGATCCTGCAAGTCTTTTACCCGTGACACCCTCCGACGCGCCGTCGCTGCAATACACCTCACACCCACATGTGACTGCACGGGAGAGGATTCCCCCCACCAAATGTACCCCTACACATTTACCCGAGACAGTTCCATAAACTTATGTACAAACCCAGCAAGGCCGACCTGTCAATACAATAAATCGTACTTCTTTCCCCTCGTTCCCAGAACGAACAGACTCATGCAAACAAGCTAACATAGTTTAACCGTTGCTGACAAAATAGCATAGTTAGATGTAGTGCTTTGAGTGTTGTTTTCCCCCGCAGGTACAACTATTAACTGAGCAAAATCTCAAAGATTGCCTCTCAAAGCACAACCGAGATAAATAATCCGTGTCTATTTAAGTCTCCCCAGCAGTGCGCATCAAAATCAATGGCCCCGCCGCCCATGTACCAACAAGAGTCCAATCCCTAACAAGCAAAGTCCCCAGCTTACCAAGCAAAGCTCAAGACACAAAAGTCAACCGCCGACAAAGATGGCCCCGCCGCCAAAGCAAGAGTTCGCTACCCAGCAAGCAAAGTCCCCAGCTTACCAAGCAATGCTTAGGACACAAAAGTCAGCCGCCGACAAAGATGGCCCCGCCGCCAAAGCAAGAGTTCGCTACCCAGCAAGCAAAGTCCCCAGCTTACCAAGCAAAGCTCAGGACACAAAAGTCAACAGTCAACAAAGATGGCCCCGCCGCCAAAACGCCAGCAAGAGTTTGCCCCCTAGCAAGCAAAGTTCCCGTCATAACAGGCAAAGTCCCTGACCCCAAAGCCAACAGTCAACAAAGACCGCCCCGTACCCGGCAACCGTCAACAACAGTAGTAGCACGAGACCCTCCGGCAGCTACATCTATCCCCAGCAACATAAACAATAGCATCAGTCCCTCCAGCAGCTACATATTTCACAGTCAGGTTCTTGGGTGACAACCGCACAGTCGCGTTCTTGGGTGACAACCGCACAGTCGCGTTCTTGGGTGACAACCGCACAGTCGCGTTCTTGGGTGACAAACGCACAGTCGCGTTCTTGGGTGACAACTGCACAGTCGTGTCCTTGGGTGACAACCGCACAGTCGTGTCCTTGGGTGACAACCGCACAGTCTCGTTCTTGGGTGACAACCGCACAGTCGCGTTCTAGGGTGACAACCGCACAGTTGTGTCCTTGGGTGACAACCGCACAGTCGTGTCCTTGGGTGACAACCGCACAGTCGTGTCCTTGGGTGACAACCGCACAGTAGTGTTCTTGGGTGACAACCGCACAGTCGTGTTCTTGGGTGACAACCACATAGTCATTTCCGAACTACGACCGGCTTGATTCCCTCCCAGGGATACGTAGGAATCCTTTCTCCAAAGGTCCAGCCATCCGATTCCCCAGATCACCGTCCAGCCCTCCGCCTTATCCCCCAGCTGCTCATTGGGATTGGGTCTTATTTTATCGACAACCTCACTTTTTCCAAAAGTGACGTTACCGAGGGACTCTGTAAGTATGCCAATCCAATTCGCAACCCTTCTAGATGCATTTTAATGTGATAAAATTGCATTTAGGGACATTTTGGTAAATTCATGGTCTATCCCGAGACTTCCAGAAACATTTCATAAGTTTCTCGTGAAGGAAGTACTTTTTTGTACTTTGCTCATGTCAAGGGACCTAAAAGAAATAAATCTGTTTTGGACTTTTCAGGTATTATCCAATAAGGTTCCAGAATCAGATTTGGCGCCAAAAACGGTTGGTGGCATCTCCTGTCACGCGACAACTCGAAGCCTTAGAAAGTGGTTACAGAGTGCTGTGCGTCATAAGGTGACCATGATCAGCAGCTATAAATAAGACCCTACCCCTCTCAGTTTTGGATCCCAATTTTGACCCCCTAACGTCATTCTGCACAAATTGCCCCAGAACCTCTCTCTTTCCTCCTCCCTCACCAAAAAAATACCCAATTCCTCTCTAATTCCCTCACCCTTCAAAGACCTTCAACCCAATTACCCTCCTACTTCCCCAAACTCCTTGAATACTTCAATCCAGCTCTCAGTTCGTGCCTAGATCTCCACTTCAGAAGCTGAATCGAAGGCTTTTGCACCTAACTTGGTGTAGAAGTTGAGGACTACAAGGGTGACACATCTCTCTCTCTCTCTCTCTCTCTCTCATCTATTTGTTTTGTGGTGTTTCCTTCTTCTCCACTTGATAATCAGGCTCCATCTGCCTCAGATTATCAAGTGGCAACTGCAATCTCTCTTTTTAATTTGGGTTTTGCTTGAGTCAAATTGCATGTTCATGATGTGATCTACTTATTGTTGCAATTTGGATGTCAATGGAGTGTGGATCTCCCATATCCACACTCCTTTGGTTGATTCGTATCTAATTCATGCTATTCTTATTGATTTTGGTATAATTGATTGATCTGTTTGAGCATCTGTTGAATCTGTTTCTCAATTTGTAAGGTTCCTGCAGATGGTAAACCTGTGTCACGCGACACACTTGGACATGAGGAGTCCTGTGTCACGCAACATATCGTGACCATCTGCAGGGACCATCCTTCAGTTGTAAGTTGATTTAGCTAGTTAGTTTAGCATTTAGTCGTATGTTCATGTTGTTTAATGATCAGATCTAGTTTGTAACTGTGCTTGTGTGTTCATTTAAGATCTCTGTAATCTGAGTGTTGTATGTCTCTGCAAGGTGACTATTGGTGTCACGCGACACGTTTGGACATGAGGAGTCCTGTGTCACGCGACATAAATGGTCCTTTGCAGAAGACTAGGTTTCATTTGTAATCTGTTTTCCTTGCTGTAACGGGATGTGGCCTCCCTGAACAATTGGTTTACAAGTTGTAATGATCTTACCTATTCAATAAAATTCATGTTTATCGCACTTGTTCATTATCGTTGTTTGCACGTTTTTGAATTATTTGGATGTCTAAATTAGAAAGACTCGTCTACGGACGAGGCGTGTTGGGTGAACTCTCGATTCTTCCCAACACGTAACCTGACCCCCGGACCCATTCTCTTTCAAAAGGTTTTTCAAAGTGCACCTCTAAAAGCATGGCGTGGCGACTCCTTCATTTTCTATTCTAAACCGAAATTATTTTTCGGGCGAGCGCGCATTCACTCTCTAAAGCAATTTGAAGGTTTGAAGACGGTAAAAGGGTTTGAGGAAGAAGGGTTTGCTATTTATAAGGCCTCCCAATACGGGTTAGCCCGTATTAATTAGCCCACAAACCATTCCCCTCGAACCATGAACCGACGCCAACGTTTGAAATTTCGAAAAATTCACCAGTTAGCATTTATGGCTCCTCTTGGATGGCTGACACGTACCCTCCATACTTGACACGCGCTGTCTCTTCACCTGCCAAGGGGCCTACCTGCAAACCGGGAGGCAGAGCATTCAAGGCGCCTGGAATCGCCGCATGTGCCTCACATGTGCCTATATGCACGCGAGGCAGAGCAACAACCAGCAAAAAATGCCAACACTGGTGCCCGCACAAATTGCGATCTGAGATACCGAGCTTATCTTGTAGTTCCTTGCTCAGACCATAAATAATCATTCACTTGGAACTAGAGGCCACTGATGAGCCCGCACCAGCTAGACCGGGCCCAAGCTCGGTCTGGTCCAAAGGCCCAGCATAAGGTGTTACCCCCTAGAATGCCTAGGTCAAGACCGTGATCTTATCTAGCGGTCCCAGTCAAGACCGCGTACAGCCAACAGCCGGAAAGGTGATCGCGGACATCGTGACCGCTCTATCCGTGCCCGCATGAGCATGGTGACCGCTCTATCCGTGCCCTTGTCAACATAGTTGACCGCGCCCAAGATATTGACTGCGGTCTCACCCAGACTCCCGGTAATCTCACCTGCCTCCCTGTTAATGCCAAGGCTTAGTGAGCAAGCTATCTTACTGGCTCTGACCTGCAAGTTGTCGGCTCACTCTCATCGTATTCAATGCGGCTCAGACAGGCGCCTACTATTGCCATTAATGCGCCATGCAACTACACGGCTCCTGTCCCTTTCAGCGACATCCCCCCTGACAGTGAATCTTCCTTCCCTGACAGGGTCAATCAGCTGCGGACACGTATAGGCGGTCAAAGACTAAGTTACCCTCTAGGGCTGATCTCATTGCTTACATCAACAAGCACCTCTCCATCACCTATAAATAGAAGACCTTTGTCCCCTTGGACAAGGTAAGTTCCAAATAATCATTGTAAGCCATATTACTCTCAAACCCTAAACGCTCACACACATTCAAGGCATTCCAAGCCTTATAAATCTCAGTATTCTTACTCTCACACCCGAGGGCCTGAGTTGGAGTAACATCTAACTTTGACCTTAACGGTGCTTCATTTGTGTTGTGTTCTAGGTACATCAACCAACTAAATATATCCTGCCAGATATCCTTAACCGTTCAGACCCTGATTTGCTTGGCGTCATCAGGAATCTTGTTTGTTTCCACAAAGATTGTTCCTATTTATCGAGCTTTCAGAACTATGTTATGATGCCATCCTACCCTACCCCATTCTTAATGCACCCCATTGTTAAGTTATACTCTTTCGGTACCAAAATAAATGTAAAAATAAATTCAAATTTACTATTTATCAAAAGCTAATTCGATTTTTACCGTTGTTAAGTTATACTCTTTCAGAACTATGTTGACCGCAGTCTCATATCAGACTCCCGGTTTTACCATTAGACTCCCGATTAAAGTCAAAACTAGTGAGACAAATGTGTGTACCTACACTGACGTCAAGAGCCGGCTTGTCCCCATCACATTAAATGGTGGCTCAGGCGCCTACAATGCGCGTAAGACGCCGCACCAACTATCGCCTACTTCCTCTGTCCTTATCCAATCAAAGACGTCCCTCTGCAGTAAATCTTATTTTATTGTACGAGTCAACTAGGCGCGGACACGTGTCATAGGCCAAAAGAAAAAGATATCCTACAGGGCTGCTGACAGCTCTCTTTTACTATAAATACAAACACTTGTCCCCATGGACAAGAGAGGTGAAAACCACCATTGTAAGACATATTATCTAAACCCTAGCACATAACTCACTAATACATTCCAAATCTTATTCTCAGTTATTAAGCATTTAGATATCTTACTCTCACACCTGAGGGCATGAGCTGGATTAAACTCCGACTTGGTATATAACGGTGATTCTTGTCTTTATTGTTATAGGTACAATCATCCTATACATGCCATATAACCTAATTCAGTGAGACCCCAAAAGTTGTGGCGTCATCAGCGGTTCAATTGTCGGGAAATTACTAGTTTTTCTAGTGTAATCTTGTGTCTTTCTTTTCGAAACAAACACCTTTCCAAACACCTACATCCAATTTTTTTTAGCTTTTACTCCTTAGAAAATGACTGGCACTCCACTTCAAAATGTTGGTTTTCTTACTCCTCCGGGTAATAATCAAACTTCTCCCTCTCAACTCAATCCTGTCAGACCAAGCACCTCAGCCTTTAATATGTTGGGTGGCCGTTCTGTCAGCCAAGGATCTATTACTCCTTATCAAAGAGACATTAGGGAGAAGATTGAGGCTGCCCGTAAATATAAGGCCCCCCAAAATTCAAGTCCAAAAAACATCGCTTCCCCTATCACTCCTGAGTTAATGCTCAAGAGAAATCAAGATCTGACTGGGAGGTCTTGGCTCGTGGCTGAGGCCATGGCCATAAATGATGCCCATCTCGAGTTTGTTGAGTTGGAGGCCAACCGTGGTGTCCCCTTAGAGGAAGGTTCCCATAGGTTCTCCCAAAGAGTCCCCATAAAATCTCAAGCTAGTCAAGCTAGGGGGACAAAAAGGTTAAAACCAACCCTTGCTGACCTCGGTCACGAGTAAAAAGAGGATGAGGAGATAGGAGAGGGAGCAGAATCTACCGCTCTCCCCGAGAAATCCAAAGCACAACCCACGGCTAAAGCCAAGGGGAAGACCGTGATTTCTCCCTCCTAAGAAGCCAAAAATGGACAGCATGAACCCATATTTTATCACGTTCATGCACCAAATGTGGGACCCACCAGAAAGGCTCCACGAAATGTGGTCTCACCATGAATGCCTTTACGGACAAGATTGCCAACGCGCAAATATAAAGAGGGAAACCTCCTCAAATAGAGACCTATGATGGCTCCACTAATGCGAAGTGCCATATGGGGAGGTTTGAAGGGCAAATGGCCCTATTCTCGTCGGAGGAGGCTGTTATTTGTAAAGCCCTAGCTGCTTCCTTCACGGGCAAGACTTTGTCTTGGATGTTGGCCCTTAAACTAAAGTCCCTCAAAAGCTATAATAAATTCAGGCATAGCTTTTTAAACTCTTTTGCTGGGGCAGGCGAGTCCGCTAGGCCAAAAACTGACCTAATAAGGGTCAGAGCACTGCGGAAACCACCAAATCCTACATCACTCGGTTCAGAAAGATGTTTGAGCAAATTGTGGACCTGTCCGAGAACGATATTTAACTCTGTTTTGAGGGCGGTCTATCCTCCAGTTTCTTAAAAATGAACTTTGCCTCGGACAGACCTAAAAACGTGGAGGAGATGTACGAGTGAGTCTCTGCTATTGTCTCAGTAGAAGAGCCCAATGAGTTAGCTGCCCGCAGGCCAGGCAAAGAAAGAATTGAGCATATGCAAGAGGCCGACCAAGGATCCGGCCGCGGTCACAGTCAGGGGAAAAATAGAAACCGCAACACTGATAAGCTCAGAAGAGGTTGGCGAACGAAACAAATGTATGGAGAACATATTCTAAAAGGTTGAAAATTTAATCCTTTAAGATGACTTCAAATTTCCATATTTTAGTGGTTCCTTCCGGATATTAGTCTATATATGTATTTGAATTTGAGTGGAATCTTGATTAAGTTTGGTTCAATTGGTAAAGAATTTGATAAACAGTTTGGTCTATTTATGGAATCTTGTTTGTTTCCACAAAGATTGTTCCTATTTATTGAGCTTTCAGAACTATGTTATGATACCATCCTATGTTGGAGCATAAAAGATCCATTAAACATGAACCGTCTCACAACTAGATTAAGAAGAGGAGAAGAAGAAGAAGACGACGAAGACGGAAGCGTGTACCTTGTGATTCCATGATTGTTCTTAGTCTTGTTCTTGATGAAGTAAGAAGATAGTCTTTAAAGAAGAGAGGAGTAGATCTTCTAAGTGATTGTGCCTTATTCTTTGATCTTTATGAAGAGTTTATAAATGAGAAAATAATCAAAATTTCAGTCCCTTCTATGGCTGATGGAATGGCTTTTATATAGGAAGGGAATAGGCACCTCACTTAGTGACTACACCTATTCATGTATAAGAGTTTACCATTATGCCCATCATTTAATGGTAGCCTTATACTATGGAATTCTACACATTATGTTGAGTTCTATACTTTATACCATATATTATAATATTGATCATTATATTATTAAGTATTTATATGTTATATTAATCCATGTTCTTACTATCTCCCACTTGGATTATTATAACATATACCTTCACTTAATAAAATTCTTTTAATCATATTTATAACACAAATGGCAACCCTTATGTGCACTTTGTTGTCATTCGAAACCAATCCCATCCATTAGTCATATAAGTATAAGGACTAAAGGGGCAGTCGTTGTAATTGATTCGCAACTAAACCCACATTAATCACATATATATATCCAACTAAATGACATAGATTAAGTATAGATATGTAGCATGAAATATTAACGAATATATATGAAGAATGCATATATATATTCTCCAACTAGTCCTACTTTTAAATAAATGAGATCAAAATTAAAAACAACACAAGGAAATAGAAAACATTAAAAACTCCCACTGATTTAAGCATTATCAAAAGTTATTACACCCATATGAGCAACATGCTCGTGAAATACTAAAGGAGATAATGCCTTAGTAAATGGATCTGCTAACATGGATTTTGTACCAATAAGTTCTATTTCTATCTGTTCATTTTATACTCTCTCTCTTACAACAAGAAACTTAATATCTATATGCTTAGATTCAGATGAACTCTTGTTGTTGTTGGAGTACAATACTGTGGCTCTATTGTCACAATATAACTTAAGCGGTCTTTCAATACCTTTGACAATTCGCAGCCCTTCTATGAATTTTCGCAGCCATATAGCTTGATTGGATGCCTCATAGCAAGCAACAAATTCGGCTTCCATGGTGGAAGTAGTAACTAATGTTTGCTTGGCACTTCTCCAAGATATCGCTCCACCGGCCAAAGTGAAGACATAACCCAATGTCGATTTGCGACTATCTTGGCATCCAGCAAAGTCGAAATCAGAAAAACCAATGATCTCAAGATGATCCGACTTTGTATATGTAAGCATGTAGTTCTTCGTGTTTTGCAAGTATCTCATCACTCTTTTGGCTACGACCCAATGTTCTCTTCCCGGATTGCTTTGATATCGCCCAAGCATGCCAATAATAAAGGCAAGATCTTGGAGAGTACAGACTTGAGCATACATTAGGCTTCCTACTGCCGATGCGTAAGGGATATTTTCCATATACTTGGTTTCAAGATTATTTTTAGGACATTGATTTAAACTGAACATATCTCCCTTAGAGACCGGGGTGTCATGTGGTTTACAATTTTCCATGCTAAACCTTTGTAATACCTTCTCTATATAGCTCTTTTGTGTTAATCCTAAGATACCCCGTGAGCGATCACGCTGTATTTGGATTCCTAATACAAAAGAAGCTTCTCCAAGATCTTTCATCTCAAATTTGTTTGAGAGAAATTTCTTGGTTTTCTTAAGAAGGTCCTTATCATTACTAGCAAGTAAAATGTCATCCACATATAAGACCAAAAATATAAATCTACTCCCACTGAACTTATGGTACACACAATCTTCACCAAGATTCATTTCAAAGCCAAATGAAAGAATAACTTGGTTAAATTTTAAGTACCATTGACGAGATGCTTGCTTGAGCCCATAAATGGATTTCTTAAGTTTACAAACTAGTTGACTAGTTTGATCCGAATCAGTCACCATTTCTGGTTTCTTCATATAGATAGTTTCCTCAATGTCGCCATTGAGAAAAGTTGTCTTTACATCCATTTGATGAAGCTCAAGGTCAAAATGTGCCACTAAAGCCATAATGATCCTAAAAGCATTTTTAGAGGATACCGGTGAAAATGTTTCTTTGTAATCAATGCCTTCTTTTTGAGTAAATCCTTTAGCGACAAGACGAGCCTTATGTCTTTCCACATTACCTTGTGAATCCCTTTTGGTCTTAAAGACCCATTTACATCCGATGGGTTTCACATTTGTAGGTAATGGGACAAGATCCCAAACGTCATTATCATTCATGGATTTTAACTCTTCATTTATGGCATCAATCCACTTATGAGAATTTGGACCACTAATGGCTTCATGGAAGGTGATTGGCTCATATCCCACTAAACCTAACGGTTCCTCATTCTCGGCAAGATACACATCATAATAATCCGGTATAGCACTCCTTCTTGCTCTATTAGATCTTCTTAATGGCACCGGTTCTTCTTGATTTTGAGGGTGTTGAATTTCCTCATCAACATTTTCATGTTGTTCATTAATAGGAGAATGAACGTCATTTTGAATTATATGTTCTTGTCGAATTTCGAGCACTGCTTGCTTGATTTTCGATAGAAACTATAGGAAAAGGTATAGAAACGAATTCCTCTTCCATTTCTTCAAATTCAAAATTACTATTCAAATTTTCCCCTCTAAATTCAACATCCTCAAAGAACCTAGCATTTCCCGTCTCGAAAAAGGTTCTAGTCTTTGGATCATAGAATTTATATCCCCTAGATCTTTGAGAATACCCTACAAAATAACTACTAACGGTCTTAGCGTCCAACTTTCCTTCGTTAGGTCTATAAGGCCTAGCTTCGGCTGGACAACCCCAAACATGAAGATGATTATGGGACGGTTTCTTACCGGTCCATAATTCATAAGGGGTTTTGTTAGTAGCTTTTGAAGGAGCTCTATTAAGTAGGTAGGTTGCGGTTTTCAAAGCATCGCCCCATAATGAGTGAGATAAAGAAGTACAAGAAACCATACTTCTTACCATATCCTTAAGGGTTCTATTACGTCTCTCGGCTACACTATTCAAGCTAGGTGTCCCCGGCATGGTGTAGTGAGGGACAATCCCACACTCTTCCAAATAGCAAGCAAAAGGACCCGAACGTTGTTCTCCCGAACCGTCATTCCGACCGTAGTATTCACCACCACGATCGGATCTAACTTTCTTAATAGTCTTTTCAAGTTGTTTTTCAACTTCGGCTTTAAAAGACTTGAAAACGTCCAATGATTGAGACTTTTCATGAAGTAAATAAATGTATCCATAACGAGAGAAGTCATCTATGAACGTAATAAAATATGTTTGTCCATTCCATGAAGGGGTAGAGAATGGTCCATATATATCCGTATGAATTAGTTCTAAGACTTTTGTAGCTCTCAAGGATTCATTTTTGTTTGTACTATTTGTAAATTTTCCCTTAAGGCATTCAATACAAAAGTTATTTTCCGGAGTATCAAGCTTATGTAGTATTTCCTCGGACACAAGCTTGTGAATTCTCCTTTTGGAGATATGACCCAAACGCCTATGCCACAAGGTATAAGAATTTTTACTTGAAAACTTTCGTTTTATGCCTCGAGATTTAGTTTTATTATTATGGGACTCATTTAATGAATTGACTGTGTCAAGTAAATATAGATTATCAATATAAGACAAAGAACTAGTACCAAAAAGCTTTGAATCAAAATATAAATTTCATTTATTATTACCGAAGATGCAAGAATAACCTTCTCGATCTAATGTAGTGACGGAAATTAAATTTTGTCTAAATGATGGAATAATAAATACATTGTTCAAAACTAAATAATATCCGATACTAAGAGATAATCTAAAAGTCCCTATGCCTTCCACCTCTACCGGCTTTCCAGCTCCCATGTAGATGAATCTTTCACCTTCATTGGGCGTTCGTTAGTTCAGGCAACCCTGCATACATGAACTTATGTGAGTAGTTGCACCGGAGTCTAACCACCATGTATACGAAGGATTTGAAACCAAATTAGCTTCAGTACAAACAAAGCTAAATGACATACCTTTCTTAATTCGCCATTGGCGATACTTAGGGCAGTCGGGCTTCATGTGAGTGGGATCCTTGCAAAAGAAGCACTTTTTCACCTTTTGATCATTTGATGATCCCTTAGGCTTCTTTGTTGCAACCGCAATCTCCTTACCTTTTCTCTTAATCCCACGAGAAGAGGTAGATGCATAATGTGCACTTTCGGGTTTGGTGTGTTTCAACCTATCTTCTTCCTCCGTGACATGTGAAATTAATTCATTAATATTCCACTTGTCCTTTTGACAATTGTAGGTCGTTTCAAAATGACCAAATTGTGAAGGAAGAGAAATTAAAGCCAAATGCACAAGCAAGTCTTTCGACAAGTCCAACTTGAGTGCTTTTAATTTCGTTGATAGATGAAACATTTCCATTATGTATTCCCTTAGGTTTTCGGTGCCCTTATACCTCATGGAAACAAGCTTCCTCAAGGTAGCACTTGTTTCCGATTTATCGCTTTTTGTAAAGCGTTGTTCTAGGGCATCTAGGAAACCTTTTGCACCATCATCCTCGGAGACACTGCTCAGAAATGTCTCCGGGACTGCATTCTTAATTATGTTTAGGCTGACGCAATTAGAACGCTTTCACCTCTCTGAACTCAAGCGGTCTTCCGCAGTGCTTTTATCAGTTAGAGGGGCATGAGCTTGTTCTCTTAATGCGAGGTCAAGGTCCAAACAGCCTAAGACCATAGTAATCTTGTTTTTTCAAGTTTTAAAGTTTGTCCCAGTTAGCAAAGGAATTGAATTTGAGGCAGTAGTGACAGATGAAGCACTGATCAAATCTGAATGAAGAGAACAAAAGAATGAAACAAAACATATATAAGAAACTACACAATGATTAATTATATCAAAATGAATTCCATCATAATAAAAGATAATCAATATGACATCAAGACTAATCTTTGGATTGCGAATTGACTCACAATTTGATTTATCTTAGGGTAAACAAATAGGATAAACAACACATTTTAAATACTTGTCTTCCTTTGGGCCGGATCAAGTATAAATAATGTCCTAAAATTTAAGGTACTTGTTTCCCGGTAATAAAGAATATAAATGATTCACTTTAAACACCCGCCTTCCTTTGGGATAGTTCACAGCATTTAAAATGACCAAAAGTTTAGTTCAATTATTACCCCATGAATGTAAATACTTAGTCAACAACAAGGTCTCTTTTGGGAAAAAAGAATGTTATCACATATCAATACTTACATTCATCACTTTAACAAATTTGTATTTAAATAACGTAAATTGATTTGGCAACAATATTATTTAAACAATGAATAAATTTGTTTAAGCATATAATTAATCATACTCTAGGGCACTTAAGACTTTAAGGTAATTTCTGAAAATTTAAAG
Source organism: Adenophora triphylla var. japonica (assembly GCA_022495995.1). NCBI lineage: Eukaryota > Viridiplantae > Streptophyta > Magnoliopsida > Asterales > Campanulaceae > Adenophora > Adenophora triphylla. The sequence continues at coordinate 49,757 of JAFEMH010002151.1, read as the reverse complement.
GGTAAAGAAATAAGCAAAATTTATTAATAAAAGACAATATCCTTTTGTTCTACCCGTCCATTCTTAAAGTTTGATAACTCTAAGAACCGCCGAAGCGCGACTGGTGTCCAGATACTATAATTTATTAATAAATTATCACAAATGACCAAAAGGGCACGAATGACCAAAAGGGTGCAGTTCTATAAACATTTAAGCTTCTGCATACATGGGCGGTCGCTCAGGTCAAGGCGGGCGACCGCCCAAGCTTCAATTCCACAAATATTCAAGTCGCTTTACACATGGGCGACCGCCCAGGTCAAGATGGGCGACCGCCCAAGCTGCATTTCCACAGACATTGAAGTTGCTGTACACATAGGCGATCGCCCAGATCAAGATGGGCGACCGCCCATGTGCCCAGTGCCCAGATTTGACGAAAAGTCACCATTTTTAACACCCTTTTATGAACAGTTTTGAACCAAATAGAGATAGCCATACCATACCGCGGGGGGCTACGCCCCCCGCACCCCCTTTGTGGTCCGATACCAGTCTACACGTCGGCTAGGCTTGCGCCCTCGGAGGGCGCCGGACCCTTTGCCAGGACAACAAGCCATAACATCCAATTTCCCACATTTAGACTATCAATTCTTAACTTAATGGTGAATCAATATTCAACCAAAGCAAGTAGATCCGCATACTCACATCACATTTTTAAATGCGTGGCTATGCATATGAACAAACTCACAACGCATCCAAGGATGGTGGCTATGTTCAAAACTGGGATAATCTTACATTAAGAATTGAAAGCCTTGTGAGTAAATTTATAATTTAGAAGTAACATAATACTCTAGAATCTGAATTAGAGTATGATAATTCAAGAACACATGATAAACATAGAATCTTTTCAAGAATTAAAAGCATAAGGCTTTACAAGAAACTCAAACTCAATCTAGTAAATAACCAGGCTCTGAAACCAATTGTTGGAGCATAAACGATCCATTAAACATGAACCGTCTCACAACTAGATTAAGAAGAGGAGAAGAAGAAGAAGACGACGAAGACGGAAGCGTGTACCTTGTGATTCCATGATTGTTCTTAGTCTTGTTCTTGATGAAGTAAGAAGATAGTCTTTAAAGAAGAGAGGAGTAGATCTTCTAAGTGATTGTGCCTTATTCTCTTGTCTTCTTTGATCTTTATGAAGAGTTTATAAATGAGAAAATAATCAAAATTTCAGTCCCTTCTATGGCTGATGGAATGGCCTTTATATAGGAAGGAAATAGGCACCTCACTTAGGGACTACACCTATTCATGTATAAGAGTTTACCATTATGCCCATCATTTAATGGTAGCCTTATACTATGGAATTCTACACATTATGTTGAGTTCTATACTTTATACCATATATTATAATATTGATCATTATATTATTAAGTATTTATATGTTATATTAATCCATGTTATTACATTATACCCTACCACATTCTTAATGCACCCCAATACTCTTTCCGCCCCAAAATGAATGTAAAAAGAAATTCAAATTTACTCTTGATCAAGATCTAATTTGATTTTTTTTTTGACATTTATTTTGGTACGGAGAGAGTACAACACAGCCCGCAAATAATTGCATGTATCGTAAATATTGGTTTGTTCTCTTTTGAAAACTTATGCTTTGGGCAAAGGAGTCTTCCAGCATGATATCTAGTTTTGATTTCTGAAGGTCTTTATTTCCCCACCTTTAGTCTCCAATAGGACATTCAATTGCCTGTTGATTTCACCAAAAAGAAACATTTGAGAACAACAATAAAAACATTAAATCAAGTTCACAGTAATGATGTTATGCATAATGCATATTCAAAAGAGACATTGTAATTACAGAATAAAAGAACTGTGCCTAATAAATTATCAGTTTGCAAGCAAAAACAATTGTTGGCTGCCCAGAAAGAACTAAATGTCTACTAAAACATAAGGTTACACATATTGTGCTTAAATATTGAATGGGTTGTTTACAAAGAGCTGTATTACTCACTACATAAAAATTTACAGGGACAAAAACCACAAACAAACAAAAAAAACCTTGGAAATTACCGAGAGAGAGAGAGACGGGCCATCTCAGACGGCAGCAAGGACTAGAGGAGAAGTAGCGGCAGCGGCGGCGAGGAGGAGGAGCGGCAGCGGCGGCGTCGAGGAGGAGCGGCGTCGATCGAGGAGGGGAAAATGGGTTCTAGGGTTTTTCTAGGAGGAGCAGCGTGTAGAGGAAATTGCGTAATGTTGCTTCCTCTTATTTTTTTTTTTAAAAAAAACTGAAACGACGCCTTTTTTTTTTCTTTTTTTATTAATCAAAACTACATCGTTTTGATTAATTAAAAAAAAACGAGGACTTTCTCTTCTCCGGCCATGTACTCCGGCCAAATCCCTAATTTCTCAGATTCCCGGGGGGCAAAAAAAAATAAAAAATACCTTTGCATTTCCGCATGGGGGCAAGTGCCCCCATGCCCCCGGCTCCGCCCCTGGCTGAGAAAAGCCGAAAAAGATGACTTAATGCACTACCAGAAAAAGGTCATTTAGCGACGGAAATTTCCGCCGCTAAAATAAAATTTCCGTCGCTAAAAATAATTACCGGCGGAAAAATTCCGTTGGTGGTCCGCCGCTATCAGCCCGTCGCAGTGCTCCAACGGGTCAATTTCCGCCGGTATTTTTTTATTTTACCGACGGAATTAAATTCCGCCGGTGAATTAATGGTTACAGCGACGGAAATTTCCGTCGTTAAATCAATTTAATTTAATTAAATTTTCATTTCTGCGGCGGAAATTTCCGTCGCTGTAATAAAAATTAATTTAATTAAATTAATTTCAGCGGTGGAAAAATCCATCGCTGTAATAAAAATTAAATTAAAATGAATTAATTTCAGCGGCGGAAATTACCGTCGCTGAAATTATTTAATTTTAATTTAAATTTTATTACAGCGACGGAAATTTCCGCCGCTGAAATCAAAAATTAAATAAAAATTAAATGATTATAGCGGCGGAAATTCCGTCGTAGCGGCGGAAATTCCGTCGTAGCGGCGGAAATTTCGTCGCTGAAATAAAAATTAATTAAAATAAATTAATTTCAGCGGCGGAAAATTCCGCCGCTGAAATTAATTTATTTTAATTAATTTTTATTTCAAATGACGGAATTTCCGCCGCTATAATCAAAAATTAAATTCTGAAATTAATTTCGACGGAATTTCCGTCGCCGATTCTCGAAATAAATTAAAAAATAATTTAAAATATCAATAAACCAAAATTTTTTGTACCTGATATAACATTTCAATTTATAAAACTAAAACTATAAAAACTAAAAATCAAATATCAGCGTACCAAATAAAAACTAAATATCACCGTACCACCGTACCAATTCGGGAGGGGAGGGGGAGAGGGGGAGGGGGAGGGGGAGGGGGAGGGGGGGAGTGGGGGAGAGGGAGGGGAGGGGCTCCCGCGGGTACCAAATGTCTCAAATGTCTCAAATGTTTACAAACAAGTATAAATTAATACAAAAATGTCTAAAAAAGTCCGCAATCAACTCGGGGGAGGCTGGAAATTACCCTGGAAGTCCTGGCCAAGATGAGCCATCAACAGCGCCAATTGTCTTTGAGTCTCGCATGTTGTCTTTGAATCTCTCGCATGACGCCGATCATTCTCCTCCCGCATCTCGGCTCGAACCGCCAAAGCCTCCGCAAGCTTTGCCCGCTCGCGTTTCTCCTCCTCCAACGCAGCCTCCAGTGTCAACCCTCGGATCATACGTGGGCGGGCATCGGTCGCCGACGGCCGGCCGACGTCGACGGGCATTGCCGCCCGTAATCCCATCCCTAACACTCGGGCTCCTCTCTTTGGATGTCCCTCAGAGGTGACCGAGTGCCAAACATCAGGCACGAAGGGGACGGGCTCGCCGGGAGGCGTTCCTTCGGGAACAACGGCGGCTTGATATGCAGCCTGTCAAAATAAAACAAACAATTATAATCATATACACAATGTAAGGGGCATAAATAAATTTACATATTCAAAATCAAGTCATTTAATGATAGTTTACTTACAAAGGCATTAGCAGAGCGATCATCAACCCATTGCGGAGGTTGATCGGGCGCTGTAGGATTCCGAAGATGGGTGCTAGCGTAAACATCCACAAAACTGATATTCGGACCATACTCCCTTTCCTATAAATAAAATAAGCGAGATTATTACTTTGAAATTGTATAAATGCAACATTTAAACTGATTTAAAAGCATGCATACACTACATTTACACTAAAACTATGGATTTCATAGCATCAACATGGCTCCCAGCTAACATACGTACATAAACCTAATTAAAAGCATCCATACACTACTACATTTAAATTAACATACATACCATGCGGTCGTGATGCTCCTGGGCGACCGGGATCGGCCCCCATGGTATGCATCGCCACCGACCCCGAGGAGCTCGCTTCTATTGGCCTTAGCCTCGTTCGGATATAGCCTTCGCCGCATCCGGCCCCCAATATTCACAAAATTGACGAAACACCTCCTCGGTCATCCAAGTAGGCGTCGAGGGCTGTTGTCCCGCCGCGAGCCGATTAGTATAATAATTTCTCTTCGTGCTACCTATAAAAAATATGAATATCTCGTAAACATTTAATGATGACATTATAAAATTAAAAGAGTATAATCATTGTTAATTAAACTAATTAAGGATAGATAAATATGTTACAAATAAAATCCGTAAATAGCTTGTGAGCCTGCTGATCGAAAACATATCTAGCCGTCGCCTCGTTGATGTCTGACGCCCAATAATATTTAGCCTACAACATATAATGATAACATTACAAAACTAAAAGTGTATAATCATTATTAATTATAACATTTTAATAACAAACTAACATTTAAGTTTTAAATAAAAACCATTAACACATTACCTTAAACTCCTCCCAAGCATCCTCCTTCGCCTCGGTGGCAATTTTTTTCCAGCTTGGGCCAAAACTCGGTCATTTTTCCGAGACCGCCGCATTGCCCGATCATAGTCCCCGTGGTGGGGTATCCACCTACAAACCTCGCCAAGTATATTTATACAATAACATTTTAACTTAAATAATGAATTATATATAAAACAAAAAGGAACCAACTTATATCAAATTAATGAAGAGTTACTTATCGGTCATAATGTGATGATATCCGGACAAATATCCTCCCATCGAATCGACGGTAGTCTCGAGTACCGGCCCCAGAGGTGGAGCTAGTACTACCGCGTGAAGGGTCGACATCATCGGACCGGATCGGGGACGGCCATAGGCCCCAAGAATCAATGTGTAGATGGGCTTAGTCTTAAGCTTACCCTTACCCTTTCTATTAGAACTCATATCTCGTACATACAAGAAAATATTAAAATATACAACTTTAACAATAGGAAACAATATATTCACAATACATCTAAAACTTTAAAGTTCTAATAATCTAAAGCATTCACAATACATATAAAACTTTAAACTATTAATAATATAAAGCATTCACAATACATATAAAACTTTAAAGTTCTAATAATCTAAAGCATTCACAATATATATAAAACGACGGATATTAAAAATAATCTAAAGCATTCACAATACATATGAAACTTTAAAGTTCTAATAATCTAAAGCATTCACAATACATATAAAACTTTAAAGTTCTAATAATCTAAAGCATTCACAATACAAATTTAAAGTTTAAACTATTATTAATCTTCGTCCCCATCATCATCACCGGACTCGAATTACTACAAAACTCGAGTTCTTCATCTTTGTCTTCGGACTCGATGAATCAAACTCGGTTCCTCTTCCTCTTCCTCTTCCTCTTCCTCTTCCTCTTCCTCTTCCTCTTCCTCCGATTCATCAATATCAATGTGCGCGAAATGACCCGAACGAGGCGGAGGAGTTGGCAAATTCACGGTAAGATATCCTCCTCGGGTTCATCAACATTTTGAGGAATATGAGTGACATCATCTAATGGATGATTAGCCGATGAAATGTTAGGTGGCACCGGCATTTCATCCTCTTGATAGGGTGTTTCTAATGACGACTACGTAGTTGTCGACGAGGGTAGGTTGTCAATCATGCTCCTAGCCTTGGTCATCCGCATGCCCCACCATCCGTCGGGTCGCGGACGAGGGTAGGGAGTCATGTATACCGTTGTGCTTCGAGATGCTAAGATGAAGACGTCGTCGCCATTATGTCCGGACGAGTCCTTTACATCGACGAGGTCAAATATGGCGTGCTTCTTAACACCTCGCACAAAGATCCCGCCAATCACAATTGAACAAGACAACACTGTTTCTACCCAAATACTCCACCTCGACTACTTCTTTCAGGACGCCATAATAATCAAGGTTTCCTTTAAGCTTCACATCTCTATTCCACGTCAATTTAGATCCCCCGTAAGCTTTGGTATGAAACACATAGCCATTCACGAAATAACCATTGTATAAATGAACGTTCAAGTACGGAGATGATGCTAAATGTCTTAACCTCGCAGCTTTGGCATCACCCGGATGTTCAGCTATCTATATAAGACAATATTGTAACCAATTTAATACAATTTTAAGATTGAATGTTTAAAGAAGTGTATAGAATAAATTTGAATGAAACGAAATATTTACATATTTCCTTAGCCGCTTTGGAAATTCTCTTTACGTCCTAGTTGCGATGAGTTCGGAGATAAATCCCGAGCTAAATCTTCAAACATTCTCGCAATAGGGTTAAACAAGGCATTTCATATGCAGGTAATTAAACATGCATAATTTAATCGACGAGGCGTAAACATAACATCAATGACTTACTTGATATATTCCCCAACCTCGTCGCAGCTTAAGAAGAACATACGTTTCGACTGCGGCAAACTCTTTAGCGGTTAACGTACGCGTACCAACCCGTTTGTCGAGGAACCGACCGGGGATGAAAATACGTAGATGTTTCCCTTAGACGGAAAACCACTATCGTAATTGCGGCCAACCCTAGTCAATCTCGTATCAACATCGGGAGGAAAATATGTTCCGACAAAGGCAACAATCTCATCTATGATAATGCCTCAAATTGAGGCCTCGACCATGGCCCTATTGCTCATCTTCCTTTTCAATTGGCCTAGATACCTAAAAAAAAGTCATTCGTAGATTAAAACATAAATAATTTTAAAGAAGGTATATTGTTAACGCTCAAATTATTTAGAAATAGAATAAATTCAATTACCTCTTAAATGGATACATCCACCTGTATTGAACTGGACCACCGACTCTAGCTTCGTATGCCAAGTGGACCGGTAAATGCTCCATAGAATCAAAGAATGAAGGAGGAAATATCTTCTCAAGTTTGCACAAAGTCACTACGATGCTCTCCTCAAGCTTTTTCATGTGATCAACACGCAAAGGTGGTCGATGTTAACGCTCGGAAAAACTCACTTAACTCGTTAACGCCACCCGCATATTGTCAGCAAGAGACCCCGAGAGCAATCGGAAGTAGCCTATCCAAAGAAACGTGGCAATCGTGACTCTTCAAACCCCGCACTTTCCCCTCCTCTACATTGACACGCTTACCAATGTTAGACGCGTAACCATCTCGGGAAGCCTTAAATCCTTGAGCCATTTCAGGAGGAGGAGCTTCTTTTCCTTTGTAAGCACGTATTGAGCCATCGGTCTAACTGGTTTACCATTGACGTATACCAAGTCTAAGGCCGGCCGCTTACAGATTTCCTTAAGGTCCTTTCGAGCTTTTTCGTTGTCTTTAGTTGTTCTCTTGAAATCCATCAAAATGTTAAAAACATTATCGAATACATTCTTCTCAATGTGCATCACGTCAAGGTTATGTCGAATGAGATTTGTTTTCCAGTATGGCAGCTCCCAAAATATACTCCTCTTGATCCAGTTATGGGTAGTCCCAAACCCTTGTATTTTGGTCTTCGAAAACTTTTTCCCCCATCGAGGATCGGGCAATGTAGATACCTTCTCATAGACCGTGTCACCACTTAAACGAATCGGGGCCTCATCATGGTCAATCTTGTTCTTTTTAAACGCATTCTTATGGGTCCTGAATGGGTGGTCCTCCGGAAGAAATTGTCTATGGCAATCGAACCAACATGGTTTTCCAGAGTGCGTGAGCGTAAAAGACTTTGTGTCACTCATACAATACGGACAAAGCCAACTTCCCGTGGGTGCTCCAACCCGATAACATCCCATATGCAGGGAAGTCATTAATCGTCCACATCAACGCAGCCTTCATGCCGAAATTCTCTCGCTTGAAAGCATCCCACGTTTCGACCCCATCCTCCCAAAGCCGCTTCAATTCGTCCATCAAAGGTCGGAGATAGACGTCAATGTTCCTCCTGTGGTCAAGTTTGGGCCGGGATGAATAACGACAAGAACATGTAGGGATCACTCATACACAACCAGGGCGGAAGATTGTAGACAAGTGGCTATAACCGGCCAACAAGAGTAAGATTTTGCCCAGACCAAACGGATTGAAACCATCAAAGCAAATGCATAACCGTATATTTCTTGCTTCGTACGCAAAGTCGGATAAGTCTCATCAAAGTGTTTCCATGCCTCCCCATCACCGGGATGAATCAACACACCCTCTTCACGCAAACTTTCCTTATGCCAACGCATTGCCTCTGCAGTAGATTTAGACGCGTAGAGGCGTTGCAGCCTTGGAATCAACGGCATGTAACGCAACCGCTATGTGGTCTGTTTTTCTTGTGTTTTTAACTCCCTCCGATTTGGCTTATATCTACTTTGTCCGCAAATTGAACACTCTGTCTTCTGTGAATCTTCCTTGTAGAATAGCATGCGCTCATTCTTACACGCATCAATCTTTTCATAACATAGCCCAATCTCGCCCAACCAACTTCTTTGTCTCATAAAAGTTTGTAACCATCTTATTCTCTTTCTGCAACATCCGCTTAATTGCTTTCATGATACGATTATAGCAGCATCGGCTAATATTGCAATCCGCCTTTATGTTAAGGAGCTCACCCACACCCTCCAACACACCGATCTCGCAACCTCGGATAGACCTTCTCTTTGCAGAGTCCATAGCATCAATAAATTTCTTGGTCAGGGGGTTGGTTCTTGCCGTTGGTTATCTCGACCAATCGAAGGAAGGACCGGCCGCATCCCTAACCATATCTTCCATATTCAAAGGTGGTTCTTCATTGTCCCGAATAATAGGTCCGGGTTCGGGAGGTACATGAATATTCCCTGGGGATTATTCGCAACATTTGTGCGCAATCTCAGGCTCACCATGACGGGTCCACCGTTTGTACCCAACTTCAAACCCGTTACGCAAAAGATGTTTCGAGTCTCGATCAAGCTTAGATACTTGACATTACAACACTTTTCGCATGGACACCTAATCTTACCATCCTTATCCATGTGACCGGTTTTATTTGGATTGAGCAAATTCAATAAACCCCTTCAACCCTCTATAAAACTCAGGATTGATACCGCTATGATTCGGCAACTTCCGCTTGTACATCCAACTACGATCATCATTAACGTACATCACTCCCGCATTGCAATCCATATATTATAATGCATACACTCAATTTAATCGATGGGTGAAACAAAATTGGGATGTTAATAATTATTGGATTTCATAATATATTAACAGCTTTAGAAGTAATTAACGTATTATCATTCCCTAAATTTGAATTACAAACTTAAAAGCAACACGTATCTTCTTAAAATAAATATAAAGCTTCTAACTCATATTTAACAATATATTAACAGGTCTTCTTAAAGTGTCTAGGAACTCGTTCCCGCTCCCGAACTCGAATCTCTACTCTTCCTCCGCCTCGGTCCCCGGGAGGTCTTTGGTCTAGGTATGTTGAAAAAGCCGCCGACCTCGTCCCGGCTCGTGTATCGTGTGAGCCGGTGGATCAATCAGCCCGGTAGCTCTCGCACGCTTGCTCTTTCTGCCTCAAGGCCTCCTGCGAGCTATCACTTCGGGATCATTTCTCAAAGCAGCCTCTCCGAATCTCCCGTCTCTCATAATCTGCCGCAATGTCGCCGGTGATTTCATCGGGGTTGCTCTTGGCCTCTATGTCTCTTAATGTCCTACTGAAGAATAGTCCGCCCAAAACACTCTCGGCGTCGAGCCTCTATCATCGGTTGTACCAGACCTTCTTGCTCCTCGTACCATGTCGATACTCGATGGTCGAAATGTGCTACCTCTAGTCTCGACGGAGTAGTGGTCGTATCGAAGAAAGCCCTCTAGAAATGCTCGCCAAAGAAATGTGTAGTCCGAGGCTCGGTCATAATCATCGACATTGTATTAGTTGTCAATCGCTCTCTCAAAGTCCGAATGGTCTGCTGCGGGTATCCGTACCGTCGCTCACTAGAGATGGAATGCAAAAGGATGATACATGTAGTCCCGGAAGTCGGACAATAACCGACCCGTCCCGAATATCTCTCATAGTCTCGCAATCCCCATGCCGGAATCCAATAGTACAGGTTTGCGGTCTCATATCGGGCCAAGACCAACCTCCTATGCCAACTCTCGCAGCGGCATCCCTCAATATCCTGCGTTGTCCGGTCCACCCAAGGTATTGCCGTCGCCCTCCGGGCAAGGGGCGAGATCAAGCGAAATCTCTCATACAGCCACAATGATAGTAATCTAGGGCTGCCTGAACCCATGTACTCGGATCCTCCGGCTAATCTATCAATGCCGTGGTATGTCTCCGCTAGCAACAGTGGAATGATGTCCATCGCTCCCTGTCTAGATTGAATATGTCGGATGTCAACTCCTCGATCACCTCTCACCGCCTCGATGATCTCTAACAGCGTAGCTGGACACACTTCGATGTAGCCGCAGAAGTAGTGCGCAGAAAGAATGAGCAACATGAATATATCTAAGGAAGTGGATAGATCAAACAGTCCGGGGCTGGTCCGACTCAATCTGGCTATATGAGTCAAGTCTATGAATCTATCGTCAACGACAATGCCCGATACCCAGTCTGCTGATAATCCCAAGAATTCAGATAGTTGCTCCGTAACTGATCGTCTGTCTCGAGGAAATGCCACAGTCCTCGACTCATCCACACCGATCGGTGCTCGAAAATCCTCCATCGTTGGCATCAGGATCGTTGTACGATAGGGTGAACACATGTCGCTCCGAATCCCAAAAGCACGAAGCGGCTGAGCGAGATCCCAATCAATCTTCCAATCTTTTAGAGACCGGATGCATGGCATGCTATACCTCCTGTCAATAAGTTTCCGGTGTTGTTTTTGGTGGAAGCGCGAGATTTCAAGAATGTCTTGTTGAAATTGATACTCTCGGGAAACAATTTCTCCATTGTAATGCTCCATGCTGCCTTAAATTGGGGCTGCTGGGACTTTTTACCTATTAATATTGTGAATAATTGTAAATTGTTAATATTTAAAATTAGGTTTAGAATTGGGGTTGGCTTCTTAGTATCAACAAATCTTGAGCTCTAGTTCAAACTAAACTAAAGGATAATGGTGTCCCTACCTAACCACCTACTCTGTCCTTTAAGTGCATGTTTGATAAACCTATCCCATCCCGAAATGCATGATTATATGAAATGCAAATATCACTTTGTCTACTTGCTTTATAATCGAAAATAAAGAAATTTCGGCTTTTGCATAGACCTAAATTATTACTATTGTGAATAATTTTAAATATTAATATTTAATTCTTTGTTGTAAAATATATAATTTTACAATGATGAATTAAATTAACATTTATAAACAAGATGAGAGTCGTTATCATCCACAACTATCAAAACCCTATCTCAGCTTAGATCAAGAAAGACAGAGCAAACAAGTTCTCGACAGTTTGAGAAAAGGATTTTCTGTTTAATATAGGTTTTTCCAGTTTCACTATCCTCCTCTCTAAGAATCTCAAACATCACAGCCATGTCTTGACAGTGCCTGTTTTACTCTTCACTAGTGTTATACGGTCACAAGTAAAAACAAGGTAACAGTATAACACCAGTGAAGAGAAAACAGAACTTTCCACCAATTTTTTCAATCTCCACCTTCCATTTACCCAAGATCCTGATTGCAGAATCTTCCTCATGAGCTTGAAAGCTGGCGGTGTTGCCCTCAATCTCACGGTTGCACATGCGAAGCAACCGTGAGATTGAGGGCAACACCGCCAGCTTTCAAGCTCCTGAGGAAGATTCTGCAATCAGGATCTCGAGTAAATGGAAGGTGGAGATTAAAAAAATTGGAGGAAAGTTTTGTTTTCTCTTCACTGGTGTTATACTGTTACCTTGTTTTTACTTGTGACCGTATAACACCAGTGAAGAGTAAAACAGACACTGACAAGAACATGGCTGTGATGTTTGAGATCCTTAGAGAGAAGAGGACAGTGAAACTGGAAAAACTCTTATTAAACAGAAAATCCTTTGCTCAAACTGACAAGAACTTATTTGCTCTATCTTTCTTGATCAAAGATGGACGGATTTTGATAGTTGTGGGTGAGAAAGGCTCTCATCTTATTTATATTTTAAGATGTTATACACTATACCACAATACCCTAAGGTGCATCTAGGGTGCCAGGATTGATATCAGGCGCTCAAACGTAGGCGATATTACATCACCGTCCGCGATGCCGTCAATCGCCCCAAAATGGGATCTAGAACCACTAAGGTAGTGTGCGGTTGAATATGTTACATTATTGATACATTCACCCCTTCCTCCCCCTTTGACTTTAAAAGACTTGAAAATTAGATATTTAAATACTTATCTAATTGTTGCATATGTAACATGTTATGTTTACTAAATATGTAACATGTTATGTTTACTAAATATAACATGTTACATATTTGATTATGAGTACGGTTATTTATCGTTTTCTTTATAGTGGCATATGTTTTCTTCTATTAGTTAATATTACTATGATACAGAAACTATATCCTAGTTTGTTTCATATAAGGTGCATCTAGGGTGCCAGGATTGATATCAGGCGCTCAAACGTAGGCGATATACATCACCGTCCGCGATGCCGTCAATCGCCCCAAAATGGGATCTAGAACCACTAAGGTAGTATGCAGTTGAATATGTTACATTATTGAGACATTCACCCCCCCTTCCTCCCCTTTGACTTTAAAAGACTTGAAAATTAGATAGACCTAAATTATTACTATTGTGAATATTTTTAAATATTAATATTTAATTCTTTGTTGTAAAATATATAATTTTACAATGATGAATTAAATTAACATTTATAAACAAAATGAGAGTCGTTCTCATCCACAACTATCAAAACCCTATCTCATCTTAGACCAAGAAAGACAGAGCAAACAAGTTCTCGACTGTTTGATCAAAGATGGACGGATTTTGATAGCTGTGAGTGAGAAAGGTTCTCATCTTATTTATATTTTAAGATGTTAACCACCAACCACAATACCCTAAGGTGCGTCTAAAGATTGAAACTTTAAAAGTAGATTTACTATTATAATGAAATTTGGAGTGAAAAATATCAAGTCTTTTGCACAAGCATTTGGCCCAAAGATTGAAACTTTAAAAGTAGATTTACTATTATAATTAATCAGAAAACAAGAAAATCCCCAACTCCAGTTTTTGTATCTTCTACAAACTGAAGTTGGGGATTTTCTTGTTTTCTGATTAATTGCTAAATCTACTTTCAAAGTTTCAATCTTTGGACCTAATGCTTGTGCAAAAAACTTGAGATTTTCCACTCCATATGTAACATGTTATGTTTACTAAATATAACATGTTATGTTTACTAAATATGTAACATGTTATGTTTACTAAATATAACATGTTACATATTTGATTATGAGTACGGTTATTTATCGTTTTCTTTATAGTGGCATATGTTTTCTTCTATTCGTTAATATTACTAACATATGTTTTCTTCTATTCGTTAATATTACTAAATATGTAACAAACTAGGATTAATCACTTCTACACTTGGATAATGAAACCACATATGGAGGAGGTTAGTGTTGTTTGTCCTAATAACGTAGCACCACCGCCATTGATCATACACAACTAGCACAAGAAGTAAAATGGTTGTCCCTTTTCACTTCCACTATTATCACCTAGCTAGAAAATATATGCTTAACCACTTCTACACTCGGATAATGAAACCACATACTGAATTTCCAATTTGTAATCATTTCTACGGCTGGAGCTGCACTTCATACATTTCAGTTCTTTCAACAAAAAATAAATTGTCCTAATAGTCTTGGCTTTCAGACACACACACCTCTCTTATATGCAAGTATACTTGAGGGCTTCAATCAAACAACATGGATGCCTCTCATGGGTAGATAGACCGACTCGCCATTAGTGCTTTAACTAAAGTTTCCATTTTTGTTTACCAACTAATCTACTTTTAGTCACAAAAGCCTGTTTATATATCTAGAGAACCTTCTAGACCCCACAATCAACATATACAGATAGATAAGATAGAACAATAACAGATTTACTAAACTAGCATATACTGTATCAATTATAGCGGCGGAAAAGGTAACATTATTTCTTATTTGTTCCTAAACACATAACCATGATTAAGGCCAAAACTACTTAGTATTAGTGCAATTATAGCTTGATATAAACAATTTACAAACAATAAAGTCATTTTTTATAAATAATCTGACAAGTGAACTTTTTAAAAATAATTTGACAAATGAACTGCAACTAAACAAAAGAGAGTTACCGAGAAACATACCATTTCCATTGTCTCGCAGATGCTTAGGATAAATTGTACTACTTTCGTCCCAATATAATGTTCAATTTTACTTTTGATGAAGAGTAAAATTAGACAATCATTTTGGAAAGAGTAATGTAAAATCAAGCTTCAATGCATACTCTGATAAGGAAATAGCATTACCACACCTAGGGGTTCATTTGGGTGTTTCTAGGATGCATCTAACAATTGCAAAATCTCAATGTAAAAATGTTTAAAACATCATACAAAAACAGTCAGGTAAACCCAAATGAACCCAGATTGCCAACCCTATCCCCAAAAAAATCCTATACGCACTTTTGTCATAATAACCGGTAGGCAATAGACAAACTTTTGAAGCACCAAGACTCTTATATTAGAGTTTTTAATCAATATGAAACACCAAGACTCTTCACTTCAAAACATATAATTATTTCATCAAATTGCTATTAAGCCCTAAACCAAATGTCGGATAAAAAGAGTGCATATAGTACACACTTGATTAAAACATGCAATTATTTCATCAAAATACTTGCTAAAACCTACCGCACCGCGGTACCACAAATTAGAAATCTGAAATTGTTCACATGAAACCCGAGGCACATCATGCAAGTTGCTCTCTCGGTGACCACCTCATATTATCCAATTTATCGGACCGTAATCAAGCAAACCAAAAAAAAAAAAAAAAAAACAAATTGAATATAAGAAATTTAGGGGTTTATCCTATTCATAAAATTAAAATTACACACTATTATTCCGTGACTTTAGGATTAAATCGCAGCACAACCAAACAAATCAAACCAAAACGAGCTATATAATAATATAGAACATCTGAACCGACAGCACACATGATTTAGATTTGTGATTGTAAAACGAAACCCTAATTCAAATGAAAGTGTAACAAAATTTGATCGATAGATTAAGAGGGGGAATCGAAATACCTCGGTTGAGTACAGAGAAGAGAGAGAAAGACGGTGGAAGGAGGCGGACGGACGGAGACGACGGCTAGACAGCTCGAGACGGACGGAGACGGCGGAGAGGTGGACGGACGGCGGCGGCGTGAGCTGCTGCTTCTTCTTCTTCTTCTTCTTCTAGGTCGCAGCGGGAAGAGAGAGAAAGCGGTAAGAGAGAGAGAGGGAAATGGCGTAATTGATTTCTGAGGGATAAAATCAGTATTTATAATTTTCCTCAGCGACGGAATATTCCGCCGCTAAATATTAATTATAGCGGCGGAAATTAAATTTCGACGCTATAATTAATATTTAGCGGCGGAATATTCCGTTGCTGATAAATCCGACGCTAACCTATACGTACGTTCACCTGGATCGATGACGTGGCACGTCCACCGACGGAAATTTCCGCCGCTGATTTTAAATTCAGCGACGGAAATTTCCGCCGCTATTATTAATAAATATAATTGTTTTTATTATATTTTTGAAAAAATAAATAAATAATAAATATTTATTAATTTTAATTTAATAAATATCATTATTTTTATTTATATAAAATATGAAAGTTATTTTAAATTACTCTCAAAAAAATAAATATGAGTCAATAAATACTATTTTTTAAAAAATAAATAAATTCTAAACTCTAAACCTAATACCCTATATATACGTACACTATACATTATACCCTATACCCTATACCCTATACCCTATACCCTATACACTATACCCTATATCCCTAAACCCTATACCCTATACTCTATACACTATACAATATACACTATATACTATACCCTATACCCTATACCATATACCCTATACACTATATACTATACCCTATACCATATACCCTATACCCTAGGGTTGTGGTTTGTGGTCTGAGCTAGGTTTAGGGTTTGGAGCTTAGGGTTTAGGGTTTGGGTTTAGGAGCTTAGGGTTAGTGGTTTAGGGTTTAGAGCTTAGGGTTTAGGGTCTGGAGCTAGGTTTAGGGTTTAGGGTTTGAGCTAGTGGTTTAGGGTTTAGGGTTTGGAGCTTAGGGTTTAGGGTTTAGGATTTGGAGCTTAGGGTTTAGGGTTTAGGGTTTGGAGCTTAGGGTTTAGGGTTTAGGGTTTGGAGCTTAGGGTTTAGGGTTTAGGGTTTGGAGCTTAGGGTTTAGGGTTTAGTGGTTTAGGGTTTAGGAGCTTAGGGTTTAGGGTTTAGGGTTTAGGGTTTAGGGCTTAGGGTTTA
Source organism: Adenophora triphylla var. japonica (assembly GCA_022495995.1). Taxonomy (NCBI): domain Eukaryota; kingdom Viridiplantae; phylum Streptophyta; class Magnoliopsida; order Asterales; family Campanulaceae; genus Adenophora; species Adenophora triphylla. Next base: position 32,907 of record JAFEMH010002151.1, on the reverse strand, counting down.
GGGTTTAGGGTTTAGGGTTTAGGGTTTAGGGTTTAGGGTTTAGGGTTTAGGGTTTAGGGTTTAGGGTTTAGGGTTTGGAGCTTAGGGTTTAGGGTTTAGGGTTTGGAGCTTAGGGTTTAGGGTTTGGAGCTTAGGGTTTAGGGTTTAGGGTTTGGAGCTTAGGGTTTAGGGTTTAGGGTTTAGGGTTTAGGGTTTAGGGTTTAGGATTTTGGGTTTAGGGTTTAGGGTTTAGGGTTTAGGGTTTGGAGCTATTCCCAAATTGGTAAATTGCATACAATTTTAAATTTTTTATCCAAAATAAAACAAAAACAAGATTAGTCCAAAACTAGGAACTAACCAACTATTAGACAACACTCTGGAGATTATTGTCTCATAAGTCATAACTAAGATATCCAGAAAACAAAGACCCACATCATTACTGCTGAGCACACTGCACTCTCTGGCCCCCACCACCGTGCATGTCATCATCTTCATCGTAAGCTTCATGCGCCGCCTGTTATTTTCTGCGCATCTCATCTTCAATGTTGACATCGTGAAGGGTTGTCTCCTCGCACTCATCAAGCTCCATATCTGTCATCTGCGATGAAGGCTTAGGAGGCAGCACACCCTCTAGGGCCTTGCATTGTTCGGAAGTCAAGGAATCTGGGAACTCGACCTAGAAGTGGATGTATAATTTGCCCCTGTCATCACCCTTTTGCTTGAACTTTGGGTGCTCTTTCTGTTGTATTACAAAGACTATGTCTCCAGTAAAAGTGTTAGGAGCTTCATCGGCATCTCCTGGGAATGTAATTTTCTGTCCATTTTGCATACCCTTCTCCACAACCACTTCCAAGACCTTCTTCTCATGTACAACCTTTTTGCCCTTGCATTGTGGGCAGCGGTTCTTGTCATTGATAGTTTCTCCAGTACCCTTACATTGCAGGGGTTAGGGTTTAGGGGTTAGGGTTTATAAGGGTTTAGGGTTTAGGGGTATAGTGTATAGGGTATAGTGTATAGTGTATAGGGTATAGAGTTTTGGGTATAGGGTATAGTGTATAAGGTATAGTGTATAGTGTATAGTGTATAGGGTATAGGGTATAGTGTATAGGGTATAGGGTATAGGGTATAGGGTATAGTGTATAGGGTATAGTGTATAGGGTATAGGGTATAGGGTATAGGGTATAGTGTATAGGGTATAGTGTATAGTGTATAGGGTATAGAGTTTAGGGTATAGGGTATAGTGTATAGTGTATAGTGTATAGGGTATAGGGTATAGGGTATAGGGTATAGGGTATAGTGTATAGGGTATAGTGTATAGTGTATAGTGTATAGTGTATAGGGTATAGGGTATAGTGTATAGGGTATAGTGTATAGTGTATAGTGTATAGGGTATAGGGTATAGTGTATAGGGTATAGGGTATAGGGTATAGGGTATAGTGTATAGGGTATAGTGTATAGGGTATAGGGTATCGGGTATAGTGTATAGGGTATAGTGTATAGTGTATAGGGTATAGAGTTTAGGGTATAGGGTATAGTGTATAGTGTATAGTGTATAGTGTATAGGGTATAGGGTATAGGGTATATGGTATAGGGTATAGTGTATAGGGTATAGTGTATAGTGTATAGTGTATAGTGTATAGTGTATAGGGTATAGGGTATAGGGTATAGGGTATAGGGTATAGGGTATAGGGTATAGTGTATAGTGTATAGGGTATAGTGTATAGTGTATAGTGTATAGGGTATAGGGTATATGGTATCGGGTATAGTGTATAGGGTATAGTGTATAGTGTATAGGGTATAGGGTATAGGGTATAGTGTATAGGGTATAGGGTATAGGGTATAGTGTATAGTGTATAGTGTATAGGGTATAGGGTATAGGGTATAGGGTATAGTGTATAGGGCATAGGGTATAGGGCATAGGGTATAGGGTATAGGGTATAGGGTATAGGGTATAGGGTATAGGGTATAGGGTATAGTGTATAGTGTATAGTATATAGTGTATAGTGTATAGGGTATAGGGTATAGGGTATAGTGTATAGTGCATAGGGTATAGGGCATAGGGTATAGGGTATAGGGTATAGGGCATAAGGTATAGGGTATAGTGTATAGGGTATAGTGTATAGTGTATAGTGTATATGGTATAGTGTATAGTGTATAGTGTATAGTGTATAGGGTATAGGGTATATGGTATAGGGTATAGTGTATAGGGTATAGGGTATAGGGTATAGGGTATAGGGTATAGGGTTTAGGGTATAGGGTATAGGGTATAGGGTATAGGGTATAGGGTATAGGGTATATGGTATAGGGTATAGGGTATAGGGGATAGGGCATAGGGTATAGGGCATAGGGTATAGGGCATAGGGCATAAGGTATAAGGCATAGGGTATAGGACATATGGTATAGGGTATAGGGCATAGGGCATAGGGCATAGGGCATAGGGCATAGGGCATAGGGTATAGGGCATAGGGTATAGGGCATAGGGTATAGGGTATAGAGTATAGGGTATAGGGTATAGTGTATAGGGTATAGGGTATAGGGTATTTATTGACTCATATTTATTTTTTTAGTGTAATTTAAAATAATTTTCATGTTTTATATAATTATAAATAATGATATTTATTAAATTAAAATTAATAAATATTTATGTGGTATTTATTTTTTCAAAAATAATATTTATTCACTCATGTTTTATAAAATAACTTTCATATTTTACATGTTTTATATAATTTTCATGTTTTATAAAATAACTTTCATATTTTACATAAAAAAAAATAATATTTATTAAATTAAAATTTAAAAAATATTTATCATTTATTTATTTTTTCAAAAATATCAAAAATATTTATGATATTTTAATGTTTTTTAGTTTGTTATTTTGTTATTTAGTTCTAAAAATAAACAAAAATTTCATTTTATTATCAGCAACGGAATATTTCCGTCGCTGATAAATAAAAAAATATTAACTTATCAGCGGCGGAAATATTCCGTCGGTGTTTAATCAAAAAAAAAAAACATTTAATTTCACCGTCGGAATATTTCCGACGCTGATAAATTAAAAAAAATTAATTATTCAGCGGCGGAAATATTCCGTCGGTGTAATATTCCAAAAAAAAAATAAAAAATATTTTAATTTCACCGTCGGAATATTTCCGACGCTGTTAAAGAGAAAAATAAAAAATGATATATTTCTACCGTCGGAATAATTCCGTCGCTGATAAATATTTAGCGGCGGAATATTCCGTCGGTAAATCAACCGCGAAAATAGTGGCGGTAATTAAACGAATATTCGAGGAATATTCGTTTTAGCGGCGGAATTTAGCGGCGGAATTAAATTCCGTCGCTAAATTTGACGCCAAAATAATTTCGACGCTAAAGCTTATATTCCGCCGCTATTTAGCGACGGAATGAGTCCGTCGCTGATAATTCCGTCGCTAAAACACCTGTTTCTGGTAGTGATGAAGGTTATTGGAAATACAATGAGTAGCTGGAACATGAAGGTTAGAAAACAATATATAAGCAGAATGTTGTTTTTGATTCTGATTTTGAGTTGCTCTTGTGTAGGCCATCGAAAGAAGAGGAAGTCCGTTGAGAGGAATCGAAGGCCTAGAAATAGGGAGTCCCATAGTACCCCCCCCCCCCCAGGGCCATATTGCTCATACTCCAAGACCAACTATAGGTAAAAGGCATCGCCCCCCGCCATCAAAGTGCCAAAGATATTACTTGATATCACTAATCAGAGTACTGCTGGAGAATTCCTTACACCTCAGAAGAAGCTCCTGAATTCTTTAGAGACAGTTGAGAATGTGGTGATGGAGGAGTTACGCAAATTGAAGCGGACCCCATCTGCTAAGAAGGCAGAGAGGGAAAAAAGAATCCGTACTCTGATGTCAATGCGCTGATTGACTTATGTTTTGACATCAATAATCGTTGAGCTGAAACGAATAATGGTCTTGTGGGTATTACGGTAATATCATATTCTGATGATTGTTTGGGGCTCTCGATTTCACTACCAGTTGTAGATCTTAGCTTAAGATCAATAGGAGAGGAGATTTTGTTTCAGTATTCTACTGAAGACGACCCGTAAGAAGAAAATGAAGTATAATTGTGTGTTTTAGTATATGAATATATTGTTGTCTGAAATTTGATGTATATAAGTCATATGTCCATGTCTGACTTCAAACTTTGTAACATTGATTGAATATCATAACGAGGAATCAAACTTTGTATCTGAATTTTTATTGCTGAACATAATTCAGAAAATTAAGTTAAAGGTATATTCTTAATGCAATTCCTGCGTCCGCAATTTTATCTGTCGAGGTTCATGTTGTGAAGCCCAATCTGGAATAGCTAAATACTCCCTCCGTACCATATTAAATATCACATTTGACTTGTCAAATCAACCACTAAAATTTTAGTACAAGTTTTAGTTTGATGTATCAGTTTGATTCATAATAATCTCTTGTTCATGTAGCAGCATATTGTTGATGTACTAAGAAGTGTTATATATAGCAACATATTGTTGAGTTTTCTCATATTTGTAAGCACGCACACACACACATAAAACCAAGCAAGCCTATAATATATTACAGCCATCCTACAACTATATGTTGGCATTAGGAAATAAAACGCAAGCAGCTGCTACCTCTGTCCAAAAAATGAATTTCCAAAAAAAATTCAAATTTGCTCTTGATTGATCGAGAGGAAATTTGAGTTTTTTGCGTACATTCATTTTGGGAAGGATGAAGTAGTTATTTAGGATACTACACCTTAGATATGATAGTCGGTGTCTAACTTCATGTACAGTAGATATGATAGTCGGCGTCTAACTTACTTTGCATTCCGGTAATAAAAACCCATTCCGGTGGGTTTCCGATTAGGGTAGTCCACAATGACGGTCCCACCATATACCTTGGCAGCCTCAAAGCAATCTAATGTTGTCGTTTCTTGTTGAGGCCTCGGTGGAGGAGGAGGAAGAGGCACTGACTTTGACCCGAAACATTCGTCCAACATAGCAAACCCTTCGATACCAACCTTAACTAGGTCTGCCTTTGTCTTAGGTGCCATTTTCAGAGAACTTGTCTGAAGTGAAGGAAACAAAGAGAGAAAGAGGCTACAAAGGTGAGGATCTGTGTGTGTAATTGTTATTGTTTACATTCTTTGTGGGAGAAATTTCCTTTATATAGAAAGCTCAGTCAATTATTGGAGCAGTATTCCTTCTGGATATGTACAATCAGTGTACAAGTCCTCAGATTCCTTCTCTAGACGGTCTAAATTTCAAAAAGAAAAAGAGAAAAAGTTGCGCGTAAATATCAGGACCTTGATTAAGAATCTAAATCAGAAGTTCCACAAGTGTATGAATATTGTCTGATCCGTCTACTTTCGGTTAGCCCGGTCATGGCTCTATATTCTTGTTCCATTAAGATATCTGAAGTGCATTAAGATTATCTGAAATATTGCAGAACATAATTCAGATATAAGAAGCTGCAATTGTTTTCTTATACGGAAAACTCCCTTTTGTTCATTAATCTTTGGGGCGTGTTTCAATTTTAACATTGAACTTTATTTTTTTCTTTTTCACCATCGTACTACAAACAATGGTGTCATTTTATATCAAAATTTGCTATTTATATCCAGATTTATTTCATTTTTACCGTCGTATTATAAACAATATTGTCATTTCATATTCATTTCAACCCCAACACCACTGACCACTACCACTATTAGCACCATAGTTATCACCACTCACTACTTTATATGTTTTTTTAATTAATTTATATTTTTGGATTTTTTTTCCATTAACCAACTGTTATAAAGCTACATCATTTTGATATTTAAGAGTAATTTATTCATTTTTCCCTGCGAAATGATTAGCATGCCACTTAAAAAGTTTTTTAAATGGCATATACTTTAATTCCATCAAAAAATTAACAGTTTGTTAGTTTTTATACCAGTTTGCAACAAAATGTTAATGTTAGAAATCGACATACAACTTTTTCAATGTTGAAAATCAAATTCTAAAACTGATACAAATATAGGTAACTGAATTGCAATTTACCCATTCTTTTATACCTTCAGATAATAGATGGTTGGAGTTTTTCGGTGGTTGCGTGGGGAAGAGGGGTAGGGGTGATTTTGTCCATGATTTTTAGTGGCCGGGAAGGCATTTTTGAGGCATAAAATCCGATGTAAGATTGGAGATGCATAATCTGATGTAAGATTGGTGATGCATAACTGATGTAAGATTGGTGATGCATAAAATCCACGGTTTAAACATCTACTCTCACCATATATATATATATATATATATATATATATATATATATATATACTCTCTCTGTCCTAGGAATTTATAGACTTTTGGATTTTGCACGGGAATTAAGGAGAAATTATTATATTGAAAGTGTTGTGAGTGTGAAAATAAAATAGGAGAGAGAATGAGTGGAGAGAATAGTAAATTATAATGGTGATATGAGTATTAAAATAATGTAGGAGAGAGAATGACTGGAGGAAATAGTAAAGATTTCTTTCCATTTTAGAAAAGTATATATTATTGTGGGACGCCCAAAAAGGAAAGTTTATATATCATCATGGGACGGAGGGTGGTATACTCCCTCCGTCCCGCTATACCACCCTCCGTCCCGCTACAAATCATACACTTTCCTTATTGGCCGTCCCGTTATAAATCACACAATTCCTAAAATGACAAAAAATCTTTACTATTTACTCCACTCATTCTCTCTCCTGCATTATTTTAATACTCACAACACCGTTATAATTTAATATTCCCTCCACTCATTCTCTCTCCTATTTTACTTTTACACTCACAATATTTTCTTCATTATTTTTTTCCTTAATTTACACGTAAACAGTAACCGTGTAATTTCTACCGGGACGGAGGGAGTATACTCCCTCCGTCCCGGCCGACTTAGGATTTTTTGAAATGGCACGGGGATTAAGGAAAAGGTAAATGTTGTGAGTGTAATTTAAAAATAGGAGAGAGAATGAGTGGAGGGAATAGTAAATTATAATGGTGTTGTGAGTATTAAAATAATGTAGGAGAGAGAATGAGTGGAGAGAATAGTGATTTAAGGTTTTCATTTTGGGCCGTCCTAAGTCGGGTGGGACGCCCAAAATGGCAAAAAGTCCTAAGTCGGCCGGGACGGAGGGAGTATAACACTTCAGGTTTGTACTAATCAACACTTATTTGTTAGGATATTGAGAGATATTTTAAAAAAAAAATATTTAGTTATTTAAGTTGTTATTGAGTTAACTTATTAAAGTTAACTTAGTTAAAAGTATTTTCAAATTAAAATTATATTTACTCTTAGAATAATGAGAGATTAGTTAGAATTAGGACTCATATGCTTTATTTATAAATATGAGTGATGTTGCAAAAAACGATCGGATCAGCCCAAATCCGGCGATAGGTTATATTCCAGCGATTGAATAGCCTGAAACAGAGAAACAAACATGTAAACTAAGCCAGGGTTTCTCCCGCGAAGGACCTCCGGCGTGAGAGTAAGTATTTACTTCGTGAGAGGGAGAAATCAATTGATAAGATTTTAGAGTCATCAGATACGTATCAAAATATGTGAACTGTGACTTGTATTTATAGGTATAGCAATGTATAATCCATGTTGAATTACAATATATGGATAAGATATGAATCCTAGGAGGATTATACTTGTGGAGTCCTCGTTGGACTTGAATTTGGTATGTGAGGTGGTTACAATCCTAAGAGGATAATAACTGCTCAATGTCCTTTCTTGAGTAGGATTCTATAAATTGCAATGTTGCAGGTACGCCGGGGAGGACGCTCCTCGTTATCGTTACCAAGTCAATTTATGATGAGCCGGGGAGGAGATATGAATAAATGGGGAAACCATTCCTTTGCTTGATAGCCGAGGATGCCTCCTCGTCGTCAAGGGAGCCTTGCTCGGCCTTGGAGGGAGGCCTTCCTCGGTGATCCTTGGGCCTTGGTCATTATACGCCTGCTATGCCCATGCCGGCATAGGGGAAATGACGAGGAGGAAAGTACGAGGAAGGTAGTGAAGCCCATTCCCCTCGTCATATATAAGACTTGATTGGATTATGTTTAGGGCCCAATCCATTTGGGTCTTGCCCGGACTAACCCATATTCGTACCTCCGTTTATACCGTTCAGTGACCCCCGACTTCCTAGCTCGGCTATGCCGAGGAGGAAGTAGTGCTCTACCTCGGCCTTTATACGAATATGAAAGGGCGTCGACGTGGCAAGTGTCGCTTCAGTATCCGCTGGATAATTCGTACAATGATGAGGCATGGTGCACGATGTCTGACACATCTTGGGAAACCATGATTTCATTTAATGATGGGGAAAGGACGGCTTATGACCCATTATGACCCATTTTCATTCCGGATCTGACCCGTATTTGAGGGTATAAAAACAAAACCCCTTAACAATTTCACTTTTTTTTTATCACTGTTGAAGATTTGGAGCCAAATAGCAAGGTTTTAACTGCTCTTCGTGTTCTTGAGTTTTCCTGTCCAGATCCGTGCTTCGTGCCTTCGATTTCAACCGTTAGTTCTTCGACAAACTTCGATTAAAGGTTTAACATCTTCTTTATTGTTCGATTTATGGTCTTTTTAGTTGCTGTTCTCCCCGCCGTCCGCCATTGTTGTTCTTGGTTCGAAGTTTTTCTTGAGTTTCTTTGAATAATTTCTCGCATCCCCTTCGTTATTTTAGAAATGGCAAGAACTTGGAGCAGTAATCCCAATGCTCTTTTCTGCTACCATGTCAAAAACTATAGAATTTACAAACGAATTGATAGCCCTTGGTTGATGGTGAGATTGTTAGAGATAGGAGAGATCTTAATGAGGTACCAAAGCCCTAGAACCGATGTAAGGTATCCAAGAGGGAAAAGAATAGATCGTCTAGAGGCTGGATCTCCCAATGTTGTGATATTCCAAGTCTTTTATGATATAATCCATCACATCAACCGTCACTACATTCAATCTGTTCCTTCAGATCAACCACCGTTGATGGGTAAGGTTCCCTCCTCGACCTTAGTGATGACGAGCAGGGATATTTTTTCTCCACCTCGTCTTCCCTTTTCCTTGCCAAATTTCTGATTCTTATCGTTTTCGTTGCGTAGCCATGGCGAGATGAGGAAGTGGTGTTGCCCGTCAAGCATATCCTTCGTCATCAAATATTGTGGATGCCTTCGATGAGGGAGAGGGAGCTGGAAACCGAGGAGGGAGAGGCTGAGGGAGGAGTAGCCGAGGTAGATCATATATTCCTAGGCCTAGACCCACCAAAGTCAGTGAGCCTATGATTGAAGAGATTCATAATAAGTTTGGTGTGTCGAGGGAGGAACATAGCTTAAGCTACTCCCATTGAGTCCCACTTGAAACTGAGGAGGAAGTATTGGATTTCTATTATAGCCTCAATCACGTTCATTTCTTCTACAAACAATTCCAACAGGGTCTTCGTCTTCCCGTAGCTTTCCACCATTTCTTCACTGTTAGCTATAAGGCTGATTCTAGGCTAATAGTAATCAGGAGTGACCCCAATCGTCCCAAAATTATATTTCAAATGTCGAGCAAGGTGGCTGGGTGGAACACCTATGTTATCTGAGTAGAGAGCTGTCAGGGCTGGGAGTTCCCCTCTCCCTCTAAGCAGCCCGGCGTGCCCAAGGTGACGTGTAGAGCTGAGTGGAGTAACCAGCTGATAGAGAGGATAAACCAATTTGCCGAGGTAGGCACCCTGTGCTGGTCGTCCTTAGAAAGTGATCCTAGGTACTATGTCCAAGCCGGCCTTATGCCTGGACCTATTGATGATATCGTACCCATTGTCTCCGTCTTCAGAGGCAATAGGTTCCCGGACTGGAGGGTACATCCCGGGTTTGTCTTCCATGCCAATTGCGATTTTTACAGGCAGAACAACGACCAATGCTTGGGCGAGGATGGCGTCGTCGGCTGTAATCCTTCCCGTCTTTTATACTTGTCAATTTTTCATCTTTTGTTTTTTTTTTCTCGTAGTCATGCTAACTGTTTTCCTTCTTTCTTGCAGACTTGACACCTAAATTTGAGGCATAAATGTCTTCGAGGAATCTTGACCCCCTGGCACTGCTCAAATCGAGGAGGAAGGCTTCCCGCTCCTCGGCCATCTCCACCAGGCAGGAGTAAGCCACCCGCCGTCAAGTAATCCTTTCCACCAAGAAGGCTGTGGAGTTGCCCCTTAAGCCACCAGGGGGAGCCGACGAGGAGGCTCAAGATGAGTAGAGAGTCCAAACCGAGGAGGGGCATAGCCTCCAAAATCTAACTACTGAGGCCGAGGAGGCTGAAAGACGTGCCGGCCAGTCTTTGGCCGAGGAGACCGCCTTGGTCAGGCGGTCCTCAGGCCAAAAACGTCCAAGTACTAGTCCCCCTGTCGAGGAGCCTCCTTCCAAGAGAGCTGCTGATGCCTCCCCTTCTCATGAACTTTCTGCCTGGTCGGTGCAAACCTATTAGAAGGCCGAGCAGGTTGTTCGGAAGTTGGCTCTCCACCCCACACTAAGGGGACTGGATGTGCTAGCCCGAACTGGCCCTAAGCTTAGGCTGGGCCGAGCAGTAGTCCATCGTGCTATGGACGAGAACTTGCTTGATCATATGGTAGCCACTCAGCCGAACAAGGAGAATATTGCTAATCGGAAGGGCCTTCTTGCTTTTGAGGTACCTTCCTTCATATCTCAATTCATTTATTCGTAACTTTGTATTTCGTTTGACATTTTACTGTTTTTGTTGTAGCTTGCCACGAGCACGGCCTATGAGACCTTTCAAAATAAAGACATGGACGCCAAGGTTAAGCAACTTGAAGGCCAAGTAAAAAAGAATGAAGCCGACCAGGCCAAGGCGGAAGGCCTGCTAAAATCCATGAGGGAGGAGCTTGAGGCTGAGAGAACATCCAAGGCCAAGGTTGAGAAGGACGCTGACGAGGAGCGTGTCAAGCCCGAGGAGGCTGCTAGAGCTGCTAGGGTTGGGCAAGCCATGATTGAGGTTCTCCAAGCTGAGCTCAAAGCCAAGTCAATGGAGGCCGAGGGGACTGGAGCCCGGCTCAAGGAGCTGGAGGCCATCTTGCCTTCACAAATTGAAGATGCTCTTTTCGAGTATAAGGCAAGCTCGACTTTCAAAGATGCTATAGCCGAGGAGATGGCTACCATGTTTTCTGATGGCTATTGGCATTTAGCCAGAAGAATCATGGCTGACACGTCTCTCGGCCTAGATCTTGAGAAGCTTGCCCGGCTAATCTCCCAAGATTCGTATGATGAGGCGGCCCGATCCCTGCAATACCTCGTCCCATTTTCTGATAATGCTCTAAGCGTTATTGCCGCCAATGATGAGGAGGCTGGCCGTCCAGCCCGGGTCCCTCCTGCCTTAGATTCTCAAAATATCAATCCCATTCTTGAAAGGCTGGAGGATGAAGACCTGGATGCTGATGAAGACGTGAACGCCGAGGGGCAAGGGCGATGAAGGGGCTCGGGCGAAGGCGGCGCCGAACAAATCATCATTCCCCCTTCTAAAGCTGATCAAAATGATTTTTTTGGGCCTTTTGATAAGTAGATTGTAGGATCTTTCACCCTTTTGATGAAACAGAATAGGGTCTTGTAATTCGATCATTCGATATCAATGAAAATGCCTCTTTTCTTTTCTTTGTTGTTTTCCATTACTGTTTATGCATTGATACGAATTGCCCTTGAACTGCCTTTGAATGCTTTTCTTTGGTATTTGTACAAGTGTTAATAATCTTTGGGAAGTCGAGGAAGGTCTCCTCGTATTCCCTATTTGATGGTCTAAAAAGACGAGGAGGCTAGCTCGGTCTTAGACATTTCATAATTTTTCTTGTTTGGGTCATTAGGCCGAGGAGGGTTCCTTGTCTTTGATTGTTGAATTCTTTTTCATCTCTCTATGACGAGGAAGATGACTTGTACATAGGTCTTGGATGGTTCTGACGCTTTAGTCATTAGGCCGAGGGGTTTCCTCATCATGACGTAGGGCTTTCTTCTTTTTCATCTGCCTTACGCTGAGGAAGATGACTCGTACATAGGTTTTGGATGGTTCTGCCGCTTTAGTCGTTACGCCGAGGTATTTCCTCATCGTGACGTAGGGATTTCTTCTTTTTCATCTGCCTTATGTCAAGGAAGATGACTCGTACATAGGTTTTCGATGGTTTTGCCACTTTGGTCATTAGGCCGAGGGGTTCCTCATCGTGATGTAGGACTTTCTTCTTTTTCATCTGCCTTATGCCAAAGAAGATGACTCGTACATAGGTTTTGGTTGGTTCTACCGCTTTAGTCGTTAGGCCGAGGGGTTTTCTCGTCGTGACATAGGGCTTTCTTCTGTTTCATCTGCCTTATGCCTAGGAAGATGACTCGTACATAGGTTTTAGATGAGTTATGGTGGGATTTTATTTCTTTGAAGGCCGAGGAGGTGTTGTCTTGATAGTTGCTTTGCATGTTGAAGAAATAAATTCCGTTAACTGAACTGATTACATCAAACTGCAATCCTATCTTGCTAGAAGCGTAAAATTCTTCCAAAGACTAATTTATTACATAAAAACAGACTAAAACTAATGATAGTATTCTACTCTTATTTGTCTGGGATATTCATTCATTTGCTAGGCCCCGCTGACCTTGTCATAATTTGAATTTGAATTGTTGTAGGGGTAGCCAACTCAACTGATTCGTCTATGTCTCGCAGCTCTCCTTGTCTCAAGTCATGGTTGGCCCCCGAGTTCTGGCCATTAACGAGATGAGGGGCTATATCTAGAACGGACAAAACTGTATTATTGTTGTCTTTGACCATCTAGTCTTTCACTTCCAACTGATTCGTCTATGACCCGCAGCTCTCCTTATCTCAAGTCATGGTTGGCCCCCGAGTTCTAGCCGTTGACGAGATGAGGGGCTATGTTTAGGACGGACAGAACCGTGTTAGGAGAAAAACTAATGGAGTTTAGCCCTAGGAGGCCTGTGCTCTTCTTCATCCTCCTTATCTTCATCATCACTGTCCTCTTTCATTTTTCGCTTGCCATCCTTTTTCAAGATATATCGATCAAGTTTGCCTTCATCAATCCACCTTTGGATCATCCTTTTGAGGGCGATGCAATTCTCAGTGTTGTGACTATAGTCTTTGTGGAAATCACAGTACTTGGAAGGGTCACATGGGTACTTTGGTTTGTCACTGAGTGGTCGGGGATCTGGGAGATTCACCAATTGCATGATTTCTGTGATAGGCTTGGTGAGAGGGGTGAAGATCTCGAGCTTTTCAGTACCCCGCGTCCCGTTCTTCCCTTTGTAGGTGTTTCCATTAGAAGCCTGGTGAGTTCCAGCTGCTTCTGTTTCTGTCTTGTCTGATCTTTTCTTGCTTTTTTCTTCTGCCGTGGCTATGGCATATGCCACGTTGTATAGGTCAGATTTTGACTTGGGCTCTCTGGCGGAGAGCTCGTAGATCAGTTGGCTGGATCTCAGTTCGGAGTTGAAGCACACTATTACTTCCCTGTCTGTCAAACATTCCTCCACTTGGTCCGCCATTGCTCTAAACCTATTATAGTAGCTCAGAGTAGTTTCATTCTTTCCTTGCTCGATGTTGTCAAGGCCAGTCAATCTCTTCTTCCTTTTTCCTGCCGTGGCAAAGTGATCCAGGAACTTCCTCCTCATATTCCTCCAGCTATCAATGCTTCCGTTTTTTAGCTCACATAATCATGTCAAGGTGGTTCCGGAGAAGGTACCCGCAAAAGCTTTGTAGAGAATGTCATCTGCTTTGGTGAGGAGGGCCATAGTGGAGTCAAAACTTTGCACATGGTCCCTTGCATCGGTAGCTACCGCATATTTGTCAAAGTTTAGGATTTTCAGGGCAGGATTGGGGGGTGTATAATTGATTTCCCTTGAGAATGGACGGGTTGCACTCGTGTCATCTTTTTCTATTTCTTTCTTACCCCTCTCCATTTCATCAAGTCACTTTTTTAAGAGAAACAACTCTCTGGCATCAATCCCATTTCCCAAGCTGAAGTGGGAGGTTCGATTGGAACTTCGGTGGGACCTTTCTCTTGGGTGACCATTCACCCTGCTATGCTCCTCTTCATCCCTGTGGTTCCCTCCTCATCTAGAGGGTGTTTTTTCTTTCCTTGGCTCCCCTTCAAGGTGAAGGAGCATTTTGTATGGACGAGGACTCCTCGTCCTAAGGAGGTTTCTGGGACGAGGTGAACTATGTCGAGGATGATGGTTATGACGAGGAGAAATATTATGACGAGGAGGGGAGAAACGCCTAGCCTGACTGAGCCTCGCTCGTAAGTCGGCCGAGTTAACCTCCCGCTCCCTCGTGTTCCAGTGGCTTCTTAGGTTTACCTCCTCATTCACGTTTCCATGGTTATTTGGCCGAGGACGAGGAGGCGTATCTTGGAGGTTTTTCTCAGGTCGTATAGTAATTTCATGGTGAGGGGGATCTTGGCCATGAGGAGGGCTCCTCTGACTACCATACCTGTCACACTGAGTTTCCCTTCCATGAGAATTGCCTGTCTTCGTAGGCCTGATGAACTCGGCCAATGAGTTTCAGGATCCAATTGCAACAGAGCATTTTGAGTTTCATAAATACGTTGCAAAGTCTCTATTTGTTGATGTAAGAGTGTTCGACGATCAATTGGCTGGGTAGAGTTTTCAGCTCTTCCTGTGTCAGAGTTCCTCGTCGTCTGTCTGCTCGTAGTTCTCTTTCCTCGTTTACGACGAGGAGGGTTTGCCACAATTACCTCGGCAGCTGGCTGAGTCCGAGGACGAAGAGTCATGCCGAGGGGAGGCAGCCCGTCTACTAGTAGTGGTGGGGGAGGTAACTCCCCGTTGGTGAATGGAAGACCAGTCTTTGGGTTGACAGGAATGTCTTCCACATGAATTATTTGTTCATTAGTACGATCTACCATTGGAGTTAGAACTGTGTTTCAAACATAATTCTTATGGGAACAGAATTTTTGCAGCCAAACACAGATTTTTCTGGCAGAAAGTTTTTCCAGGCGGAATTCAGTCAAAGATTCCGGTGAACAGGTTTTTCAAGCCAAAGAAATTTCCAGGCGGATCAGTGATAGCAAACTGATGCTGGGAAAGTTTCTGTCGGATGGCAATTTTCAAACTATTCTATGAGTATTCGAATCGTTTCCCGGCAATGGAACCAAACTGAAGCTGCCAAAAACGTCCGGATCAGTCCAAATTCAGCGGTAGGTTATATCCTAGTGATTGAATAGCCTGAAACAGAGAAACAAACACGTAAACTAAGCCGGGGCTTCTCCGGTGAAGGCCCTTCGGCGTGAGAGTAAGTATTTGCTTTATGAGAGAGAGAGAAATCAATTGACAAGATTTTAGAGTCAAAAGATACGTACCAAAATATGTGAATTGTGGCTTGCATTTATAGGTATAGCAATGTATAATCCATGTTGAATTACAATTAATATGGATAAGATATGAATCCTAGGAGGATTATACCTGAGGAGTCCTCGTTGGACTTGAATTTGGTATGTGAGCTAGTGTAACGATGTTGCCATTTTTCCGAAAGATTGGTATTTTTCTTTTCTTTGAAAATCAATCGAAAAAACACGGAGTCGCCACACCATTTTTATTTTAAGGGCCAAAACTTTGAAAAATGCCCGAGATTAGAGATTTGGGTTCGGAGGTCACGTTACACGCCGGGAAGAACGTTAGTGTTCACCCAGAATGCCTCGTAAAACGAGTCTTCCAAGCTTAAAAACCATTTGTGTGTGTGTGTGTGCGTGTTCCTTTGGCCAAAATAAGGTGAAACTGAGAAAAATAAAAATTGTGAACTCTTTGTAAGACATTAAACAAGTCCCATGATTTTTGGTATGATTTTTGGGTTGAGTTTTGGTACTCAAAAGATTTTTTGAAGTTGAAAACCAATTCTGCCAGAATGGAAAAAGGCAGTGGACACTTGAATTTAAAATATATTTAAGAGCTTTAAAACTTCAAAATCTGGGGAAAGTCCGAGAATGAAAGTTGTTCAAAACACCTTAAATAAGGTTTCTATAAAAGAACTTTCCCATTTGGAGATGATTTGGTGGACCAAATTGTTCTGGAAACATCAGATATGAAATCTGGATTTCCAGAGACTGAGGAACTGACCTTTAAAAGAAAATTTGAAAAAGGGAGTTTTACTCACGAAAAAAATAAAGTAAAAATATTTCTGGAAAGCTCTGAATATTGGCTACAAAAAGTATTTTGTAGTCAACACCAAATTCCAAGTTTCTGTATGTCCAAAAAATTATACCATGGACAGAGGTCTTAGAGAAAGGCTACTGGACAGCAACTTTCTCTTGAAGAAAAACATGATTTTAAAAGGGGTTTGGCATCCATGCTTGTCCCCATTTTCTTAGGCTTTGATTATTAGTCACTAGACATTTTAGTGGTGATCTACTATATCAAGCCATCCTTAGGGTACATTAGGACTTAAGCATTTCATTTGCTTGGGAAGGGGAATTTTATCCTTGAAAATGAAGATTTGATGTATGAAAATGATTTTTAGGGTTTTGAAAATGTGTTTGCAAGTAAGTAAAGACACTTTGAAAAGAATGTTGATCCTTGTAGAGGATCATCCATGGAGATGAACTTCCATGGTGATCCTCTTGTATCTAAGGCAAGAAATGAATAAATTACATCTTCAAAGTTTGAGATGCATGCATGGATGAAAGAGATTTAGGGTTGGGAGAAGGAGGTTATACCTATCTTCTTTTGATTTTTGAGTTTTAGGCTTGAATGTAAGAGTGTTTGAGGCTTTGAATTTGAGAGTGATTAGTGAGTGGGATTTGGGAAAATAATCAAGAGAAAAAGGTGACAATTCTAGGGAATTCTCACTGTTTTCTCAAGTATTTTCGCCAAGGTGCTGTTGTGAATTGTGTTCTTCCTCTCTATTTCTGAGACTGAAGGGCTTAATTTATAGGCCTTTGAAAATTCCATATTTGACCCTGGAGTGACTGTTTTAGGATGTCAACCTGGTGAGTGAGTTCTGCAGTCGATTGCTGAAAGAAACTCTGCTGGGGATAAGAGATGACCATTTTGGTCTGATGGCTGAAGTTGTATATCCGCTCTGCTGGGGATAGGAATGACCATTTTGGTCTGATGGCTGAACCTAATGATAGGCTACCTACGTATCCTTAAGAGGAATTAAGCCAGTCGTAGTTCGGGTCTTTGACCCTGGAATGACTATTTTGAGGCGTCAACCTGGTAATGATGGCGTTTTAGGTGCCTCAAACCTTGAAGATGATGGCATTTTAGGTGCCTCGAACCTTTGGTGATGATGGCATTTTGGGTGCCTCGAACCTTGATGATGATGGCTTTTTAGGTGCCTCGGACCTTGATGATGGCGTTTTAAGTGCCTCGAACCTTGATGATGATGGCGTTTTAGGTGCCTCGGACCTTGATTGGAAATGTTTTCCCTTAATGGTTTGGGATGGATGGTCCTCCGGTGGACTTCGTCTGCTGCCGAAAGAGAGGGTGACCGTCTTGGTCAGGTGGCTGGACCTATGGTAGGCTACCTACGTATCCTTAAGAGGAATCAAGCCAATCGTTGTTCGAAACGCTGCTGGGGGTTTCGTTGGAGAAAAATCAGGCTTACGTTTTACGGCTGTTGATGATGATGAGGAAAGAAACGGGATTCCGTTGACTTCGCTGGGGATTTTGTTAGCTTTTGCTGGGGAAATCGGACATACTTTTTACTGCCGTTGATGATTTGGACGAAAGAAACGGGATTCCGTTATCTTTCTCGGAGAAATCGGACTTACGTTTTACTGCCGTTTGATGATTTTGATGAAAGAAACGGGATTTCGTTATCTTTCTCGGAGAAATTGGACTTACGTTTGACCGCCGTTTGATGATTTTGATGAAAGAAACGGGATTCCGTTATCTTTCTCGGGGAAATCGGACTTACGTTTGACTGTCGTTGATGATTTTGATGAAAGAAACGGGATTCCGTTATCTTTCTCGGAGAAATCGGACTTACGTTTGACTGCCGTTTGATGATTTTGACGAAAGAAACGGGATTCCGTTATCTTTCTCGGGGAAATCGAACTTATGTTTGACCGCCGTTGATGATTTTGATGAAAGAAATGGGATTCCGTTATCTTTCTCCGAGAAATCGGACTTACGTTTTACTGCCGTGAAGATTTTGATGAAAGAAACGGGATTCCGTTATCTTTCTTGGAGAAATCGGACTTACGTTTGACTGCCGTTGATGATTTTGATGAAAGAAACGGCATTCCGTTATCTTTCTCGGAGAAATCGGACTTACGTTGGACTGCCGTTGATGATTTTGATGAAAGAAACGGGATTCCGTTATCTTTTTCGGAGAAATCGGACTTACGTTTGACTGCCGTTGATGATTTTGATGAAAGAAACGGGATTTCGTTATCTTTCTCGGAGAAATCGGACTTACGTTTGACTGCCGGGGATGATTTTGATGAAAGAAACGGGATTCCGTTATCTTTCTCGGAGAAATCGGACTTACGTTTGACTGCCGTTGATGTTCTTTGATGAAAGAAACGGGATTCCGTTATCTTTCTCGAAGAAATCGGACTTACGTTTGACTGCCGTTGATGATTTTGATGAAAGAAACGGGATTCCGTTATCTTTCTCGGAGAAATTGAACTTACGTTTAACTGTCGTTGATGATTTTTATGAAAGAAACGGGATTCCGTTATCTTTCTCGGAGAAATCGGACTTACGTTTTACTGCCGTTGATGATTTTGATGAAAGAAACGGGATTCCGTTATCTTTCTCGGAGAAATCGGACTTACGTTTGACTGCCGTTGATGATTTTGATGAAAGAAACGTGATTCCGTTATCTTTCTCGGAGAAATCGGACTTACGTTTGACTGCCGTTGATGATTTTGATGAAAGAGACGGGATTCCGTTATCTTTCTCGGAGAAATTGGACTTACGTTTGACTGCCGTTGATGATTTTGATGAAAGAGACGGGATTCCGTTATCTTTCTCGGAGAAATCGGACTTACGTTTGACTGCCGTTGATGATTTTAATGAAAGAAACGGGATTCCGTTATCTTTCTCGGAGAAATCGGACTTACGTTTGACTGCCGTTGATGATTTTGATGAAAGAAACGGGATTCCGTTATCTTTCTCGGAGAAATCGGACTTACGTTTGACTGCCGGGGAAGATTTTGATTAAAGAGACGGGATTCCGTTATCTTTCTCGGAGAAATCGGACTTACGTTTGACTGCCGTTGATGATTTTGATGAAAGAAACGGGATTCCGTTATCTTTCTCGGAGAAATCGGACTTACGTTTGACTGCCGTTGATGATTTTGATGAAAGAAACGGGATTCCGTTATCTTTCTCGGAGAAATCGGACTTACGTTTGACTGCCGTTGATGATTTTGATGAAAGAAACGGAATTCCGTTATCTTTCTCGGAGAAATCGGACTTACGTTTGACTGCCGGAGAAGATTTTGATGAAAGAAACGGGATTCCGTTATCTTTCTCGGAGAAATCGGACTTACGTTTGACTGCCGTTGATGTTCTTTTGAAAAGGGGTTAACTTTGGTTAACTCTGTTAAGTTGAGGACTAGACTGCAGAGTCCTGAAATTTTAAAGGGCAAAAGGGTCTTTTTGACCCTTCAATTATGTCCGCGCGGAGCAGATTGGAAGTCAGATTGGTTTTAAAAGAGGGCCGCCGCCCTTTTGGTTCCTTCTTCTCCAATTTTCAGTTCCACGAGAGAGAGACGAGAGAGAAGGGCCAAAACCGCCATTGTTGACCCTAGAAGCTTCGAAATCTTCCGATTTTCTTCGATTTTCGAGCAATGGAACACGGGGGAGTAGCTATCCAAGGCCAAGGAGGTGGCCCGGTAGCGGAGAGGCGCTTGGAGCTTGTTCGAATGAGGAGGCATTACACACATTCGCAATCGGTTGCGGAGGAGCCGTACCCCGATGCATGGCAACATTGGGCTTCTGATCCGAGTCTCCGTACGGTATACTTCGAATCTCTTCATTCCCTTTGTCGATTTTTTCATTTGAAATTGATTTTTGGGATTTTTTTTTTTTTAATATCCGAAAATTGATGTGCTTGGGCTTGAAATTTGATTTTGATGCTTTGCATGTTGTAATGAGTTTATGGGTAACCCAAAATGTGCACTTAGTTTGGAAGAAAGAATGGGCATTTTGCCATTTTTTTTTTCAATATCCGAAAATTGCAATGAAAATTCAAAAATTATGTTCTTGGCTTTGAACCTTGATTTTGATGATTTGCATGTTGTAATGAGTTTATGGGTAACCCAAAATGTGCACTTTGTTTGGAAGAAAGAATGGGCATTTTGCCATTTTTGAAACTTGAGATGAAAATTTGCCCGAATCCGGGACGGACTTTTTGTTGCATGTGTAATTCTTGCAATGTGAATGATATGAATGATATGAATGCATTTTTTTTGTGAGAATGTGATTTTCTGTGAAAATGGGACGGATTTTTCGTTCCCGTTGATTGAATGTATGAATGGTGAAAAAATTGTTTATGTATGCTATTTCATGAAAAATGGGACGGAATTTTTCTTCCGTTGACTCAATGTTATTGACACATTTTTTTTTATATATGCATGATGAATGATGGTTGTTGAAAATCTTTTCTTTTGTGCAAGAAAAATGGGGCTGAGGCCATTGTGTGTCGTTATGCTGCCCGATTTTCTTCCAAATTTTATGATGCACGTGTATGCTCTTTTTTTTTTTTTTGATGTAAATGCAATTTTTTTTTTGACATTTTCTTTTTTTTTTTTTAATTGCAGGGTGGAGAT
The DNA here is from genome assembly GCA_022495995.1 of Adenophora triphylla var. japonica. NCBI lineage: Eukaryota > Viridiplantae > Streptophyta > Magnoliopsida > Asterales > Campanulaceae > Adenophora > Adenophora triphylla. Next base: position 12,129 of record JAFEMH010002151.1, on the reverse strand, counting down.
CGTTTCGTGACGGAGCAGCTGAATAAGATGAAGACTCGAGGGTCAGTGGAGGCTGTGGTTGACCTGTGGGACCGGCTTCCAGTCTTGGGCCGAGGAGCTTTGATGAGTCCTAGACAGATCGTCATTGGGACTGGATTGTATGAGTTTATCGAGTGCTTGAGGGGGTTGGTTAAGTTCTCCAAGAGCAAGGGCCTGATCTTTGCTTTGGCACAGCACTGGTGGGACGCGACCCACACATTTCATTTTTTCTGGGCGAGGCCACGCCACACCCTCCGATTATGCCGCGATCACTGGCCTGTCCTTTAAAGGACGGAGCATTGAGTGGAGGGACGGCTACAGTGACCGGGACCTGCAGGATCTTCTGGGCTTTACCCCCATTCCCAAAAAGGGGATGGGTATGGAGTACGCCGTGGTCCACGGGAAGATCGTGGAGAGCGTCGAGAATTACGAGGCTGGGGATGAGAGAGTGGCCGCTGTGCAGATTGCTAGGGCTTTCTTATGGTTTGCCTTTTCGAGCACACTTTTTGAACACGCCGAGGGGACGGCGATGTTTGCTTTGTTGAGGACGTTGGAGGATGTGGAGATGGCTGGGGAGGTGTCTTGGGGAGAGGCAGGGCTGGCAGAGCTATATTTTGCTCTGGATCGGTATAGCCGGAAGGCTGTCAGCTCCCTGACGTGCTTCGAGTTCCCTCTGGAGGTATAAGCTTCTGCTTTTCTTTTTTTTTTTTTTTTTTTTTTTTTTAAGCACGCACTGTTCTTTTCGCACTTGATTGATGAGATCTTTCTCTTTCGCAGGTATGGGCTCTGGAGTTTTTTCATGTCACGATGTGGCGGCAGCCGGCGGAGCACATCGGGGCATATCCGGCCATGCTCTCCTGGAGCAAGCATGCTCGGGAGAAGATAGGTTCTAAGGGGCGCACGACCCTTAAGTACAGTGGAGTGCCCGCTCGACGAGGGCCGAGACGGATGAGGGGATGGTTTTCTACCCCCGGGGCCGCTTCGAGGTGGAGCAATGACGGTGCCGAGAGATGGACTGTGGCAATGAGGAGGATTTTGAGGGGCTTCGACTGCGACGTGTATTATCCGGGGAGAGAGTGACGCGCCAAAGATGGCGAGGGTGCGCCTCGATGGCACCGCAGAGCCTCCCGCCGACATGATGCATCCGAGTGAGAGATCGGAGACCCGGGGCGACTATCGAGGTGGCCAGCACTTCTCGACGTTTGTGGCGATTGAGGAGTATTCGCGATTTATCTTGAGGAGGCCGAGGATGCCCTGTTCTTGAGAGAGAGGGGTTAGTGGATTGTGCGATACCCCTGACGGACTTCTCATATGTCCAGATGGGGTTAGATTGAGGGTGCAGATCCTCAACCCGAGCGGGTCCCACGAGCTTTCCGGCCTCGTCCTGATATGAAGGTACGGTTTTTACTCTTCTCTTCTTCTTTCTTTTCGCTTCATCATTTTTCGCATCAATTCTTTCTGACGCTTTTGTTCCCGTGCAGTTCCCGGCTGTGGTGGTGGAGAAGCTGACGAAGCAGGTGATTGGGGCCAAGAGGTTCATTAGGAGGATGGTTGCTTGTGGGGCTCCTCAAGCCAGAGCGAGGCGGGCATGCCCGGCACTCCGTGGAGCGGAGACTTCCCTATTGCTTCTGAGCATTCTACCGAGACTCCTCTCTCTCCTCTCATAGATCCCTAAGATGGAGCCGCTCCTGACCACGTCATTCTCGGAGATTTGCATGGGCAGGGACATGTTTGGCATCATGGCGGGTCTTCTTCACATGTCCAGGAGTCCGACGCGTTTACGTTCGGATACGACTTCTTTGCTGATCTCCGCTTGCCTTATCGCGGCGTTCCGGTTGATCCAGGCGAGCCTCTCTCTGGAGACGAGGATGACTCCGAGCCCGAGACATTCATGGCTACTGAGGAGGCGGGCCCGAGCCGCAAGAGGGATCGGGGGAAAGGGCCAGCCACTGAGGATTCTGACTGACTATCTTTTATTGATTTCTGAGATTGTACCTATTTAGACAGATACACTTTATTTTCATGCACACATCTTTTTTTGTTGTTTTTTTTTTGAATGTAATAATCTACTTTTTTTTTTTTTTATATTATGAATGCAATGTTGCATGAGTCCAGGTTTTTTGGCTAGGGTGCGAATGTTTGGTATATGAACTGTTTGGGCAGGTTTTGCACAGGTTTCGAGCGGCCGGGATGAAATATTCCTTCATGGTGCAGCAGTTTGAACTGCTGCAGATTTTTTTTTTGATGGTGGCACTTATGTCCGCGCGGATGGGACAGGAATCTGACACTGTCCTTTAATTTTGCTTCAGATCTGGTTTTCCTTTATTTCAAATTCAAACACCTTCTTCAACCACCAGTTCAAACAGCCATTTTCGGGGAGAAGGAGAGAAAATCCATGGAGAGAATTGTGAGCATGCAAAATCCACCCAAATTATCCCAAGCTTCTCAAATGTCATTCTTCACCAAGTTTAAGGAGTGGTGCCGGGAGATTATGCATGAGAGGAGGTCATTCTTTGAAGAAAGGTACAAGATACGATGCTTGTGGTCTCTTAAGGAATTGATTCCGGATTATGATCTTTTGAGAGCTTCTTCCTCATTTTGGGACACTAGAAGGCATGTTTTTTGCTTCTCTTACAATGAAATGGTCCCGACTGTTGAAGAATTTCGGGCTTTGCTTGGTGGTCCCGAGGTGGAGGAGATTGCGATTCCTTTGCCCGGAGGAGCCTCTTTCGTTGATAGGTTGTGCAACCTTCTTCATCTTTCCCCGGGGGAAGCACAAGGTATGCTCCGTGGTCCCGATCACTTTGACATTTCTGGTCTTCCCGATAGATTTAGGGGCTTAGGCTTGGTGGATGATGCCTATTGGAATTCTTTTTCACTTTGCATGTTTGGTACCTCGTTCATGGTTTATTCCTTTGGAATTTGTCATCGGGCTCGCCGGATGTAGTGGTTCACCGTCGCTTTGGGCGTAGATGTTGTACCTTTGATCCCGGGGGAGACTTTTCATGCTCTTGACAAAGTTAGCTACCGGGAGGCGGTACATGCACGGGGCAGCCTGCTTCTCTTGACTCCCGTGGCCGATGGAGCGCCCGGGGTTCTTCGAGAAACTTCGGATATGATCAAGCCTCGGACATTTGCCAGAGAGGGGTTACGGTGGATTTTGATGATCGTGGCTCGTGGGAGCGTTGGATGGCTGGTCGCCAGACCGAAGATATCGATGGTCGGTGCCTCATTGGCGGGTGGAGACTCCTGAGAGTACTTCAGATGGATCTCCCGTGGTTATGCTTCCGGGCTTTCACCCAGCCTTTTTACATTCCGGCTCCGGTTCTCGAGACAGCTTTGGCTTGGAGCAGTTCCTTTGGAGGACTTTGATGATATAGCCACTAGGGTGGTGGCTTCGCTTCTATGGATGATCCTTCTGTTCCCATTTCTTTCCCGAGTATGGAGGTATGACGTCTTCCCTCCTCGGGTTATCCTCAGACGTCCAAGACCTGTGTTTCTGACCACTTGGTACTTGGATTGGTACGCGAGGCATTTGGGGAGACTCGATGGCTATTTTGAGACGGCGTGAGGCCATTGTGGGTGCGGAGGACCCGACAGCTTTCTGAGAGGAGGAGGGCCGAGGCGAGGGCCAACCCTTATGACAGAGCGGAGATGTTGTGACCGACTATGAAGCTTATGTCAAGAGACAGAGAGGAGGACTCCTACGTTACGCTCGGCTACAAGAGATGAGAGATGACGCCAGGGCTACTAAGGCCCTGACAGAGGCGGGTTTGATAGATCCTCTTCCTACACCAGAGCTTGGTAGGAGGAAGACCGACATTTTTCCTGTCCAGAGGAAGAAGACCCGAAGGGGGAAGAAGAGAGGAAAAGCCAGTACGAGCGGCTTGGAGTGACCTTGAGGTTTTCGAGTATCCCTTTCTTGTCGTAGAAAGGCATACATTAGTTAAATTATGTATCTTAGTTTCTTTTAGCAAAGTTGCCGCTGTAGGAATGAACCGAGCTTAGACTCATCAAAGAGCTTTTAACCGTAATGAATATGTGAATTGCTTTAGAGTTTTTCGAGACGCTTTCATGGTCTCGACAAAGTATGTCTTTTATTTGTATTTTAGACCGAACCGTTTCCGCCGCCTACGTTCCCTTCTGGACTAAAGGGCTCAGTCTTCGTAGTTCGACCCGGTTAATTTTTTTTGTTTTTTTTTTTTTTTTTTTGGTGCAACCCCGTTTTTTACCTAGGCCGCCCTTTTCGGGTTTTCAACCTAGTTAGGTATTACTCTTTTAGCACTCTTTTTTTTGTTTTGTTTTTTTTTTTTTTTGTTTTTTTTTTTTGTTTTTTTTTTGACTCGTTGTTTTACGCGTAGTATCTCGCGCAGCCTTGTCACCATTCACCGGGTGTACAAAAGGATTTCCGTCGAGGTCTCATGAGTTGCATGGCTCCTCCGGAGAAGATCTTCTCGGATGACATATGGTCCGACCTGCACGTGCTCCCATTTGCCAAGCGGGTTGATACGGACCGGGGCTTCTCTTTCAAAACGAGATCACCTTCTCGGATCTCCCGATGCTTTACTTTCTTGTCGAAGGCTCGCCATTCTCCCTTGGTAAGCTCGGATATGTTCCATGGCCTTCAATCGTCGTTCATCTAGCAGGGCCAATTCATCATGGCGACTCAAGCCATTCGACCTCGTTGATTCCGACTTTCCAATAGCACTCCTGAGCGAGGGGATTTCTAGCTCGATTGGGAGTACGGCTTCCATTCCGTAGGTGAGAGCAAATGGTGTTTCCTGCTGCCGTTCCGACGGATGTTCCGTAGCCCCAGAGAGCAAGGTGAAGCTTCTCGGGCCAATCTCGACCTCTGACAGCCCATTTTCCGAATGATGTTTTCCAAGGTCTTGTTTGCCGCCTCAACGGCTCCGTTAGTTTGGGGCCCGTAGGGAGATGACTTGTGACGGGTTATTCTCGAACTCGCTAGCACTCTGCCGCATTCCCCTTCAAAGTGGGATCCATTATCTCGAGATGATTTCGGCCGGCAACCCGTATCTCGCATATGATGTTTTCTTTGATGAAGAGGGCTACTTTCCTTGAGCCGAGGATTTTGTAGGACTCGCTTCAACCCATTTGGTGAAATAGTCCACCGCTACCAGACGAATTCGTGGCCGTTGCCGCCCGGTGGTGTGATTTTGCCTATGACATCAATTCCCCAAGTGACGAAAGGCCAAGGGGTTGTCATGCAAGATAACTCGTGAGGAGGCAAATGATTGAGATTTGAGTACCGCCGGCATTTGTCGCAGCCTTTTGACGAACCGGATGCGCCGGTTTCCATGGAGATCCAAAAGTATCCCATTCTTAGTATGATTTGCATTAGAGCCCGAGCATTCATATGGGGCCGCAGTACCACCATGTACTTCTTTCATGAGTCCTAAGCCTCTTGTTTGCCGATACATCGCAGAGGGGGCCTTGATAACGCTTCTTGTACAAAGATGTTTCCCAAAAGAACATAATGGGAGGCGAGTCGCTCTGTGGCCGAGAGGCTTTTCGCTTTGATTCCTTCTTTATATTCCCCATCTTCATTTTTGAAAGAGGCTTCGCCGTTCTTTAAGTACCGATAAACTGAGCGTACTGTGGATCACCGGCCGGTTCGGCCTCCGCTTCGATTTCAAAGCAATAAGCGGGGTTTTCTCTTCTCCCGACTCGAATGGTTTGACAGACTTTCCTTCGGTATTTCAACGAGGGAGGCTAGTGTTGCCGCAGCATCCGCGAACCGTTGCGATCTCTCGGGCAAGTAATGGAAGCCGATTTCCTTGAATCGAGTTACTAGCTCTTCCATGTAAGTGTGATATTTCTGCAGACCTTGTTCCACGGTCTTCCATTTGTTAGAGACCTTATTGATGATGAGGGCAGAGTCACCATCCCCCTCCAATTCTTTGCTATTTCTTTCAAGGGCGGCTTCCAACCCGGCTATGCAAGCCTCGTATTCAGCAAAGATTGCTGGTGACCTCGAAGTTCAATCTTACCGCATGGGCGTGCTCGTCGCAGGATCGACTGTAAGCATTCCTATTCCATTCCCCTTTTGTTTGACGCCCGTCGAAGAAGAGTTGCGCGATTTTCTCCTTCTAGAGCAAAGATTCCATCATCGTGAAATTGAGGTTCAGTCCTCTGACTCAGCACTTGGGAAATCAGCCAAATGTTCTGCCATTATACGCCCTTTTACGGATTTCCTTGAAACATAAGTGATGTCGTATTCAGCCAAAAAGTACGACCATTTTTCCAACCTCATGGAGATGGAAGGCTTGTCGAACATATAATTGATGGGGTCTATCTTTGAGACGAGATGTATCGGTGAGACCGCATGTAGTGTTTCAGCCTTTTCCCACTACCTGCACTGTGCCCGCGCAAGTCTTTTCACAAGCAGAGTAATTGAGTTCGCTCCTCAAGCTTTCGCTCACGAAATAGATGGCGTTTTCGACCTTGGAATTTTTCTTTTCTTGAGCTAACATAGCCCCAATTGCCGTGTCCGTGATGCTTAGGTATAGCAATAGTGGCTTTGCCGATGTGGTGGGCAAAGAATCGGGGATTCACAAGGTACGCCTTGATCTCGTTCAAAGGCGAGCTGGCATTCTGGAGTCCATTCTATGTAAGCATTTTTCTTCATCAACTTGAAGATCAGCTCGCAGATCGAGGTCAGCTGATTTACAGAGCGGCTTATGTATGAAGTCTTCCCATGAAGGATTTTACTTCGTTGTCCTGGTGGCTTCATTTCAACTATGGCCTTGATTTTCCGGGGGTCTACTTCAATTCCCCGTTCGTCACCATATATCCTAGCACCTTGCCTCGTCTTACACCGAAGGTGCATTTGGCCGGATTCAGCCTCATGCCGTGGTCTCTGAGGCGGCCGAAGAATTTTCTCAAATCAACAAAGTGCCGCCATCCGATCCTCCGGAGTGTATTATCATGTCGTCCACATAGACCTCAATTTCTTTGTGGATCATGTCATGGAACAAAGCCGTAGCCGCCCTCCGGTACGTAGCCCCAAAGCATTCTTTAGTCCGAACGGCATGACCGTGTAGCGCACGTACCCCAAGGGGCTGTGAAGGCCGTCTTGGCTTGATCTTCTTCTCGCCATTTTGATTTGGTTGTAACCGCAAAGCCGTCGACGAAGGATTTAACTTCATGGTTGGGCCGTGGAATCTACCGTAATGTCGATGTTTGGTGGGGAAATCATCTTTGACTAGCTTTGTTCAAGTCTCGAAATCTACGCAAAGATCGGATCTTTCCGTTGGCCTTGGTTACCGTTACTATGTTGGAAAGCCATGTAGGATATTCAATGACCCCGATGAACCCCGCTTCCGAGCATCTTTTCTATCTCTTCCTTCACTTGTAGGGACCATTCGGCTTAATTCTTCTTAGTTTCGCTTCACCGGCTTCGACTTCCGGGTCGAGCGGTATTCGGTGTTCAACTATGGAAGGATCGAGGCCTCGGCATATCTTTATAGGACCATGCGAACACATCCACGAATTCTCTTAGAAGCTCAATCGTAGCGTCCCTTTCACCCCTTCGAAGAAACTACCAATCTGCGTCTCTTTAGGCTCTTCCGCAGCTCCTGCATTCACACTTGTCAAAATCTCTTCGGCAAACTTGGGCTCGATTTTCCTCTTTCCGAACAACCCGCTTAAAGATTTCTTTGATATATTGTTCGCTTAATGTGTCTCGCTTCTTTATCTAGTGAATCATTATTAACTATTTTTAAGTTATTAGTTAATTTATCATTAGTTAAAGCGGCAATCGTGGGATACTCGTAAAGGTCCATCATTTCATTAAGAACGAAGGGAAATACAAAGATTGGCTACAATTTCGTAGTCTTCGTGCGTAAGGCCATCTGGACGACTCGAGAGACTCAAACTCAACAATGAGAGACTCCTGAGGACTTTACAAAGGTTGACACAAAGGGACGGGGACCAATCCAAGCTTGGTGATCATTTCTTCTTTGGTCGCGGACGGCCCGAGAGAGTTTCCCAATTCCTTAATGGCATCGCCGCTGGCCTCATGACTCCTGGGATTATCTTGTTTCGTTCTCCTTCCTCAATCATTGCTATCATCTCTTTGTCTCGAACTGTAATCAATCGGGTCCTAAGCACTCCGAAAACCGAGCATATGAATGTAGGGATCTTCTTGCGGATCTCGCCGCATCCTCGATTCTCGGGAGAATTCTAACTCGTCGCGCCCGACCGCTCAATCCGTATGTAAGGACGTATTGCGTCTTGGTGTGCCGCTGAAAAATCTCATGCCCCATGCTCGAGCTGGAAAGGCTTAGCGGGTAGTTCTTCGAGGAGGACGTCCCATACGATGTTCATACATTCGAGTTGAGTCTCGCAGTGCTTGTCGACTTTTATCATGAAGATCTCTTCGCTGGCGAGGCCGTAGAATGGGTTTGAAGAATGCCGACAAATCTCCGATTGGAGATTGGAGGTTTGTGTGCTCGTATCATGGCGGTATTCGTGTTTCTTTCCATTCTCGCTCCAAATGTTGGAAATGGCAATTGAACTTGATGAATCGAACCGTCAGTGGTCTCGCCCGCTGAGTTCGTTGACATAGTTGGCATCACCGGATTCTCGGGGGATTCTCGATGAGACTTGCCCCGATAGTCCCTTGGTCGATTCTGAGGAGGTAGCCCTGTCCGGCCGCGGCATGCTTGGCGACGGTCTCGGCTTCGTTCCCTATGAGGAAACCTGTCACCCCTAATGACTTCAAGATCCCCCGCCGGTTAATGAACTTGACGCATTGATGGAGAGTGGAAGCTATGGCTTTCATGTGGTGTAACCAAGGGCGCCCAACAGAGCCGTGAATTCGGATGGGATGTCCATTACATGGAATTTTGTCGGCACCATTCGGGGTTTCGAACCGTAGTTCCAGAGCCACCGTCCCCAAGATGGGACGAGACGTGCCGTCGTAGCCTTGATTGACCGGGTAGATGGGATCATGTGCCTTTCATTGATGCGTAGGGCCCGCATCATGCCGAGGGAAGGACGTTAACGGCCGATCCATTGTCCACCAATACCCTGTGGAGTGATACGGTGTTGAGCCGAATAGTGATGTACAAGGCTTCATTGTGTTTGGAGACATCTCTTGGCAAATCTTCGTCGCAGAAGGTGATCATGCTACCATATAGTCGGGATCATAGATTTGGTCCTTGTCTCTGGAGAAAGAGAGTCATCAAGCCGGGCCACTTCGTGCCTTTTTCTTGCGAGGTAGAACCTTTGCCAAGCCCCCGGGTTATGTTGAGGCTGCCAGTGGCGGTTGCCATCCCTGGCCAAAGATATTGATTGAGTGCGAGCGCCAAACCGGCGTTGGTCTTTCTTTGCCTGCATGCGCTCTGAGCCGGACAAACCGACCTTGGCCGACTCCCGCTGGGGTTAGACTTCCGATTGGCAAGAAAATTACCTGCATCTACAAGATTCTCGTGTCCGAAGGTCTCAACTCTATCGTCGCAAGGCTTTTCGGCTTTCTACCCCCGTTTGCTTGGGGGAAGACCGGCCGGAGTAGAGTACATAGTAATCAAATCCCCTGCATGGCTCCCCGAGCGTACCCACACCGGTATCACCGCCTCGAACCTCTCTTTCAATTTTTGTCGGGAGGAAATTTTCTTCTTCTTAGAGGACGGTCCTCGTGTATCCAATCCCGATAGTCCCTTTCAAGGCAAGGGCACAGTATATCCCACCAAATGTGCTCTACTACTGGTGGTGGATTTGGGACTCCTGTTGAGCTGCCGGAATGACTTTGAGTCGAACCGGTCCGGGAGATCCGTCGTTGGGCTCATCGGGAAGCAAATGGTTGACTCGCGGTAATGAGAGGTATTAGGAGCCGGGGGAACAGTGCACATATTTGTCCTTCAAGGGAGCCCTGGCCACTGGGGGATTGACAATGTTCCGAAATGACGTGTGGCCTCTTCGATCCAGCCCGCCGTTTATTCCGGCGTTCTCGAGAGCCCCGATGGCTAACCATATTTCCTCCGTTGTTTCCCAATCTCCGTTCCCCTTACCGATTTCGCGGATCGGTATCACTCGAGAGGGGACACCCGATGGCCGCCGAGGTATGCCGAACCGCTCCATCTCTCGACCGCCGTTGGAATGGCGGCCCTCAATTGCCGTTGGGGGCTAGTTGCTCGTAAGTCGACGGGCAGTGAGTCCCGCGTGGAGACATAGGAATCTTGTGGTGGCATCTTGACATATCCAGATCGGCCGAGAGCGGGAGGAGGGCTTTCTTCCTTCTTTACGGTAAAAGTGCCATCGGGATTGAGGCCGGCGGCCAAACCATGGCTCTTAATAGCCTCCACAAGGCTATTCAGTGTGCTTCTAGTTGCGCCTCATCTCGTTCGCTAACCGATTCCACCGCTGCTCGGCTCGAGGGGTCCCGGGAGGCGGAGTGACGTTGTCCCCATCATTACCGGCTGATGCAGACATTCTCAAACCCGAGTCGGAACAAACGGTGAAGCCGACGATGCGCTGACTCTTCCTAACCGATCAAACGGTGACCCGGCGCCCGAAACCAAGCTAGGAGGAGTCATGGGGAAAAGGCACGAGGGTTCGATGTCCGGGGATTGAAGGAGGGTAGGTGTTTGGGCTTTGGGCTCATGCAACATGCGGTTATTTGTTCTTGTTTACTTAAAACATGTTTTATTAACCTAATCGGTTGGAAAAGATTGCTCTTCTTTTCGCAAACTACTCGATCCCGGATCGCCGGGCCCCGTCACTACGTCTATAAGCCCTCGTATTCCACCCGTATTTCGACTTCCCAGCGGACAGCCCCGGCGAGGGTCCTATAGGGCAAGCGGGTCCCACCGACCGAAAAATGAAAACGATCCTAAAAGTCTCGGCGGGTAATCCAGTTTTAACGAGCATTCGATGTAAATTACGGACAAAGCCGACGTCAAAGTCAAGATCATGTCCGAGGGCTCGACAAAAAGCTCGGCATGATTCTGACCGATAAATGTCCACAATCGATCTTGACTTGTCGTCAATTAGGCCGTAATTAGGCATGGAATAATCGTTAATCCTTGATGACTCGTCATGCCGGGAGTCGTTGTATAATTTGTGCCGCCGTAGTCAAAGTCAAGGCGCTGGCCAATATCCGGTCAAAGCCCGTGACGGAAAACCTGGCAGACTCTCGACCGATTAGGGTCCCGAAAGATATTGACTTGGTATGCCGACTAAGGCTTGAAAGGAAAGGTCTATACACGTACAGGCATGACACGTACTGCACTAAAAACCAACCGGGTCTCTGACAAAGTGTGTCACTGGACAAGCGCATGGTCGACACGAGGCTCCATGGGATGTCTGGGTAGTCCCGTGCTTGCACCGAGAGGCGTAATAAGACCAAACGGGCCGCTACAGGATTTCCCGGTTAGGGACGTAGTGTGCAGCTGTAAGGCCAAGTGCGCGTGAGTGCAAGCGCCTATCTTCTTTTTCTCGAGTAAAATAGAAATTTTCACATGTGTCTTAAAAGTATGATGCATGCACAAAATGATTTTTTTTTGAAAACCTTTTTTTTGAAAATCCTTTTTTTTTTTTTTTTGAAAATTTTTTTCTTTTTTTTTTTAAAAATCTTTTTTTTTTGAAAGCAAATGAACACATAAGCACATAATTCAAAATTCAAGGCAACGGGTCCGATAGTCAAAATTTTGACTTTTTTCGAGGCGGCCAAAACAACACGAAAATGTGAAAAATCAACACACACACAACAAACGGTTTCAAATGCCGGGACGGAAGCTTGACCCTCAAAAGTTTTTCTTTTTTTTTTGAAAAGATAAAACTTATTTTGTCCCCAGCGGAGTCGCCACTGTAACGATGTTGCCATTTTTCCGAAAGATTGGTATTTTTCTTTTCTTTGAAAATCAATCGAAAAAACACGGAGTCGCCACGCCATTTTTATTTTAAGGGCCAAAACTTTGAAAAATGCCCGAGATTAGAGATTTGGGTTCGGAGGTCACGTTACACGCCGGGAAGAACGTTAGTGTTCACCCGGAATGCCTCGTAAAACGAGTCTTCCAAGCTTAAAACCATTTGTGTGTGTGTGTGTGTGTGTGCCTTTGGCCAAAATAAGGTGAAACTGAGAAAATA